>JARQOD010000002.1:1518866-1559238 GCA_033576555.1 Oophaga sylvatica
GGAGCGGTGATATCACATCTTATTACAGTACAGGTGATATAAGAGGAGTGGTGATATCACATCTTATTACAGTACAGGAGATATAAGAGGAGCGGTGATATCACATCTTATTACAGTGCAGGTGATATAAGAGGAGCGGTGATATCACATCTTATTACAGTACAGGTGATATAAGAGGAGCGGTGATATCACATCTTATTACAGTACAGGTGATATAAGAGGAGCGGTGATATCACATCTTATTACAGTACAGGTGATATAAGAGGAGCGGTGATATCACATCTTATTACAGTACAGGGGATATAAGAGGAGCGGTGATATCACATCTTATTACAGTACAGGGGATATAAGAGGAGCGGTGATATCACATCTTATTACAGTACAGGAGATATAAGAGGAGCGGTGATATCACATCTTATTACAGTACAGGGGATATAAGAGGAGCGGTGATATCACATCTTATTACAGTACAGGTGATATAAGAGGAGCGGTGATATCACATCTTATTACAGTACAGGTGATATAAGAGGAGCGGTGATATCACATCTTATTACAGTACAGGGGATATAAGAGGAGCGGTGATATCACATCTTATTACAGTACAGGGGATATAAGAGGAGCGGTGATATCACATCTTATTACAGTACAGGGGATATAAGAGGGGCGATGATATCACATCTTATTACAGTACAGGTGATATAAGAGGAGCGGTGATATCACATCTTATTACAGTACAGGTGATATAAGAGGAGCGGTGATATCACATCTTATTACAGTACAGGGGATATAAGAGGAGCGGTGATATCACATCTTATTACAGTACAGGGGATATAAGAGGAGCGGTGATATCACATCTTATTACAGTACAGGTGATATAAGAGGAGCGGTGATATCACATCTTATTACAGTACAGGGGATATAAGAGGAGCGGTGATATCACATCTTATTACAGTACAGGTGATATAAGAGGAGCGGTGATATTACATCTTATTATTGTACAGTGTGTAGTGCGGCGTTGTTCACACCGTGCGGTAATGAGGCAGTGACCCAGTAAAGTTCAAAGCAAAATGTCTTTAATGTCCAAAACTCAGAAATGAAAAGCACACAGTATTCTTCGGATTGCAGCCGGGGCGTCAAAACAGTCTGTATCAGAGACCGGTTGCTGTGAGCGACTGCACCGCTGTGTCACGCTGAGATGGCGCCAGGCTTTCGCTTCCCTTGTCTCTGTGTTGACTGCACACATAAGCTGGATGTTGCAGAGCCACCTGCTCTGCAGCTTGCAAACCAACACTGACACATCCAAACCTTTGCTACAGGGTTTTTAAATGAGATCTGTGGCCATGGTCACTTGTAAGACCCTGCTTGAGGGAGTGAAGCGCCCCACTACCATCCTGTAGTTCACTCCAAATATAAAAGCCCATGCCGAGTTTTCTTAAACCAGCTTTGGGCAAATATCTTGACCAAGTCCACACTTACTTTTATTCTGCACTGCAACCACAGCTATGTTTGTGACTGCAATGCACTCCAGCCTCAATACACTTCTGTGCACATCCTGGGGGACACATAGCATCTGTTACGGACTCACCTGGTCGGAGTAGTGATACTGCAACCACTAGGGGCAGCACCGGGCAGTTAGCGTAGTCTGGAATAGCAAAGTAGTCGATACACAGGAACAGCAATGTAGTTTGAAGGTATAAGCAGGAATCGTAATCAGGGAACCCAGAAGTCGATATCAGGAGCAGCAACAGTATTTGAAGGAATAGTAGGTGGCAGGATGCTTGACTAGAGGCAGGTAGCTCAATAATCACACAAGGAACTGAGAGCAAGTCCTGGTTTAAATACGGTGTGCAATCAGAATGAGCCAATCAGAAATCAGGGTGGTGACCTACGGTAAGCTCAGGGAGGAGACATCAGCAACAACATAGGTACAAGTATTGGGATAAGCAAGGAATTATCCAGCAAGCTGAATAGCTCAGAAGGAAGAGCTGCCGACTGGTGCCCAGGAGCTGCTAGGTTCGAATCCTGGCAGCATAATTCCCCTCACTGCCTCACATACCCCCCCCACTCTGTTCAATCTTGTAGGGTTGAACATTTGTCACCATACAGGGGACCCGTGACAGGGCATCCACATTTCCCTGCAACTTACCCACCTGATGTTCCACCAAAAAAACGACAATTTTGTAGGGACAGGAACCATCTGGTGACCCGAGCATTCCTCTCCTTTGCATTACTCACCCAGACGAGGGGTGAATGGTCTGTTACCAAATTAAACTGACGCCCAAGCAAATAATAGCGTAGGGACTCCAAGGCCCACTTAATCACCAAGCACTCCTTCTCCACTTCGCTATAATTTTTCTCTGCTGGTGATGTTCATCCCCGTTCACCTCTTGCGACAGCACCGCTCCTAGTCCTCTGCTGTGCACTCGAACACGGTGAGGAAGGCCTCCATATCGTCCTCAGGACTCATCTTCCTCAGTGCTGACCGAACTTTATACCAGGCCTCCAAATGGATCATGGTTGCTGGTGAGGACATCTCTCGCAGGGCCGCAATCTGTTGTAGGATCAGCTCATTAGTTTTTTGCTGCTGGTGATTTGTGCTGCTCCTGCTGCTGCACCTGCAGCTGCTGTTGCTCCTGTTGCTGTTGCTCCTGCTGCTGTTGTAACTGCAGCTGCTGTTGCTCCTGCAGCTGCTGCTGCACCTGCAGCTGCTGTTGCTCCTGTTGCTGTTGCTCCTGCTGCTGCTATTTAAACTGCCGCTGCTGCTGCTGGGTGAGGGTGAACTGCTTGAGTATTTCCTCCATCTTGTTAGCAGGCTTAAGCTGTAGCATTGCAGGCTTAATTAATGACATGCAGCGGGCTTTGGGTATGCTTCAGTTCACACTGCCTGCATTCTCCAACCATATGTAGTGCAGCAGTGTTCACACCGTGCGGTAATGAGGCAGTGACCCAGAAAAGTTCAAAGCAAAATATCTTTAATGTCCAAAAATTCACAAATGAAAAGCACACGGTATCCTCTGGATTGCAGCTGGGGCGTCAAAACAGTCCGTATCTGAGAACTGTTGCCGTGGGCGACTGCACCACCATGTCACGCTGAGAGGGCGCCAGGCGTTCGCTTCCGTTGAGCCAAGTCTCCCACCACCCTGTGTGATGAAACGGTGCACACACACGACGGCTGCTGCCGTCCGACCCAGTAAACTGCAGGGATTTATAATTATCCCACTTCCACTTAGGAACTTGCAGCTCTCTGGCGCCCCCCTTACCCTCAGGTCAGTCAGGGAACTGCACCTAGGATAATTAGTCGCCAGACGGGTCACTTGGATGTGTGCTGGCTATTGGGCACGCTGCAGTGAGGGAATTATAATTACTCCGAGCCGCAGCCGGGTAATACACTTATAAAACCCGCTCCGTCACCGCCAACGCCACCCCATAGGTCAACACTTTACACCCTTCTTTATAGCTGCCACCAGCCACGGTTTACTTGGAACAATCTATCAAGAGGGTCCGTAGCAACCCCAAAACAGTAGCGTAGTACTTCAGGCGCGTGCAAATTCGTTTATAGAGCAGGAGAAACAAACTAATAAATTTATAGGTTTATTCCTTAAAAAAAAGGCAGTGCTTATACAATATAAAAAAAGATATAACAAACTGAGGCAATATAGTTATGTACAATACAGTTACAAAATAAACGGGATTAAGAATGAAAAGAACTCACATGCTTGTTAGATCATTTACAGGCAAGCCAGGCTGGGGGAAGGAGCCACACGTCATAGTTCATTTGCAGATCTCTTAGTCAAGACGTCACAGCAAGGAATGACAACGGGGGGGCTCACTGCCAGACTTATACCTGGGGCTGCTGACCAATCAATGATCTTACTTTAAAATGACGGTTCCAATGAGCCCAAACTTGGCTGAGCTAGTTCATGGGGAATCCGAGAATTCCATTTCTCGGGTTCTGTTGGAGTTACGGGTTCACCAGTACCACGGGAACGATGCCCATGGACACAGGCTTCAAAACAGTAACTTTCGTGTTTCTGACGCAAATCCCCACCGTGTTATAACCAAAACAGAATGAAGTCTCCAAAATGGCCGCTATGGTAGGGACAGCACATGTTGCTGACAATGGGACCCCCGCTGTGAAGCGGCAAAACTTCCAGCACTGGTAGCTCAGGTTACACTGAGCTTGACTGCAGGTTGGGAGGGGGGAAGGTAAGCGTGAGCTGCAGAGAAAAGGAGGGAGGGGTAACTTTGCCCTGTGCTTGCAAACGGTGGGGGTTGTAGTACTATGGGGAAAGTTCTGGAAACAGCACAAGAAATGAAGCTTGCAGTATCATCACACCCTGACCGACTGTAAATACTACTTTCCTGCCACTCTGACAGGCTGTGCGACACACCTGCCCACCACCCTGACCGACTAGGGATGCTGCTTTCTGAATATCCTTACAGGTTATGGGACACTCTCTCCCACCACCCTGACCTACTCAGGGTACAATTTTCCCACCCCCTTGACAGACTATGGGTACCTCTTTCCCATAGTCCTGGTAGAAGGTAGGACACCCTTTTTCCACAACCTGACCAGTTGTGGAAAATACCTTCCCACTCCCAGAAAGGCTGCGGATAAGATATTCCCGGCCCCACCTTGTTACTTTAGGAGCTGTGCCAATCATGGGGCAGCTACCACCGGCCATGTCACCGTCAGTCGTGACAATGGTCAAGTGCACTGGACCACCTGCTCCATCATCCCCACGCCTGTCCCAATCGCCCTTAGCTCTTATGTTGGCTCCTTTTGGGGGATCCTCAGCAACATCACCCCGCAGTGTGACATGGCCGAGTTCTCCTATGGCATCACATGACATATCAGATCTGGGAGGGCTGTCAGGGATGTATTATGCTTCCAACCGTTACAGATCAGTTCCCAATTAAAATTTTGTGGGGAGATTCTCCGACACCCCCACTTCCCTTAATCGCTTCCTCGCACCTCAGTCTAGGAAAACTTGGGTCATTTGTAGGAAACAGTGAACACCCCCAAATCTCGTGACAGTCAAGGTCTTCCCAGGGTGGATGAGGGAACGTGCTGCGCCAGTGTCCTTGAGCCCAACAGTAACGGTGTTCTCCCGGTAAACGGTCGTATATTTTCACAGGCCCTCCCAAACACTCCACCCACAAAAATAATAGCTGCACTAGGCCCTGGGGCCTCATGTGTGGGGTTCATCGTCTGCTTCTCCAGGCAGACGAGGCTGATGTGACCAGTTCGGGAGTCAGATGCAGGCCGGGTGCTGGAGGATGAGGCAAGACCCCCTGAGGGCCGGCTGTCAGAGGCATATAGGGTGGTTGTCAGCTTACCCCTTTTCCAGCTGGCAACAGGTAATTTCCGCAACTCTGGTGTATGATTGACCTGATAGGCATCTGCAATCTGTGATGTTTTAGCAGCCTCCTTTGGCTCCTGATACAGTATGAACTGCCGTACCTCCATAGGGCAGAGGTGAAGGAACTGGTCTTTGACCATCAGGTCCTTAGATTTCTTGAAGGTGGTAGCTGACAGTCCTTGAATCCACTGCTTGAAGTTGGTTCTGAGCCCGTCCACCACATCAGGTGTCACATGGTCCACACTGGGGGACTCAGAACTTTTTCCGGTAAACCTTAGGAGTCAGCTGTTACTTTTTTATCAAGGCTTGCTTAATGGCCTCATAGTCTCCATCTTGGTCTCGACGGAGAGAAACAAACACCTCCAGAGCTTTTCCTTGGAGCCCTGGGATTAAATATCGGGTCCACTGGTCCTCAGGGAAGGGGTCTGGCCTGCAGGTTTTTTCAAATCCCTGTAGAAATATGTCCAAGGACTCATCCTTATCCACGACAGGAAAATGCTCAGGACAGGGTTTGAATCTGTTAGCATTGCTGGACTCACTGCTCGATGGGTGTGTTGTCTCCTTATGGATTCAGGCCAGCTACAGCTGGTACTGACGCTTGTCTTGGGCCTGTTTCTCAGCACATTCTTGGAATTTAAAAATCAGCTGCAGTCGTCCCTCACGATCATCTGCGTCGAGTTGCTCCAAGGCCATCTGCAGGATTGGGTCCACACTACTCTGGTTGTGAGTATGGCTGGCATTCACAGTATTGGCCTCTGCAGCAGCGCCACTTGCGCCTTGGCTGGCCTCCCCTTTATCAGCCCTCAGAAGATGGACTCGCTCTGCGTCACCTTGCGACTGTTCAGCAATCCTTTGGGGTTTGGTTTTGGCAATAAGGGTGTCCTTGGTCTGGTGGTTATACCAGGGTTCTCCCAATGTAGCCATCATTGCCAAACAAAAGATAAGACAGAAAAACAAGAGCAGGAGAGGGGTGCAACTGCTACACGTACAGTAATGTCCCAGATAACAACTGATAAAAACACAGTCTGATTCCTCAAAACTTTGCACAGAATTCTCTCAAGTTTTCAGTGATAGGAATGATTGCTCAAAGCAGATCACTGATATCCCACTGCTGTCACCAATTGTCAAAGATCACAGCCAGGGGAGTCGGAACTTGAACCTGCTCAGGTCTACCTGCTGTATCTTTGGAACGAACAGCTCTCTGCTGCCCCCTATCATCCGGACAATTACGCAATTGCCTGGCGATAAACGAAGGAGGCCGCAGGCTGTCTGCATTAATAGGCTGGTTATAGGGAAACTAACAGTGAGCGTATGGTTTATACACCTTCGATTCCAAAGCATGGAATATATGTACACTGCTCAAAAAATAAAGGGAACACTAAACCAACAATGTAACTCCACGTCAATCACACTTCTGTGAAATTAACTTGTTCAGTTATGAAGCAACACTAATTGTGAAGCAATTTCTCCTGCTGTTGTGCAAATGAAACAGACAACAGGTAGAAATGATCAGCAATTAGCAAGACAACCCCTATAAAGGAGTAGTTCTGCAGGGGGTGACCATAGACCATTTTTCTGTTCTCATCCTTTTTTGTTGTTTTGGTCACTTTTGCATTTTTTGTCATTAACCCCTATAGTTACTGTACAGTGGCATGAAGCAGTGTCTACAACTCACAGAAGTTGCTCAAGTAGTGCAGCTCATCCAGGATGGCACATCAATGGAAGCTGTGGCAAGAAGGGTAGCTGTATGTGTCATCACAGTATCCAGAGCATAGAACAGATACCAGGAGACAGGTCAGTATGCCAGGAGATGTGGAGGGGGCCGTAGGAGGGCAACAACCCAGCAGCAGGACCACTACCTACTCCTTTGTGCAAGGAGGAACTGGAGAAGCACTGCCAGAGCCCTGCAAAATGACCTCCAGCAGGCCATTAACATCCATGTGTCTGCTCAAACTGGCATAAACAGACTCCATGAGGGTGGTATGAGGGCCCGATGTCCACAAGTAGGAGTTGGGCTTACAGCCCAATGTTGTGCAGGACGCTTGGCATTTGACAGAGAACACCAAGATTGGCAGATCTGACATTGGCGCCCCGTGCTATTCACGGATGAGAGCAAGTTCACGCTTAGCAAATGTGACAGACGTGACAGAGTCTGAAGACGCTGTGGAGAGTGATCTGCGGCCTGCAACATCCTCCAGGATGACCGGTTGGCAGTGGGTCAGTAACGGTGTGGGGAAACATTTTTTTGGAGGACAGCACAGTCCTCCATGTACTAGCCAGAGGTAGCCTGACTGCAGTGTAAATACCGCCAATACAGTCACTGCAAACTCCACGACAACCCCAGAATACTCATGCCTGGATGCCTGTTTCTCATAACGTATGGCTTTGGGGTGTGGGTTACAGAACAAAAGGAACAGAACTATTAAATTTTATATATAATCCAAACGATAGGCAGTGCTTATAAAAAAAATATACAATAGATCTTACAAAGGGGACAAAACAATACACCATGTACAGTTGTATAAAATAAAATGGATAAAACAAAAGAAACTTTCTACGCTGATCACAGAGATGATTCGGCCTAGCAAAGGAGAGCGGCTCGTTTGAAGGACGTCCAGCGGACGGGAATCATGCATACAACAAAGTGTATCTCACTAAAGGAACCCGGAACATAATGTGTCTTGACTTTTTTCAGCACCGTGCTATTACTGCTGGAGTCTGATGTCCTAAAAGGAGCTCCTGCGTGGTAATGAAGATTTCCTGCTCATTTAGCCCCATTGTACTACTATGACCCTAGAAGATTAAAAAAAATAGCCTTTCCTTGCCAGCTCTTGTCCTACTGAGTCGCCCGTAGCCAGGGCCTGTGGGGTACTCGGCACCGAGCCCGTTCACTTCAATGGGGGATGTCACGGGTAGCACAGCTCGGTCCATGGCCCTGGGGGCTCACCTCAAATTGTGGGATATTTACAGGGGATTAAAGGATGTATACAGTTTATTCGTGACGCCACCTGTGGTACCTGGTCAGGGTGACCAGCGCTGCAGGGTAGATCCTCTGAGGGGTTGTTACTGGGCAGCAAGGTGTTAAGTCTTCCACAGGCAAGACTGGATCCCTCAGGGTATATGGCGGTGTAGGGGTGCAGGAGCAATAAGGCAGACACACACACGAAAGTCTCTTTCTGTACCTTTACTGATGATGTAGTTGCAGGCACGTCCCGGGATGCTGGCAGGGTGGAGGATGCACGTCCAGTAATCCCACTGAGTAGGTGTAGGGCCTCCGTACTCCTGTATGTGTGTGAGTTTATGACCTGTATAAAACGAAGTCTAACTCTGTCTTCAGTTATACGCCCGGCTGACTTTGTGGTGAAGCCTTCTTGTGGATAGAACAGTTTCTCTGTATGCAGCGTCCTGCTAGACCCCCGTCTTCCTGACCTCGGTTATGTATCAGCACTGCTGGGCCCCTGCGACCTGAAGTCCAGCAGGGTCTCCGGTTTCTCCTACTAGTCGTGTAGATGCTAGCAAGCTCGGACCCGGTGTCCGGTGGTGCAGAGTAGAGGTAAGCGATCAATGCTGTTTCAACCTCTGTCACTCTATTCTTCTTTCCACTCGCCTTTCGTCCTACTCTCACCTTTAACATAAGCACACTAGCAGTAGATGGCAGATTCTCCTTTCTCTTCACCGCTCTCAAAGCGTCGGCACGCTTAGTCACTGAAGGTACTCTCAGTTGACTCAGTTTTGACCAGGCTAAGTGGCAATCTTCCTCCACCATTACTGGACTCCACAAAATAAACTAAGTTCAAGCTGTAAACTTCAGTCTTTCAAACACTGCAGTTCCCTTTCCTTCGCTTCCTTCTGAGGCTCTGTCCGAAGTAGCTATCAGGACCTTCCGTCAGACTGATCTATGCTCACTTCAAGAGCTACTTTCCACTTTCTAGGGTAACAGACAGTCTTTCTACGTTCTGAGGAAAACTGACACTTCCTCTCAGATCAAACTCTCTTCAAGTCTGACTAGATCTCACTCTGAGGTACAACCAACAACTAACCAACTCTCAGCTAGACTGCCTAGAATTTCACTGCCGTCTCTCTCCACAACCCTTATATATCTAGATACTCTTCAAGGGCTCCCTCTGGTGGCTCCAGGGAAAAGTGAAGGTGTGAATGCATATCAGGTATGTAAGTGTGGATTTACCTTCTGTGCATCCTCCAGGGTACATGTGGCACCAAGCGCAGCTGGGCTACACATCCCCCCCTAGTTATCATCAGCACTCCCGGGCTGAAAAAGAAATAGATTTTTATATAACATTAACAATAACTCGTCCCTTGCGGGAGGTGAGGACACTTCAAACATTGCAATAAATACAATTGGCAAAATAGAAAACACTTTCAAATGCAAATTTACAAGATTCTTGTGGAGGACCCGTTCAAAACCTCCCACGGTGGTCCTGGGTGGGCTGCAGGACTTCCCTTCTGCAGACCTCACTCTAGGCCACACGACACGGGTTTTTCTTCAGAGGTAGAACGGTTTACGTAAAACCAAGATGGGGCATCGAGTGCCAACTATTTACATTAAAAGTTTTTGGGCTGGCAAAGTGCTCAGCCACGCAGTCCACATCATAGACATTAGAAAACCACATTACCCAACTGGGGTACAATATACATCATCATGTAAACATTTTTACAATAAAGTGCAACTTCTCTGGCAACTTTGTACAGTACAGTAAACCCTGTCTGGGTCCTACTTGTCTTCAGCGAACATGGCAGCATCTTCCATACCTGGGGCTGGAAGCACACTGTGGTGTTGTGAATGTGTTAGAAATGAGTTCTGAGCAGAAGCTCCCTCTGGTGGTTGCAGACAGTGCTGAACCATTTAGTGAAGATTGGCAATCAGGAGTTACAGACTGGTCCTATATAAGGGAGGTTCCCTCCCATCAGGGTTGCCGGTGATCAATTGTTCTTGTCTAACTGCTGTTGTTCCTGGTTCACTTGGAAGCCTTCTGAATCTTGCCTCTTCTCCTGCTCTCAGATAAGATATTTTCTGCTTTTATTTTTTGTGCTTGCTTTTTGCATTATTTCCTGCACTCTTGTGGAGGTCAGCCAGGTCCCCTCCTGGGGCTTGTGCTCCTCTCAGTTTATCTGAGCCACTGTTATTTGTTCATTTGCCTTTTCCAGTTTTTTCAGTGGCTGCGGCTTAGTTTTGTTACACCAGAGAACTAATTTAGGTGGTAGAGGTCGTGTGATCTCAGGTGTTTTTGTAATTAGTAGAGTTGGTACTTTTTAGGGTTTTTTTGGGATTGCAGTAAGTGTCCTTCCTATCCTTTTCTGTCTAGGAAGTTTGGGCCCCAGCGTTTGCTCATACTATTTTCTGTCTGTGTCTGTATTTCCTCTTGTCTAACCGCCATTACATGTTTGGGGGCTTCCTATGTTCTTTGGGGATCTGCTCCGGGGCAGATAGTTTTCCTCTTTCTGTCTTTAGGTGTAGTTAGCTTCTCAGGCTGTGACGAGGCATCTAGGACCAACATAGGTACGCTCCACGGCTGCCTTTAGTTGTGGTGGTTAGTCAGGGTACTGCAATCCAGTAGATTCCAACCTCTCTGGTGTATTGCCGTTTTTGCCTGCTCTCTTCAGCTACCAAAACATAACACTGTGGGTTTTGAACCTCATCACCATGAAGTCATGTCCTGCTACCGGTATCTGGGTAGCCACAGTCCTCTTTTCTATTTTCGTTCTGCGACTGCCTGGAGGCCTGACAGGTGCCTCTCCTAAGCTTAGGCTCTGCAGGTCGCACAGGCTTGGCTCAGCAGGGGACGCTTTTGCAGTCGCTGCGCTCTGCAGCGTTTCCAAGTGTGACGCAGGTGCGCGGACTGGCTCAGTAGAGGGCGCACTAGCAGCCGCTGCGCTCTGCAGCGTTGCAGAATAGGACGCAGGTGTGCGGACTGGCGCCGGTGTGGCTGGGGCCTGGTATACAGAGACACGGGGTGCGTTTCCGGCTTCAGGGACCGGGGCGCTGTCTCTGGAGACGTTCAGGGCATACCACCCCTTAAGCCCCCAATGCCGCGTGTAGGAGACTACATCCCCTATCAACAGATCCCTGTCCGGGTGCCCCTCAGGCAGGTGAGACTCCACATCCCTCCGGTTGACAAAGACCTCCTGGTACAGGCCGGGTTCGTGGATGAACGCCCAGAATCCCTGGAGTTTGAAGTCTCGTATTGCCCCCTGGCGCAGCGGTTCCGGGAGCGTACCTTTATCTCGCTGGACGATCTCCTTATCGGCAAGATCCTGCTCCCGGTACCTCTGGCGAAGCCGCTGCGCCTCACGCTGCTCCCGCTGCTGCCACTCCTCCTGCTCACGGCATCTCCATTCGTTCTCCTTCTGGGCGGCGTACTCCACGTCGTCCAGGAGCTCCATTTCCTCCCAGTCGATCTCCATCGCTTGTGGCTGGGTTCCTTCCGTCGTCCCTACCGGGGGACTGCATTCCGCTGCTACCGCTGTGGCCTCTGGTTCCAGGCCTGGCTGGCGTTCCGGTCCGGGCAAGGCCTCCTCAGCCTCCTCTCCTCCCGCCGCAGCCTCGGCGGGGTCAGGTACAGCTCTTTTGGGGCCGGCCTTCGGTTCTTCCTCAGCCGCTGGTTCCAGTGGTGGCGCGGGTGGCAGTTGCGCATCTAGGGGGGAGAGCAGCTGGTCCCACTGCAGCCGCAGTTTCAGGGCACGCCAGCTCCGCTCCATCGCCTCCATCTCTGTGCGGTGTCGGGCCAGATCCCGCAGCGCCGCATCCACCTCCTCCACACGATACATCATTTCTTCGTCCTCCTGACCTGGGGAAGGTTCGGGCACAGGCTGCAGCTCTTCAGGGGAACGGGGTCTGCGCACCGCCATTCCCCCACACAGCGACTCCTGTCCTTCCGCCATCTCACTCCAAGCCAGACTGTGCTTTCCATCCGGAACACTCTGGTCTTTTCCGTGGAGGCGGGACTTTCGCTTTCTCTTCCTTGCACTGAGGATGA
This sequence comes from Oophaga sylvatica, assembly GCA_033576555.1. Classification (NCBI taxonomy): domain Eukaryota; kingdom Metazoa; phylum Chordata; class Amphibia; order Anura; family Dendrobatidae; genus Oophaga; species Oophaga sylvatica. Next base: position 1,531,225 of record JARQOD010000002.1, read on the forward strand.
AGAGGAGGCGAATCTCTCTTGCAGTGGGGCATGCTCTGACATTGTAGAAGCACTTAGACAGGGCGGCCATAACTTTCGCGCCACAGGGGTGGTACGCCCACGAATACACGCCCTCCTTCTTCACCAGAGCCTCAGGGCGCGAATATGGCGGCAAAATGGCAGCAAATGGCGCCAAAAATCACAAAAACAGCAACACAGTCTTTTGCACAAAAACAGTCCATTCAGGCACACAGGACTCGCATTTCCACGAGCTTCGTATCCTGTTCGTGACGCCAAGTTAAAGATGAGTCGCCCGTAGCCAGGGCCTGTGGGGTACTCGGCACCGAGCCCGTTCACTTCAATGGGGGATGTCACGGGTAGCACAGCTCGGTCCGTGGCCCTGGGGGCTCACCTCAAATTGTGGGATATTTACAGGGGATTAAAGGATATATACAGTTTATTTGTGACGCCACCTGTGGTTCCTGATCAGGGTGACCAGCGCTGCAGGGTAGATCCTCTGAGGGGTTGTTACTGGGCAGCAAGGTGTTAAGTCTTCCACAGGCAAGACTGATCCCTCAGGGTATATGGCGGTGTAGGGGTGCAGGAGAAATAAGGCAGACACACACACGAAAGTCTCTTTCTGTACCTTTACTGATGGTGTAGTTGCAGGCACGTCCCGGGAAGCTGACAGGGTGGAGGATGCACGTCCAGTAATCCCACTGAGTAGGTGTAGGGCCTCCGTACTCCTGTATGTGTGTGAGTTTATGACCTGTATAAAACGAAGTCTAACTCTGTCTTCAGTTATACGCCCGGCTGACTTTGTGGTGAAGCCTTCTTGTGGACAGAACAGTGTCTCTATATGCAGGGCCCCGCTAGACTCCTGTTCTTCCTGACCTCGGTTACGTATCAGCACTGCTGGGCCCCTGCGACCTGAAGTCCAGCAGGGTCTCCGGTTTCTCCTACTAGTCGTGTAGATGCTAGCAAGCTCGGACCCGGTGTCTGGTAGTGCAGAGTAGAGGTAAGCGATCAATGCTGTTTCAACCTCTGTCACTCTATTCTTCTTTCCACTCGCCTTTCGTCCTACTCTCACCTTTAACATAAGCACACTCTAGCAGTAGATGGCAGATTCTCCTTTCTCTTCACCGCTCTCAAAGCGTCGGCACGCTTACTCGCTGAAGGTACTCTCAGTTGACTCAGTTTTGACCAGGCTAAGTGGCAATCTTCCTCCACCATTACTGGACTCCACAAAATAAACGAAGTGCAAGCTGTAGTCTTCAGTCTTTCTGTACTGCTGTTCCCTCTCCTTCGCTTCCTTCTGAGGCTCTGTCCGAAGTAGCTATCAGGACCTTCCGTCAGACTGATCTATGCTCACTTCAAGAGCTACTTTCTACTTTCTAGGGTAACAGACAGTCTTTCTACGTTCTGAGGTAAACTGACACTTCCTCTCAGATCAAACTCTCTTCAAGTCTGACTAGATCTCACACTGAGGTATAACCGACAACTAACCCGCTCTCAGCTAGACTGCCTGGAATCTCACTGCCATCTCTCTCCACAACCCTTATATATCTAGATACTCTTCAAGGGCTCCCTCTGGTGGCTCCAGGGAAAAGTGAAGGTGTGAATGCATATCAGGTATGTAAGTGTGGATTTACCTTCTGTGCATCCTCCAGGGTACATGTGGCACCAAGCGCAGCTGGGCTACACACTACTACAAAAGAGAGAGGGGAGGAGGGGGGTGAATGCCGCTTCCCTACTGGCTTCACAGATTATACTAATGATGGAGGCAACGGCTGGACACCAGATACTGATGATGGAGTCAACGGCTGGTCACCAGATAATGATGATGGAGTCAATGGCTGGTCACCAGATACTGATGATGGAGTGATGGGCTGTCACTAGATACTGGTTACAGAGATGAAATAGAGAGGGGAGGGCTGAATGCCCCTTCACTACTGGCTTCAGAGATTGTAATATTTTCTATGACAGGCGGTGAACAGATACTAATGACGGAGGCAACGGCTGGACACCAGATACTGATGATGGAGTGATGGGCTGTCATTAGATACTGGTTATAGAGATGAAATAGAGAGGGGAGGGCTGAATGCCCCTTCACTACTTGCTTCAGAGATTGTAATATTTTCTATGACAGGCGGTCACCATATACTGTTGATGGAGGTGATTGCCAGTCACCAAATACTGATGAAGGTGACGGGTGGTCATCAGATAATGATGATGGAGGCGATGGGCTGTTACTAGATCCTGATGATGAAGGTGATAGGAGGTCACCAGATACTGATGATGGAGGAAATGGGTGGTCACCGTTGTCATGTCTCCTGAATCTGTTCTATTCCCCCACCAAAGGAAGAGGGGCGCCACTGTGCACCACAGTACACAAACCCAACAAACATGGCTACACAAACAAGGGTAAACTGAAAACACCAGGCATACAAATATTCACTCACATGTAACAGAGGAATCCACCGGGTAGTGGAGGATGGGGAGAAAATCAAAGTAGAGGAGGGAAGGGAATAACAACACATAAACAATGCAACAGTAACAGATAACTCCTCCAAACTCCTTCTCATATGAACACCTCTCCTCCTTAACCATGCAGCAAATGCTAGCTCTGACATGGATTTAAATCAGAACCCAGATTATAAAGGGGAAGGGAGTGGCAAACTCAGATCAGCTGAGAGCTCAGACTCCCAGAGTCTCCAACATGGCTGATTAACCCCTGTTCTGCCAAAAGAAATAAACACCATTAAAAAGAAGTGCTTCTTCTCAGCGCAGGAGTAGGAGCAATCAGACACTGCAGTCTTCTGGCTACTCTCTGTTGCGGTAACCCCATGACAGTGCTTTAGCTTGAGGTCACGAACAGATGGCCAACATGCTCCTACAGGATTTTTTTGGTAGACAGCAGAATTCATGGTTCCATTTACAACAGTAAGACTGTGTGCACATGATACGTTTTCACAGTGTTTTTTCTATGCTGAAATGGGCCAAAAACGCTATGGCATCATTATGCCAGCTAATTCAATGAGAATCCTGAAACGCTATGCACACGATCAGTAATTTTCCTTGAGTAATTGCAGTGCGTTTTTTTGCAGCATGTCAATTCTTTATTCACTCATGGACTTCAATTGAATCCACAGCAAAAACGCAGATATAAAAATGTTTGCAGATTTGTTGAATTTTTGTTTGCATTTTTACGGGTTTTTACAGATGACAGCGTGGGGAACACCGGTGCGGTGGTACTGATCGGCGGTAATGTTACAGCCGATAATATCGCTACCGCCGCCAGAGAGATGCGGGGTCACACTGTCAGATGTCAGTGTGACCCCACAGATACTGAGACCCACGGTAAAAAACTTACCTCCGGTCAGCCGCGCCGGCTGATGACAGACTACTACTCCCATCAGGCTACGTCTGCTGTCACTGATAACAGTGACAGCAGGAGCCACTTATAGGAAAAGTAGTCTCTCAGCAGCCGGCACCTGTGCTCAAACTTAACAAAAACAAAAAAAACATGTAAAATAATAAAATACATAATCAAATAAAAATAATAGTCACAAAATACCTAACACCGTATCCACGATGCCCTTGTCTCCTACAGGAAAATTGAAAAAAAAAAAAAGCAGCATATACTCACTGTGGTAGATCGGCTCATTCGGCTGCACACGGAGGTAGTCACAGGAGCACTGTGTCTTTAAGGATGCACTTGGTTTGTTAGATACAGCATAACCAAGTTTTAAGCACAAAGGAAACACGGCCCTCTGGGCAAAACAAAATAAAACGGTAGCACTATGTGGGGTCCTTGCATCAGTTGGGGTCAGCCCACTCAGGGTTAGCAATGTCCTTTAACAGGCACCATGTACACAAACAATTTCCTGGAGCCTTCCTCTCCAGGCACTCAACAACCCAGACTGCCCCTGGAGATCAGCTATTTAAGCCCAGGCCATGTGACTCCTCACCCATGTAACTGATGACCATGACTGTGACACCACACAGGTCCTGTCAGCACACGGCGGTGCCGGCTCTGCAGGTGGAGATAAGGTGGACAACCTCCCACCCGCTCTATGGTTGTCCACATAAAAATGAGCCCATTATCCTACTTATCTTAAGCCTCACAACACTAAGGCTAAGGGCACACGTTCAGGATTATTTGCATTTTTTTCGTGTGAATGAAGCATCCTATTATTTAGAATGAATTCCGCAATTTTTGTGCACATGGTGCGTTTTTTTTCCGCGAAAAAAATGCATCGCGAAAAAAAAGCACCATGTTCATTAATTTCGCGGAATTCTAGTGTTTTTCCCCCTATATTATTGACCTAGAAAGTTCAGGAAAAAATCGCGGTAAAAACGCACAAAATCCGCACAAAAAAATGCACCAAAAACATGCAAAATCCGCGCAGAAAACGCGGTAAAAACGCATGCTTTTTACCACGAAAAAAGTCCGGTTTTGCTCAGGAAAATCCTGCACACATTCCTGGACGTGTGCACTTAGCCTTAATGTGATGGAGGAAAAAACTCGTCCACGTAATCCAGAGTGTCCCACAGTGATCTCAAGTGTAGAACAGTCAAATCGGGAAATATGATTACTCTAACCAGCCACCGCCGATACAGTGATAGGAGCATCCTTGCTGCCGCAGTGTATAGCACTGAGCTCCGGTGAGAGAGTTCACCGGAGTTCATCAACTGATCAGCTCTGGTTATCTCACTTAAGGTAACCACAACTGCGTGAGGACTTTCTCATGCAGCGGTGCTGCCGTAAAGGAGATCACCGGAGATGATCTTATAGACACCTCTCCATTACTAACCTGTGGACTTGATGTCACCTGACAATACAAAGGTGACATCAAGCCCCCCAACTATCACCCCACTTACAACCGCTACAGGGCAAGTGGGAAGAGCAAGGCTAAGCGCCAGATTTGGCGCATCTTATAGATGCGATTTTTCTGGACTGGCTGAGAGCTGATATTTTTAGTCTGGGAGTGGGGCCACTATCCATGGCCCCTTCCTAGGCTATTAATATCAGCTCACATCTGTCTGCCTAGCCTTTGCTGGTTAGATTTTAAAGGGGACCCAATGTCAATTTTTTTCCAAGGTCCCCCTGTAAACTAGCCAGTAAAGGCTAAGTGTTGTGTTTCGGTAGCTGAGGAGGACAGGAACAACAGCAGGGCAGCCGAAAACCTGAGATGTTGGTAACTGATGGGTTGCAGATTCCTAAACTAACGACACAACTAGAGGTAGCCGTGGAGCGTTCCTACGTTGATCCTAGACGCCTCGTCACAGCCTGAGAGATAACTACACCTAAAGGCAGAAAGATGAAAGCTATCTGCCCCGGAGCAGATCCCCAAAGAAAATAGGAAGCCCCCAAACATGTAATGGCGGTTAGACAAGAAGAAAGCATGGACACAGACAGAAAATAGAATGAGCAAACGCTGGGGCCCAATCTGTCTAGACAGAAAAGTACAGGAAAGAATTCTGACTGCAACCCAAAAAAACCCTACAAAAATACCAACACTTCTGATTGCCAAAAAACCTGAGATCACACGACCTCTACCACCTAAATCAGTTCTCTGGTGTAACAAAACTAAGCCGCAGCCACTGAAAAAACAGGAAAAAGCAAAAGAACAAATAACAATGGCTACAGATAAACTGAGAAGAGCACAGGTCCCAGGAGGGGACCCGGCTGAACTCCAAAAGTGCAGAAAACTATGCCAAAATCAAGCACAAAAAGAAAAGCAAAAATATCTTATCTGAAAGCAGCAGACGCAGGCAAGACTCCAGCAAACTTCCAAATGAACCAGGAACCACAATTGAGACAAGAACAATTGATCACCGGCAACCATCATGGGAGGGAACCTCCCTTATATCAGTCCAGTCAGTGATTCCAAATTGCCATTCCTCGCTGGAAGGTTCAGTACTGTCTGTAACCATCAGACAACTGTGCAAACTCCATTGAGAGAAAAAAAAATCCTCAGCACCCAGAGAAAAAGAGGGAAAAAATGCAACAGACAGAAAAAAAAAAAAATCTCTGACAACTCTGACAACTTTTTTTCTTTCCACACTATTTTTCCCTTCTGTGAGTACCATATAATTTTCAGTTTTGGCCGGTGATACTGTTATGTTTCGGTAGCTGAGGAGGACAGGAACAACAGCAGGGCAGCCGAAAACCTGAGATGTTGGTAACTGATGGGTTGCAGATTCCTAAACTAACGACACAACTAGAGGTAGCCGTGGAGCGTTCCTACGTTGATCCTAGACGCCTCGTCACAGCCTGAGAGATAACTACACCTAAAGGCAGAAAGATGAAAGCTATCTGCCCGGGAGCAGATCCCCAAAGAAAATAGGAAGCCCCCAAACATGTAATGGCGGTTAGACAAGATGAAAATACAAACATAGGCAGAAAATAGACTGAGCAAACGCTGGGGCCACAAGCTGACTAAATAGGATAGGACAGGAGAGATTACTTTCTGCAACCCAGAAAACCCTACAAAAATCCAACAATTCTGATTACAAAAATACTGAGATCACACGATCTCGCCACCCACTAAATCAGATCTCAGTGTGAACAAAAACCAAGCCGCAGCCGCTGAAAAAACAGGAAAAAGCAAATGAGCAAATAACAGTGGCTGCAGAAAAACTGTGAGGAGCTCAGGCCCCAGGAGGGGACCTGACTGACCTCCACAAAAGTGCAGAAAACAATGCAAAAATGCAAAAAATATCTTGTCTGAAAGCAGGAGATACAGGTAAGACTCCAGCAAACTTCCAAATGAACCAGGAACCACAATTGAGACAAGAACAATTGATCACCGGCAACCATCATGGGAGGGAACCTCCCTTATATCAGACCAGTCAGTGATCTCAGATAGCCACTCCTCGCTGAAAGGTTCAGTACTGTCTGTAACCACCAGAGGGAGCCTCTGCTCAGAAACCATCTCTAGCACATTCATAACAGTACCGCCCCCCTTGAGGAGGGGTCACCGAACCCTCACTTGTGCAACCAGGCCGATCAGTATGAGCTCGGTGATAGGCACGGATCAATCTCCTAGCATGGATGTCCGAAGCAAACACCCAAGAATTGTCCTCCTGACCATAACTTCTCCACTTAACCAAATACTGAAGTTTCTGTCTAGAAAAACAAGAATCCAATATTTTCTCAACCACATACTCCAGATTGCCCTCAACCAAAACAGGGTCAGGAGGCGCAGCCATAGGAACCACTGGCTCGACAAACCTCTTCTATAAGGACTTGTGGAACACGTTATGGATCTTAAATGTCCCTGGAAGAAGCAAACGGAAGGAAACAGGATTAAGAATCTCCATGATCTTATAAGGTCCAATGAACCTAGGCTTAAACTTTGGAGATGCAACCCTCATAGGGATATTTCTTGAGGACAACCAAACCAAGTCCCCCACTTTAAACCGAGGACCATCAGTCCTATGCCGGTTGGCAAACCGTTGGGCCTTCTCCTGAGAGAGAGACAACCTCTCCACTACCTGGTCCCAAATCTGCTGCATTCGCTCCACAACAGAGTCAACACCCGGACAGACAGAAGCCTCCGCCTGTCCCGAAGAAAATCGAGGGTGAAACCCAAAATTGCAGAAAAATGGAGACATCAAGGTGGCAGAGCTAGCCATATTATTAAGAGCAAACTCAGCCAAAGGCAAAAAAGAGACCCAGTCATCTTGATCAGCAGACACAAAACATCTCAAATAAGTCTCCAAGGTCTGGTTTGTTCTCTCGGTTTGTCCATTGGTCTGAGGATGAAAAGCAGAGGAGAAAGATAATTGAACACCAAGTTTAGACCAAAATGTCCTCCAAAATCTGGAAACAAACTGGACTCCTCTGTCAGACACAATGTTCTCCGGAATGCCATGTAACCGAACCACGTGCTGAAGGAACAAAGGCACCAATTTGGAGGAGGAAGGTAACTTAGGTAATGGCACAAGATGTATCATCTTGGAAAACCTATCACAGATTACCCAGATAACGGTCATTCTCTGAGAAATAGGGAGGTCGGAAATAAAATCCATAGAGATATGGGTCCATGGCCTCTTGGGCACAGGTAACAGCATTAACAAACCACTAGAGCGAGAGCAAGGCTTGGAGCGAGAGCAAGTCCCACAGGACTGCACAAATTCCCTGATGTCACGAGACAAAGTAGGCCACCAAAAGGACCGACTCACCAAGTCTCTGGTACCAAAAATCCCGGGATGACCAGCCAACGCGGAACAATGAATCTCAGACATCACACTCTTCTTCCACTAGTCTGGGACAAACAATTTCCCATTAGGGCAGCGCTCAGGTTTATCCTCCTGACACCCTTCCAAGGCCAGTCTCAAATTGGGCGAGATGGCGGAAAGAACTACACCCTCTTTCAAAATAACAGTAGGATCAGATAACTCAGGAGAGTCCGCAAAGAAACTCCTCGAGAGGGCATCCGCCTTAACATTCTTAGTGCCAGGAAGAAAAGAAACCACAAAATTAAAACGTGTGAAAAACAAGGCCCACCTGGCCTGTCTAGGATTAAGTCGCTTGGCTGATTCGAGATAAACCAGATTCTTATGGTCTGTGAGGACCACCACCTGATGTTTGGCTCCCTCCAGCCAATGTCTCCACTCTTCAAAGGCCCACTTCATGGCCAATAACTCCCGATTACCCACGTCATAATTACGTTCAGTTGGAGAAAATTTTCGAGAGAAAAAGGCACAAGGGTTACTCTTAGAGGTCTCTGGATCTCTTTGGGACAAAACGGCACCTGCCCCAATTTCAGAGGCATCAACCTCAACCTGAAAAGGTAGAGAAACATAACCCATTGCGCTTTCGAAACTCATGACGCTGAGCCCCAGAAGTCACTCTATCACACTGCATGGGCTCAGAAGCTGGCTCACAAGGCAACACTATCTCACGCATACCTCTGCACTCACGCAAACGTCTGTCAATTTGAATAGCCAATGACATAGAATCATTGAGACCAGAGGGAGCAGGGAATCCCACCATAACATCCTTTACATTCTCTGACAGCCCCTTCCGAAAAAGGGCTGCCAAAGCATCATCATTCCATTTGGTCAGGACTGCCCACTTTCGGAATTTCTGACAGTACAACTCAGCGTCTTCAAGACCCTGATTTAATGCCAACAAGTTTTTTTCAGCTTGATCAGTGACATTAGGTTCATCGTACAATAACCCCAGAGCCAGAAAAAATGCATCAATATCATTCAAAACAGGGTCCCCAGGTGTCAGGGAAAAAGCCCAATCCTGAGGATCACCGCGCAGGAGAGAGATGACAATTTGAACCTGCTGTGCTGCGTTACCTGAAGACTTAGGCTTTAAGGCAAAAAACAACTTACAGTTATTTTTGAAATTCAGAAATTTAGCCCTATCCCCAAAAACAAATCTGGCATGGGAATCCTAGGTTCCACAACCGGCAACCCAGCAAGATAGGTAGCAATACTCCGAACCTCAGTGGCAAGCTGATCCACACGGCCAGACAACTGTGCAAACTCCATTGAGAGAAAAAAAATCCTCAGCACCCAGAGAAAAAGAGGGAAAAAATGCAACAGACAGATAAAAAAAAAAAATCTCTGACAACTCTGACAACTTTTTTTCTTTCCACACTATTTTTCCCTTCTGTGAGTATCATATAATTTTCAGTTTTGGCCGGTGATACTGTTATGTTTCGGTAGCTGAGGAGGACAGGAACAACAGCAGGGCAGCCGAAAACCTGAGATGTTGGTAACTGATGGGTTGCAGATTCCTAAACTAACGACACAACTAGAGGTAGCCGTGGAGCGTTCATACGTTGATCCTAGACGCCTCGTCACAGCCTGAGAGATAACTACACCTAAAGGCAGAAAGATGAAAGCTATCTGCCCGGGAGCAGATCCCCAAAGAAAATAGGAAGCCCCCAAACATATAATGGCGGTTAGACAAGATGAAAATACAAACATAGGCAGAAAATAGACTGAGCAAACGCTGGGGCCACAAGCTGACTAAATAGGATAGGACAGGAGAGATTACTTTCTGCAACCCAGAAAACCCTACAAAAATCCAACAATTCTGATTACAAAAATACTGAGATCACACGATCTCGCCTCCCACTAAATCAGATCTCAGTGTGAACAAAAACCAAGCCGCAGCCGCTGAAAAAACAGGAAAAAGCAAATGAGCAAATAACAGTGGCTGCAGAAAAACTGTGAGGAGCTCAGGCCCCAGGAGGGGACCTGGCTGACCTCCACAAAAGTGCAGAAAACAATGCAAAAAGCAAGCACTAAAAGAAAAGCAAAAAATATCTTATCTGAAAGCAGGAGATGCAGGCAAGACTCCAGCAAACTTCCAAATGAACCAGGAACCACAATTGAGACAAGAACAATTGATCACCGGCAACCATCATGGGAGGGAACCTCCCTTATATCAGACCAGTCCGTGATTCCAGATTGCCACTCCTCGCTGAAAGGTTCAGTACTGTCTGTAACCACCAGAGGGAGCCTCTGCTCAGAAACCATCTCTAGCACATTCATAACAGCTAAGTAAACAGCTGTGAGCTGATATTAACAGCCTGAGAACCTTTATGGCAATTGGCTCCTTCCCAGAATATTAACATAAGCACTTAGCCACTGGCTTTCCCTCTGCTGGTTATGAAAATGAAGCGGGATCCCATGCAATTTTTTTTTTCATTCTTTTGTAAAAATTAACAGTTTTTGTTTGGTTACAGCCTATGTAAGTTCATTCTGTTAAGGCTCCTACATAGGCTGGTTACAGTGTGTGTGTGTGTGTTTGCTTACTTACCACCTCACTAATGAGGGTGTCTGGCTGGCATCTTTTCATTACTAAACCTAGGGGCTTGGTGTCAATGACAGCTGCTGACACCAAGCTCCGATCCTATTACCCTGATGCTACTGCATCAAAATTAAAAAGGTGGTGTTGAGCCAAGAAATTACATCACAAAACTTTTTTTAATTGCTGCACAAAAACACATGCAAAATCATGGAAAAAACGTACCAAAAAAGATGCAAAATGTGTATTTTTGCTGCCAAGAAATGTAGAAACCTTGCAGAAATTTTTGCAAGCAAATACTCAATGTGCGCACATACCCTAAGTCTAATAGGTCCTGAGGCAGCAAAACAGTCCCCGATCATCACACTACCACCCCCATATTTTACTGTTGGTATGATGTTCATTTTCTGAAATGCTGTGTTATTTCTACACCAGATGTAATGGGACATACACCTTCCAAAAAGTCCAACATTTGTCTCATTAGTCCACAGAGTATTCTCCCAAAAGTCTTGGGGATCATAAAGCCTTTATGTTCGCATTAATCAGCAGTAGCCTGCAGTTCTTTCGATGTTGTTATGGGGTCTTTTGTGACCTCTTGGATGAGTCATCGCTGCGATCTTGGGGTAATTTTGGTCGGCCGACCACTCCTGGGAAGGTTCACCACAGTTCCATGTTTTTGCCATTTGTGGATAATGGCTCTCACTGTGGTTCACTGGAGTCCCAAAGCTTTAGAAATAGCTTTATAACTTTTTCCAGACTGACAGATCTCAATTACTTTGTTTCTCATTTGTAACAGAATTTCTTTGGATCGCAGCATGATGTCTTGCTTTTGAGGATCTTTTGGTCTACTTCACTTTGTCAGGCAGGTCCTATTTAAATGATTTCTTGATTGAGAACAGTTGCAGCATTAATCAGGCCTGCCTGTGGCTAAGGGATGTGATTTCAGCTTCCCAAAGATGTAATGATCCACAGTTAATTTATGTTTTATGGGGGGTGCATTCACTCTTTTACACAGGGCCCTGTTGGTTTAAGTGTGACAAACATGCAAAAAAATAGGAAATCAGGAAGGGGCAAACACTTTTTACACCACTGTAAATGACATTGCGGGATGAGCGCTGTCATCTTCGGTCGGTGTGAATGAATTGATTACTGTGACCTCGTAATACCAGGACAGGTCCATCACTGTTCCGGAGGCGGGGAAAGCTGGGTGACTGGCGGTCCTGGTGCTCTGCAATGTGGTGGAGGTGACGGCTTGGTTATATATGGAGCTATTATGTACAGCACTGACATCACTGCCAGGAGGATGCACCTTCCCCAGTGACATTCACTATAGGAGTCTCGTCCAGAGCAGAGTGCCAGATCCTGAGGACTGAAGGAGAGCAGGAAACCATAAAATGCTTAACCCCGTCCCTTCCAGAGTCCACTGCAAAATATGATGGCTATAGTATTACATGACCATGCAGGAGTGCTGCGTGCACTGCCATGGAACAAATGGCGCTATAATAATAAATAATAATAATACAGTGGCTTGTGAAAGTTTGCGTGCCCCTGCTCAAAATTACTGTTACTGTGAACAGTGAAGCAAGTTGAAGGTTAAATGATCTCTAAAAGGTCTAAAGTTACAGATGACACATTTCCTTGGTATTTTAGGCAAAGTATATATATATATATATATATATATATATATGTAGTGATTGTTTACATTTCAAAAAATACAAAAAGGAAAATGGGCCAATGCAAAATTTTGCAAATTGCCTCTTCAGAGAAAAAGAGTACTTGAACTTTTTCTCCACACATACATTTGACCATTGTGGCCAAAGAATTCTATTTTATCCTCATCGGTCCACATGATTTCTTTCCAAAATTCTAGAATGTTATGAGTTGGAAGGGACCTTCAGGGTCCTCATGTCCAACCTTCTGCTCAATGCACGATTCACTAAATCATCCCAGACAGATGTCTGTCCAGCCTCTGTTTGAAGACTTCCATTGAAGGAGAACTCACCACCTCTCGTGGCAGCCTGTTCCACTCATTGATCACCCTAACTGTCAAAATGTTTTTTCTAATATCTAATCTGTGTCTCCTCCCATTCAGTTTCATCCCATTGCTTCTAGTCTTTCCTTGAGCAAATGAGAATAAAGATGATCCTTCTACAGTGTGACAGCCCTTGAGATATTTGTAGACAGCTATTAAGTCTCCTCTCAGTCTTCTATTTTGCAAACTAAACATTCCCAGATACTTTAACCATCCTGGTAGTGTCACGCACAGTGTGGGAAGACTAAGTGCTAAGGGAAAGAGGCAGTGGTGACCCCTGGGCAGATCTAATAGCACCTTGCCTACCCTACCATCCCTATATGGTTCCACACCAATCACTGAGCAGGACACCTAAGCCCTGTATATCCCTAGAACTAGGGCATTAGTAGGAAAGGGAGGGATGAGCACTGGTCAGTCCCCGCTTTACACTAAAGACAAGAAGGGAGACAAACAAGGAGGAAGAAACTTAGCTTGAGCTGACTCCAGAGAAGTAACACCAAACGTCCTTCAAGAGCAGCAGAGAGGAAGTAAGCCGACTGCTACAGTTCCAAGCGTTCACAAGCGAAAATGTGAATATTACCGGCGGCTCCCTGAAGCAGACTGAGTCTTTAAACATCCAGGTTTGTCAATTAGAGCCGGAGGGAAGTAGCCACTGGGTCCAATAAGACAGAAGGATTAAGAAGGCATCTGCAATGCCAAAAGCAGAGACCTTCTGCAGCCAGATGCAGAGCAACTGTTGCCTCTGATGCACCTGTGACAGTACCCCCCTTGTACTAGTGGCCTCTGGACACTCAGGACCAGGTTTCTCAGAATAAGAGGTGTGGAATGAACGAACCAGCCTGGGCATTCACCTCTGATGCTGAAACCCACATCATTTCCTCTGGGCCATAACCCTTCCATTGCACCAAGTATTGTAGGGAACGACGTTGGAGGAGAGAATCTACAATTGTCGAAATCTGAAACTCTAGATTACCATCAACCATTATTGGGGGGCGGGTCGGGGTGAGTACTCAAGAGGTTCCACATATTTCTTGAGCAGAGAACTATGAAAGATATTATGGATCTTAAGGGCCTGGGGTAGCCCAAGACAAAACGCTGCTGGATTAATGACGGCGGTGATAAATCTAAGACCCAACTTCCAGGAAGGAACCCTCAACTTGATATTCCTGGTAGACAACCACACAAAGTCATTCACTTTCAGATCCGGACCTGGCAAACGCTTTCTGTCAGCCATACGTTTGTACCTGTCTCCCATGATCTTCAAATTACTCAGAACCCCCGCCACACTGAAGAGGCGACAAAGCAAAACGTTCCTCTTCCGGAACTCCTGAAGCCACTTCCTGCTAAAAGTACCAAACTGTGGATGGTAACCGTATGCACCAAAAAAATGGTGACCTGCCGGTAGACTCCTAACGATGATTATTAACACCAAATTCTGCCAGTGGTGGTAGGTAGGATGCTCAATCCTCCTGATTCTCTGAGACAAAACACCTGAGGTAGTGCTCCAAGTTCTGATTAACGCTCTCAGTCTGTCCATTTGACTGGGGATGGAAAGCAGAGGAAAAGGACTGATGCACCTATAATCGAGAACAGAATACCCTCCAGAACGTGGAAACAAACTGGGTCCCCCGATCAGATAACCACATCAGAGGAAACCCCGAGAAGCTTCATTGACTCATTTATAAACACCTGAGCAAGAGTCTTAGTATTCTGAAGTGCAGGTAATGCGACAAAGTGAACCATCTTACTGAACCTATTGTGAGACAGTGAGAGTATGTGTGTTGAATGGGGTGTACATTTCACCTAGATACTTTGCTGACTGGTATAAGGGAAATGTATGGCTTTGTAAACCTAGTGGTAGAGAAAGGTCACTACACCTTACATTCAGTACACACTTGCAGCTCAGGCCTGAAACCACTCAGCTGTTAATTAGGAGACCAGAAGTAGGTGTCTGCGAACACAGACAGAGAGCTCGCTTAGTCTGGACAAGGAGTCCAGGCACAAGAAGGAGTCTCCAGGAGTATGAGGTGTCTCAGTCTGGGTGCTCGATGTACCCCGGACACAGGAGTAGTCTCTGTGAGAATCCATGCGGATAGCTGCTGAATAGGAGGGGAGCTCTCTCAAGTCTGGACGTTGGATATGCCTTCAGACACAAGGAGGAGACTCTGTGAAACTCCATGCTGGTAAATGCTGAACATATGTGTTGTTTAGGGGACAGGCTGTTAGAGTCTGGTCCCGGATAGAGAGGGAAATCTATCTAAGTATAGTAAGTGGCTGGACAAGCCCAGGGATTATGTTTATGATTTGGTTTTGATTATATTCTGTTTGCTGTGGACTTTAATAAAGCTGGTTGAGGCCAGTTTTTACCAGAACTGCTGTCTGTGAATGAACTGTTTCCGTGCCACTCCGTCTACCCGGACGGCGATCCCAGAGCTATATCCCCTGAAAAGCTTACACTATCTACAACCACCAAAACCACAGTCTTGCCTGCAGATACCGGTAGGTCAGTAATAAAATCCATGGACAAGTGTGTCAATGACCGGCTGGGAATAGGTAGCGGAGGAAGAGTACCAGACGGACGGGTATGCAATACTTTAGAACGCGCGCAGATACCACAGGCAGATGCGTGTTCAACCACATCCCGAAGCAACCCCGGCTGTTGTGAACGCCTTGGATCTGAATTCTGAGTCTGGGCTCCCTCTGGTGGCTGCTGATAGTAGTGAAGCTGATTTTGCTGGCATAGGTCCATCAGCTGGGGACGATTGGCAATCAGGTAGCTCTGACTGGGGAGATATAAGGGAGTAACCTTCCCATGATCCTCTCCGGTGATTTGTTGTTCTTCCTGGTCCCATTTGGAAGTCAGCTTGCTTTCTGCTGTCTCCTGCAACCTTCAGATAAGTTGTTTTCTGCTTGTTTTTGTGGCTTTTGCTTTCCCTTTGTTTTTCTGCCCTTCTGAGTGAGGTCAGCCAGGTTCCTCGTCTGGGGCCTGCGCTGGTCTCTGTTTCTTAGCTACCACTCTTTATTTGTTCAGTCCCTGTTTTCAGTATCTGCTGTTAGCTACCTGTTCACACCAGAGTTCTGATTTAACGGGGGAGAGATCATGTGGTCTCAGTATTTTTGGAAATCAGAAGTGTTGAAATTTTTCCTAGGGTTTTTGTGGATTGCAGACAGTTTTCTTTCCTGTACTGTCCTATCTAGATAGTTTTGGGCCCCAGCGTTTGCTCTCTCTTTTTTCTGCCTGTGTTTGTGCTTCGTCTGTCTCACCGGCAATGTGTGTTTTGGGGCTACCTATTCCTTTGGGGCGCTACTCCGGGGCAGTTAGCTTTCCCCTTTCTATCTTTAGGCTTAGTTAACTCTCCGGCTGTGTCGAGGCGTCTAGGTCATCGTAGGTACGACCCACGGCTACTTCTGGTTGTGCGGTTAGTTTAGGGGTCTGCAATCCGCCAGTTACCAACCTCTCTGGCTGACAGGCTGCCTTGGCTATTTTGCTACTGTCCTCCTGGTGGAGGGTGCAGGGTGGCATCCAACAATTTGGAAAAATCAGATCCTTCCTTTTCATCTCAGTAAGGGGTTTCACAATTACTGAATAATTTTGGATACATTTTCAGTAAAAATTAGTAAAGCCCAGAAAACGTTGTAGAGACTTCAGGTTCTCGGGACGGTCACAGTCAAGGACAGCACGGACCTTCTCCGGATACATCCGAAAACCCGAAGATGACAACAGGTACCTCAAAAGTGCACCTCCTGGACGGCAAAAACACATTTTTCTAGTTTGTCATATAGTTTATTATCCCTTAATATTTGCACCACCTGTACAACCAAAATATCGTCCAGATAGCCCACCACAAACCTACCTATCAAATGATGGAAAATATCATTAATGAAATGTTGGAAAACCGCAGGTGCATTGGTCAGACCGAAATTCACGACCAGACTCTCGAAATGACTCTCAGGGGTATTGAAGGCCGTTTTCCATTTATCCCCTTCTCTGAATCTAACCAGGTTGTAGGCCCCCTTAAATCTAACTTGGATTACATCTTAGCTCCCACGACCTGGCTGAACAGATCCGAATCAGAGGAAGAGGGTATGGATCTCGGATGGTAATCTGATTTAATTCCCTGAAATGTGAACATGAACGTAGAAGAAGAATCCTGCTGCCACGGGCAAAGATGAGGGTCGGATGTTGTGAATGGGTTTGAGATGAGTTCTGAGCAGAGGCTCCCTCTGGTGGTTACAAGCGGTACTAGTGAGGATTGTGAGGACTGGGAATCAGGTGTTACTGATTGGTCTTATGTAAGGGAGTCATTTTCCCATCAGGGTTGCCGGTGATCAATTGTTCTGGTCTGAATCCTTCTTTCCAGTTTCCCTTGTAGCCTGCTGTGTCGTGTCTGCATCTCCTGCTATCAGATAAGACAATTTCTTATTTTGTGTTTTTGCTATATTTTTGCATTTTGTCCTGCACTTCTGTGGGGGCCTTCTGGGTCCCCTCCGGGGGCTTTTGCCCTCTCAGTTTAGTCCAGCCACTGTGTTTTGTACTTTTGCTTTTTCCAGTTTTTTCAGTGGCTGCTGTTTTGATTTTGTTACACCAGAGAACTAATTTAGGTGGTAGAGGTCGTGTGATCTCAGGTGATTTTGAAATTAGTAGAGTTGGTGTTTTTTCAGGGTTTTCTGGGATTGCAGTAAGTGCCCTTCCTGTCCTTTTCTATTTAGATAGTTTGGGCCCCAGCGTTTGCTCATACTATTTTCTTTCTGTGTCAGTATTTCCTCTTGTCTAACCGCCATTACATGTTTGGGGGCTTTCTATTATCTTTGGGGTTCTGCTCCGGGGCAGATAGCTTTCCTATTTCTATCTTTAGGTGTAGTTAGTTTCTCAGGCTGTGACGAGGCGTCTAGGACCAACGTAGGAACGCTCCACGGCTGCCTCTAGTTGCGGTGGTTAGTCAGGGTACTGCAATCTCATAGATTCCAACTGCTCTGGTGTATTGCCTTTTTTACCTGCACTCCTCAGCTACCGTAACATAACAGTCGGATATGTTTTCTCTCCTGACTTTCCGCAATGAAATCCTTCATGGCTTGTCTATTAGGACAAGAAATATTATACAGTCTTGACTTTGGAAGTTTAGCTCTGGGGGTCAGGTTAAAAGGACAGTCATATGCACGGTAAGGAGGCAAATCCTGACACCCTTCTCAGAAAAAAAAAGGCCTCAAAACCAGGCAAAAATACAGGTACAGTTACTGTAGAGACTGAAGAAAGGGACATATTTATACAGTTCTCCCGGCAGTAATCCCCCCACTCAACGATCCCCCTGGCTTGCCAGTCCACCAACGGATTATGTTTTACCAACCAGGGAAGAGCCAATACAATTGGGGTGTGAAGACCGTCCAGGACACAGCAAGGAATAATCTCACAATGAACCGACCCTCAGTCCTACATTAGGTACAATCTGAGTAAGAGCTTTCTGTGCAAGTGGCGCTGAGCCGGTGGCGAAGATGGGAATGGGCGTAACTAAAGTACAGCAAGCAAGACCATGAGTTCTAGCAAACCATGCTGACTCCAGCCCCACTGCCTTTTAAACGTCTTTTTACTAAGAGTTTTAACACAGATACAACACAAAATATCCGTGTAGAAATATAATAATAAAGGTTAGTACATAAATGATTGGGATATCAAAACATGGAAATAACGATGCAAAGCATAACCTGAGGGATAAGAACCCAAACAAGATAACAGTCTAAATCATACAGTAATCAGGATATTTTGTTTGAGGAAGAAAGGAAAAGGAAAATTGGGGCAGAAAACATAGAACAATAGAGAGAAGGGATGGAAGATGGGGGTGGAAGGGAAAATCTGACAAGTACTGAAGTAGGAAGGTGGTCCACCAAAGCGGATCGTAATATGGAAGGTAAAACGAAGGTATAGGATATCATGGCCTTTCTGATCCAGACATTAGACCGTTCCAGAGCGTCGACCTAAAAGTGAGGTCTGCATATTACGCCAGGGAGACCATGTGTCCGCGAAGCTCAAGTGCTTTTTATGTTCCCAACTTGAGAGCTCGTCCTGTAGATCTGTTCAGTGTTTGATATCCAGTGACGGAGAAGGCGAGGAGATTCAGATTTACACAAGGTAGGAATCAGAATTCTAGCGGAGGCAAGAAGGTGTCTGAGGACAGTTAGCTTATCTTTTGGGATTTGGGCTGGGAAAAGATGCAAGAGGCAAATCTCTGGAGATGCAGTCAAATGTGTTTTAAGGATTTGACTTATGATGCGAATCACCTCTAGCCAATATGGCACAATTTTTGAGCCACCACATATGATAACCCCTTTTAGTGACAGAGCCAATTTGCAGCTTAATGACAGGGCCAATTTTTACAATTCTGACCACTGTCACTTTATGAGGTTATAACTCTGGAACGCTTTAACGGATCCCGCTGATTCTGAGACTGTTTTTTTGTGACATATTGTACTTCACGTTAGTGGTAAAAAAATTTTTTATATGACTTGCGTTTATTTATGAAAAAAACGGAAATATGGCGAAAATTTTGAAAATTTAGCAATTTTCAAAATTTAAATTTTTATGCCCTTAAATCAGAGAGATATGTCACACAAATTTCTTAATAAATAACATTTCCCACATGTCTACTTTACATCAGCACAATTTTGGGAACAAAATTTTTTTTTGTTACGAAGTTATAAGGGTTAAAAGTTGACCAGCGATTTCTCATTTTTACAGCACCATTTTTTTTTAGGGACCACCTCACATTTGAAGTCACTTTGAGGGTCTATACGATAGAAAATACCCAAAAGTGACACCATTCTAAAAACTGCACCCCTCAAGGTGCTCAAAACCACATTCAAGAAGTTTATTAACCCTTTACGTGCTTCACAGGAACTGAAGCAATGTGGAAGGAAAAAATTAACATTTAACTTTTTTTGCAAAAAATTTACTTCAGAACCAATTTTTTTTATTTTCACAAGTGTTAAAAGAGAAAATGAACCACAAAATTTGTTGTGCAATTTCTCCTGAATACGCCGATACCCCATATGTGGGGGTAAACCACTTCTTGGGCGCACGGCAGAGGTCGCAAGGGAAGGAGCACCGTTTGACTTTTTCAACGCAGAATTGGTTGGACGCCATGTCACGTTTGGAGAGCCCCTGATGTGCCTAAACAGTGGAAACCCCCAACAAGTGACCCAATTTTGGAAACTAGAACCCTTAAGGAACTTATCTAGATGTGTTGTGAGCACTTTGAACCTCCAAGTGTTTCACAGAAGTTTATAACGTAGAGCCGTGAAAATAAAAATTCATTTTTTATCTCAAAAATGATTTTTTTAGCACGCTATTTTTTTATTTTCCCAAGGGTAACAGGAGAAATTGAACTTCAAAAGTTGTTGTGCAATTTTTCCTGAGTACGCCGATACCCCATATGTTGGGGTAAACCACTGTTTGGGCGCACGGCAGGGCTCGGAAAGGAGAGAGCGCCATTTGACTTTTTGAACGCCACGTCGTGTTTGGAGACCCCCTGATGTGCCTAAATAGTCTAAACCCCTCAATTCTAGCTCCAACCCTAACCCCAACACACCCCTAACACTAATCCTAACCCTAACCCTAATCCTAACCCTAATTCCAACCCTAATTGTATCCCTAACCCTCATTGTAACCCTAATCCTAACCCTCAACCTAATTATAACCCTAACCCTAATGGAAACATGAAAATAAATACAATTTCTTTATTTTATTATATGTCCCTAACTAAGGGGGTGATAAAGGGGGGGTTTACTTACTATTTTTTTATTTTGATCACTGTGATAGCGTTTATCACAGTGATCAAAATACACTTTCACTGAAGGAATGAATCTGCCGGCAGGAAGAAGACGCTGCGAGGCTCTGAGCTGCGGGAGGACAGGGGGACACTGGAGGTACAGGGGGCACATCGGGGACCCGGGGACCCTATTTCTCTCCCCTCTGATGTGTGATCACATCAGAGGGAGAAATTACATGCAGGATCGCGGCTTTTTTTTTCTTTTGCGATCGCCGTTATATGGTTAATAACGGCGATCTCAAAAGTGGGGGACTGCGGGGGACCCAGATTATGTTCTCTGGGGTCTTGGCTACCCTTTGGTAGCCGAGACCCGGAGAAAATCCGACTCAGCGGGCGCACTGCGCAGGCGCCCGCCATTTTCTTTGCCGGAGAAGACGCAGGCAGCTCCGGGAGACATCGGAGGACAGGGGGGACACCGGGAGGCACGGGGGACAGATTGAGAGTCCCGGAGACCCTATTTCTCTCCCCTCTGATGTGCGATCACATCAGAGGAGAGAGAAATTAAACGGAGAATCGCGGCTTTCTTTTTTTTGTGGTAGCCGTTATAGGGTTAATAACGGCGATCGCAAAAGCGGGGTCGGTAAAAAATGAGTAGCCGAGACCCCGGAGAAAATCTGACTCTGGGGGGCGCTACATATTTTCTCCACAGCGCCGTTTAAGGGTTAAGTACCCTTAACTACCGCTGTTAAAAGGCGTATCGGCGGTCGTTAAGGGGATAATCTTTATCAAAGCGGTGCAGACCTGCTGCATATTGGAGAGACTCATCCATGTGCATGTGGGCACTGAAGCACTTTAATTAGGCCATTTAATCCAAAAGGCACTGAGCCAAATTGCTCTGCAGTTTTGCTGTCAGCCTCCTTTTATATTGCCGTGTATTTAGGAGATTTATTCTATTTATCATGAGTGTCACCTGGGTTTTAATTATTTTTTTCATGTATTGTGGTCAATTTTTGAATAACATATTGTATTTTTTAGTAAATGTACAACTCCTTTTTCCCAATTTTTCTTGAATCTGGATTATGTGTTACACATGTTGATATGGAGTTCTGACTGTGTGGTCAAACGGTTATTGAGTAATATGTACGACACAGACGCCGACAACCCTGGCACACGCTGCAAACACGTTTCCTGCAGCGGTGCTCCAGGTGCGCCGAACGCCTGTGGAGAAAATCTACCTGAAGATTTCATCCATTAATAGTTTATGCTTAAAACATACAACTCTGCCCTTCACCTCTCCAAACAAACCTACTTCAACACCCTCATCACCTCACTATCCAATAACCTGAAACGTCTCTGACACTTTTCACTCCCTACTGAACCCAAAAGTGCAGGCTCCAACCACGGATCTCCGCGCTGACGATCTGGACAATTATTTCAAAGAAAAAATTGACCACATCCGACAGGTAATTATCTCCCAATCCCCTCATACCATGCACTGTCCTGCCTCCCCCACTGCATCCAGCTCACTCTCTGATTTTGAACCAGTCACAGAAGAAGTAATCAGGCTCCTTGCATCTTTTCGCCTGACCACTTGCATCAGTGACCCCATTCCGTCACATCTCCTCCAGTCCCTTTCTCCTGCTGTCACCTCTCACCTAACAAAAATATTCAACCTCTCTCTCTCTTCCGGTATCTTTCCCTCCTCATTTAAACATGCCATCATACATCCATTACTTAAAAAACCATCCCTCGACCAAAACTGTGCCGCTAACTATAGACCGGTCTCCAATCTTCCCTTCATCTCTAAACTCCTGGAACGCCTGGTCCACACCCGTCTTATCCGCTATCTCTCAGATAACTCTCTTCTCGACCCTCTTCAATCTGGTTTCCGCTCTTTACACTCTACTGAAACTGCCCTCACTAAAGTCTCTAATGATCTTCTAGCAGCTAAATCTAATGGTCACTACTCCATGCTGATCTCCTGAATCTCTCCGCAGCATTCGACACTGTGGACCATCAGCTCCTCCTCACTATGCTCCGCTCCATCGGCCTCAAGGACACCGTTCTCTCCTGGTTCTCCTCCTATCTCTCTGACCGCTCCTTCACTGTATCTTTTGCTGGTTCCTCCTCCTCTCATCTTCCCCTTACTGTTGGGGTTCCTCAAGGATCAGTCCTTGGCCCCCTCCTCTTCTCTTTGTATACTGCCCCTATTGGACAAACAATCCGTAGATTTGGTTTCCAGCACCATCTCTATGCTGATGACACTCAATTATACACTTCTTCTCCTGATATCACGCCTGCCTTTTTAGAAAACACCAGTGATTGTCTTACCGCTGTCTCTGACATCATGTCCTCCCTCTATCTGAAACTGAACCTGTCAAAAACGGAACTCCTCGTGTTTCCTCCCTCTACTAACCTACCCTTGCCTGACATTGCCATCTCCGTGTGTGGTTCCACCATTACTCCTCAGCAACATGCCCGCTGTCTTGGGTCATACTTGATTCCAAGCGTTCATTCACCCCCACATTCGATCACTGGCTCGCTCTTGTTATCTCCACCTCAAAAACATCTCTAGAATTCAACCTTTTCTTACTTTCGACTCTGCAAAAACTCTTACTGTTTCTCTTAGGCCTCTTTCACACATCCGTTTTGTGCCGTCAGGCACAATCCGTGCAAAAACGGAAAGGACGGATCCGGCACAGATTTTGAAAAAACTGATGGAATGGATCAGGTTTTTTGCCGGATCCGTCCTGAAGGTTTCAACCTGGAAATGCTTGTTACGCATGTCCGGACCGAGGAGAGAGAGAGACCTTGGTTTCCAGAATCCAGATCAGTTTTTTGCCGGATTGCACAAAAGACTGATCCGGCCCCATAGACTTGTATTGTTTGCGGCCGCCAGATGCGCTGCTTCAGGCGCTATCTGGCGGGTGCGGCAGAAAAACAAAACGTTGCAGTGACCGTTTTGTCCGGCCGCAGGAATGTACATTTCCGCCGGATCAAGAAAAAAATGGACGCAACATAATGACATCCGGCGCTAATGATAGTCAATGACAAAAAAACGCATCCGGTGGTTTAAAAACCGGATCCGTTTTTTCCAAGAAGCGCCGGATCGCGCCTGACGGCAAAAAACTGATGTGTGAAAGAGGCCTTATTCATTCTCGTCTGGACTATTGTAACTCTCCACTAATTGGTCTCCCTCTTACCAAACTCTCCCCTCTCCAATCTGTCATGAATGCTGCAGCCAGGATCATATTCCTCACCAATCATTACACCAATGCCTCTACCTTGTGCCAGTCATTACACTGGTTACCCATCCGTTACACCGATGCCTCTACCTTGTGCCAGTCATTACACTGGTTACCCATCCGTTACACCGATGTCTCTACCTTGTGCCAGTCATTACACTGGTTACCCATCCACTCCAGAATTCAGTATAAACTTATTACCCTCGCTCACAAAGCACTCCATGGCTCAGCACCACCCTACATCTCCTCCCTTGTCTCAGCCTACCACCCTACCCGTGCCCTCCGTTCTGCTAATGACCTGAGGTTAGCATCCTCAATAATCAGAACCTCTCACTCCCTTCTCCAAGACTTTTCACGTGCTGCGCAAATTCTTTGGAATGCACTACCCAGGTTAATACGATTAATCCCCAATCCCCACAGTTTTAAGCGTGCCCTAAAAACGCATTTGTTCGGACTGGCCTACCGCCTCAACGCATTAACCTAACTATCCCTCTTGGCCCATTCAAAAAATTTCTACCATAATCAGGTCCCTCGTATTATGTTTCTCACCCGCTTTATGCATTTAATAGTCCTCTGTGTCTGTACTGTTACATACTTAGGCTGATAACTGGTTCATGCAGAATTACATGAACACCCGATTCTTACACTATGTCCGGTCCTAACAATGAAAGCAATTGTTACCATCCACCTTCCGTGTCTCCCCTTCTCCTCATAGATTGTAGCTTGTGAGCAGCAGGGCCCTCATTCCTCTTGTATCTACTTTGATCTTGTTTTATTGTTTTGCTGTAATGTCTATTTCTGTACAAGTCCCCTCTATAATGTACAGCGACTGCGGAATATGTCGGCGCTATAGAAATAAAATTATTATTATTATATGTATGTCGACATTTCATATTTTCCCTGATTCATCTCTGGAGGGAACACATCCTTTCTCCAGTAAATCATACACGTGAGTTACCTAAGGCCCATGAATCGCAGCATTATGTGTTTGTGACGGAGAAAGGAAAAGGTCTCTTATTTGTAGAAGAGGAGATGGAAAAGGGGAGCCATGTCCGCTGATGTGGGGTAATGACCATAAGTGCTTGTGGTGAAAGGGTTTTTAATAAGTTTAGGCAGGAGGAAAAATAAACTGACGAAAGGGGAAATCCAAACTATTTTCTTGGATCTGGACCCAAGATTTGTGTGCAGGGCTCCTAATGCAGTCAGAAATTCTCTGCGGATGGATGGCGTGTTGAAAAGACGAGGATCGGGAAGGTCGATAGCCCTTTACTGTGCGGAGTGTGACCTGATATGCCATTCTAGGCTTCTTACCTCTCCAAAGAAATTGTGAAAACAGTTTATATATTTCAACTAAAAATGTTTTAGGGAGATGGATGGGGAGAGCTTGCAAGAGATATGATAATTTAGGCCAAGCAACACATTTCAACAGATTTTTTCTACCCAACCACGAGATGTATGGGATAGACAGGAGGATAACACTTTATCAATATTAGAAATCAAGGGGGGAAAATTGAGTTTGTACAGTTCTCCTTAGTTAGGAGGAATATTGACACCTAAAAATCGGAGTGTTACTGAGGACCAATTAAAAGGGGATTTTGCCACTAACATAGTAACATAGTTATTAAGGTTGAAGGAAGACTTTAAGTCCATCTAGTTCCCCCCATATCCTATCCTAACCTGCCCTAACATGTTGATCCAGAGGAAGGCAAAAAAAACCCAAGTGGCAAACAGTAAGCTTCACATTGGGGAAAAAAATTCCTTCCCGACTCCACATCCGGCAATCAGACTAGCTCCCTGGATCAACGCAGTATCTAGGAAACTAGTGAATATAGCCTGTAATATTATACTTTTCATAGAATCATAGAATAGTAGAGTTGGAAGGGACCTCCTGGGCCATCTGCTCCAACCCCCTGCTCAAAGCAGGATTCTCTAAATCATCCCAGACAGATGTCTATCCAGCCTCTGTTTGAAAACTTCCATTGAAGGAGAACTCACCACCTCTCGTGGCAGCATGTTCCACTCATTGATCACCCTAACTGTCAAAAAGTTTTTTCTAATATCTAATCTGTGTCTCCTCCTATTCAGTTTCATCCCATTGCTTCTAGTCTTTCCTTGTGCAAATGAGAATAAAGATGATCCTTCTACAATGTGACAGCCCTTCAGATATTTGTAGACAGCTATTAAGTCTCCTCTCAGTCTTCTTTTTTGCAAGCTGAACATTCCCAAATCCTGCAACCGTTCCTCATAGGACATGGTTTGCAGACCGGTCACCATTCTGGTGGCTCTTCTCTGAACTTGCTCCAGTTTGTTGATGTCTTTTTTAAAATGTGGTGCCCAAAACTGGACACAGTATTCCAGATGAGGTCTGACCAAAGAGGAGTAGAGGGCAATAATGACCTCACGTGATCTAGACTGTATGCTTCTGTTGATACATCCCAGAATTGTATTTGCCTTTTTTGCTGCTGCATCACACTGTTGACTCATGTTCAGTCTGTGATCAATTAGTATACTCAAGTCTTTTTCACATGTGCTGTTACTTAGCCCTATTCCTCCCATTTTGTATATGCCTTTTTCATTTTTATTGCCCAGATGTAGTACTTTGCATTTTTCCCTGTTAAAAACCATTCTGTTAGTTGCCGCCCAGTGCTCCAGTTTATTTATATCTTTATGAATCCTCTCTCTCTCTTCTCTAGTATTAGCTACCCCTCCTAGCTTTGTGTCATCAGCAAATTTGATCAGTTTACCCTCAATTCCTTCATCTAAATCATTGATAAAGATGTTGAACAATACAGGGCCCAAAACAGAGCCTTGGGTACCCCCCTTGAACATTCTTCCCAAGATGTGCAGCCTTTTTGACCACCTTTGGGTAGTACTAACCCATTTATGAATCCACTAACAGATCCCTTTTTCCATTCCATACTTGTCATTTTTTCAAAAAGGGAATTGTGTGAGATACTTTGTCAAATTTTTTGCTGAAGTAAAGTATACTATATCTCAGCATTTCCCTGATCCCCCCGTCAGTGATTCTGTCATAAAAGGAAATTAATTTAGCTGACATGACTTTTATTTAAAAACCCCTGCTGACTTTTTTTAATCACTTCATTCTATCCAGTCTTACAACATTTTTTTTAATAAAGGGTGAAGCGGTGGGATCTCTTTTGCGATCCTCGCTAGCGATCTCATTAGTTGGCATACCCTTACCCGGGAAATTGCATACGTTCTTAATAATTTGTAAAGATTTTTCCCCGGGGTTTAAGCAGCCACCGGCCTGTATTTCCCTGGGCCCCCCTTCTTCCCCTTTTTGAAGATAGAACAAAAATTTGCTCTTCTCCGTTTTTGGGGATTCTCGTTCTCCAAAAATTTTTAAAAGTTATGGACATGGTTCAAAAAATTTCTTATGCTATCTCCTTCAGTACTCTGGGGGGTGTAATTTCGGACCTGGGCTTGAATTCATTTAGGTTGCTAAGTTTTTCCTCACGCTTTCGTTTATAGAAATTTCCCGGATTCTTCTATTCCTTTAATAGGGCAGTGAAGATCATTGAGTTAATTTTCCCTTTTTGAGAGAAAACAGATGCAAAAAAGGGTTTAAAGTTCAGCCTTTCAAATCCCGCTTACCATTTTTCATTTTTATCCCGTAAAAAACCCATAGCATCTTTGACTTTTCTTTTACTTTTGAGTTCCCCCAAAACCTTTTTTTTTGCTTTTGAGCACTTTCAAAACCTTAATTCATTTTCGCTTTAGATAATCTGTTTGTGCCCTGCAGGTTCGAGACGGCATTATATTCTTCTTTTTTCCCCCCTCTTTCCATTTGTAAAAAATTTTTTTCTTCCTTTTTGCTGTGTTTAAGTTTTTTGTTCATCCATCCCCGGTTTCCTTAATGCTTCCCATTCTTCATCTTTTGGAATTGTTAAAAAATTGTGCTTTTAGAAACTCATTTTTTAAGATGTCCCATCCTTTCCCGGACATTTTGTCCTTAAGGGAAACCGCCCGGATCCCCCCAATTCCTTTTTGTTCCCTTAAACTGCCTTTTGAAAACTAACCCTTGGGCATCGAGTCTTCCAGATCTTCTCCTCTTGTTATCCAAATTTAAATAGCTGGTCACTACCCCCTAGGGGCCCCCCCACTCTTTCCCCTAACCCTTTCCCCTGTTTTTAAGGGGTTAAGACCCGGTAGCGATCCCTTTTTTTCTCCTTTCCTTTTGGAAAATAAAGTTCC
>JARQOD010000002.1:1559338-1633504 GCA_033576555.1 Oophaga sylvatica
TCAATGACAAAAAAACGCATCCGGTGGTTTAAAAAACCGGATCCGTTTTTTCCAAGAAGCGCCGGATCGCGCCTGACGGCAAAAAACTGATGTGTGAAAGAGGCCTTATTCATTCTCGTCTGGACTATTGTAACTCTCCACTAATTGGTCTCCCTCTTACCAAACCTCCCCTCTCCAATCTGTCATGAATGCTGCAGCCAGGATCATATTCCTCACCAATCATTACACCAATGCCTCTACCTTGTGCCAGTCATTACACTGGTTACCCATCCGTTACACCGATGCCTCTACCTTGTGCCAGTCATTACACTGGTTACCCATCCGTTACACCGATGTCTCTACCTTGTGCCAGTCATTACACTGGTTACCCATCCACTCCAGAATTCAGTATAAACTTATTACCCTCGCTCACAAAGCACTCCATGGCTCAGCACCACCCTACATCTCCTCCCTTGTCTCAGCCTACCACCCTACCCGTGCCCTCCGTTCTGCTAATGACCTGAGGTTAGCATCCTCAATAATCAGAACCTCTCACTCCCTTCTCCAAGACTTTTCACGTGCTGCGCAAATTCTTTGGAATGCACTACCCAGGTTAATACGATTAATCCCCAATCCCCACAGTTTTAAGCGTGCCCTAAAAACGCATTTGTTCGGACTGGCCTACCGCCTCAACGCATTAACCTAACTATCCCTCTTGGCCCATTCAAAAAATTTCTACCATAATCAGGTCCCTCGTATTATGTTCTCACCCGCTTTATGCATTTAATAGTCCTCTGTGTCTGTACTGTTACATACTTAGGCTGATAACTGGTTCATGCAGAATTACATGAACACCCGATTCTTACACTATGTCCGGTCCTAACAATGAAAGCAATTGTTACCATCCACCTTCCGTGTCTCCCCTTCTCCTCATAGATTGTAGCTTGTGAGCAGCAGGGCCCTCATTCCTCTTGTATCTACTTTGATCTGTGTTTATTGTTATGCTGTAATGTCTATTGTCTGTACAAGTCCCCTCTATAATGTACAGCACTGCGGAATATGTCGGCGCTATAGAAATAAAATTATTATTATTATATGTATGTCGACATTTCATATTTTCCCTGATTCATCTCTGGAGGGAACACATCCTTTCTCCAGTAAATCATACACGTGAGTTACCTAAGGCCCATGAATCGCAGCATTATGTGTTTGTGACGGAGAAAGGAAAAGGTCTCTTATTTGTAGAAGAGGAGATGGAAAAGGGGAGCCATGTCCGCTGATGTGGGGTAATGACCATAAGTGCTTGTGGTGAAAGGGTTTTTAATAAGTTTAGGCAGGAGGAAAAATAAACTGACGAAAGGGGAAATCCAAACTATTTTCTTGGATCTGGACCCAAGATTTGTGTGCAGGGCTCCTAATGCAGTCAGAAATTCTCTGCGGATGGATGGCGTGTTGAAAAGACGAGGATCGGAAGGTCGATAGCCCTTTACTGTGCGGAGTGTGACCTGATATGCCATTCTAGGCTTCTTACCTCTCCAAAGAAATTGTGAAAACAGTTTATATATTTCAACTAAAAATGTTTTAGGGAGATGGATGGGGAGAGCTTGCAAGAGATATGATAATTTAGGCCAAGCAACACATTTCAACAGATTTTTTCTACCCAACCACGAGATGTATGGGATAGACAGGAGGATAACACTTTATCAATATTAGAAATCAAGGGGGAAAATTGAGTTTGTACAGTTCTCCTTAGTTAGGAGGAATATTGACACCTAAAAATCGGAGTGTTACTGAGGACCAATTAAAAGGGGATTTTGCCACTAACATAGTAACATAGTTATTAAGGTTGAAGGAAGACTTTAAGTCCATCTAGTTCCCCCCATATCCTATCCTAACCTGCCCTAACATGTTGATCCAGAGGAAGGCAAAAAAAACCCAAGTGGCAAACAGTAAGCTTCACATTGGGGAAAAAAATTCCTTCCCGACTCCACATCCGGCAATCAGACTAGCTCCCTGGATCAACGCAGTATCTAGGAAACTAGTGAATATAGCCTGTAATATTATACTTTTCATAGAATCATAGAATAGTAGAGTTGGAAGGGACCTCCTGGGCCATCTGCTCCAACCC
Source organism: Oophaga sylvatica (assembly GCA_033576555.1). Taxonomy (NCBI): domain Eukaryota; kingdom Metazoa; phylum Chordata; class Amphibia; order Anura; family Dendrobatidae; genus Oophaga; species Oophaga sylvatica. The sequence goes on from JARQOD010000002.1 coordinate 1,561,446, forward strand.
CCTGCTCAAAGCAGGATTCTCTAAATCATCCCAGACAGATGTCTATCCAGCCTCTGTTTGAAAACTTCCATTGAAGGAGAACTCACCACCTCTCGTGGCAGCATGTTCCACTCATTGATCACCCTAACTGTCAAAAAGTTTTTTCTAATATCTAATCTGTGTCTCCTCCTATTCAGTTTCATCCCATTGCTTCTAGTCTTTCCTTGTGCAAATGAGAATAAAGATGATCCTTCTACAATGTGACAGCCCTTCAGATATTTGTAGACAGCTATTAAGTCTCCTCTCAGTCTTCTTTTTTGCAAGCTGAACATTCCCAAATCCTGCAACCGTTCCTCATAGGACATGGTTTGCAGACCGGTCACCATTCTGGTGGCTCTTCTCTGAACTTGCTCCAGTTTGTTGATGTCTTTTTTAAAATGTGGTGCCCAAAACTGGACACAGTATTCCAGATGAGGTCTGACCAAAGAGGAGTAGAGGGCAATAATGACCTCACGTGATCTAGACTGTATGCTTCTGTTGATACATCCCAGAATTGTATTTGCCTTTTTTGCTGCTGCATCACACTGTTGACTCATGTTCAGTCTGTGATCAATTAGTATACTCAAGTCTTTTTCACATGTGCTGTTACTTAGCCCTATTCCTCCCATTTTGTATATGCCTTTTTCATTTTTATTGCCCAGATGTAGTACTTTGCATTTTTCCCTGTTAAAAACCATTCTGTTAGTTGCCGCCCAGTGCTCCAGTTTATTTATATCTTTATGAATCCTCTCTCTCTCTTCTCTAGTATTAGCTACCCCTCCTAGCTTTGTGTCATCAGCAAATTTGATCAGTTTACCCTCAATTCCTTCATCTAAATCATTGATAAAGATGTTGAACAATACAGGGCCCAAAACAGAGCCTTGTGGTACCCCACTTGATACATTCTTCCAACTGGATGTGCAGCCATTTACGACCACTCTTTGGGTCTGATCACTAAGCCAGTTATGAATCCACCTAACAGATGCCTTTTCCATTCCATACTTAGTCATTTTTTCAATAAGGATTGTGTGAGATACTTTGTCAAATGCTTTGCTGAAGTCAAGATATACTATATCTACAGCATTTCCCTGATCCACCCAGTCAGTGATTCTGTCATAGAAGGAAATTAAGTTAGTCTGACATGACTTATTAGTTACAAACCCATGCTGACTCTGTTTAATCACTTCATTCTTATCCAGGTACTTACATACATGTTCTTTAATAAATGGTGAAGCAGGTGCGATCTCGTTAGCGATCTCGCTAGCGATCTCACTTAGTGTGGCATACCCTTTATCCAGGTACTTGCATACATGTTCTTTAATAATTTGTTCAAAGATCTTTCCTGGTATAGAAGTCAGACTCACCGGCCTGTAGTTCCCTGGGTCCACCTTCTTCCCCTTTTTGAAGATAGGAACAACATTTGCTCTTCTCCAGTCTTCTGGACTTCTCCTGTTCTCCAAGAATTTTCAAAGATTATGGACAGTGGTTCAAGAATTTCTTATGCTATCTCCTTCAGTACTCTGGGGTGTAATTCATCTGGACCTGGAGACTTGAATTCATTTAGGTTAGCTAAGTGTTTCCTCACTGTCTTTCTGTTTATAGATATCCTGGATTCTTCTATTCCTTTAATAGGACAGTGAAGATCAGTTGATGTTACATTTCCTTTCTGAGAGAAAACAGATGCAAAATAGGAATTTAACAGTTCAGCCTTCTCAACATCCTGTCTTACCATTTCATCATTTTTATCCTGTAAAAATCCTATAGCATCTTTGACTTTTCTTTTACTTTTGACGTATCCCCAAAATCCTTTTTTGTTGCTTTTGATGTCACTTGCAAGCCTTAATTCATTGTCAGCTTTAGATAATCTGATTTGTGCCCTGCAGGTTCTGCAGACGGCATTATATTCTTCTTTAGATATGCCTCCCTCTTTCCATTTGATAAACATTTCTTTCTTCCTTTTTAGCATGTGTTTAAGTTTTGTGTTCATCCATCCTGGTTTCCTTAAATGCTTCCCATTCTTCACTCTTTTCGGAATTGTTAACAATTGTGCTTTGAGAATCTCATTTTTCAAGATGTCCCATCCTTCCTGGACATTTTTGTCCTTAAGGATATCCAGCCATTGGATCCCTCCAATTCTCTTTCTGATTCCCTTAAAATCTGCCTTTCTGAAATCTAACCTTGACATCTGAGTCTTCACAGATCTTCCTCCTCTTGTTATCCAAAATTCTAAAATAGCATGGTCACTACCTCCTAGGGTCCCAGCCACTCTTACCTCCTCAACCATTTCCTCCCTGTTTATAAGGATTAGATCCAAGGTAGCAGATCCCCTTGTTTTCTCCTCTACCTTTTGGAAGATAAAGTTGTCAGCAAGAGAGGATAAGAATTTCCTTGACCTGTTAGTTTTGCCTGAGAGAGATTCCCAACAAATGTCTGGATAGTTGAAATCTCCCATGACCACTATGTCATATTTTGTGGAGAACTTGGCCATTTGATGCATAAAGAGTTCATCCATATCTTCAGCTTGCACAGGCGGCCTGTAGTAAATGCCTACAATGGTGTCCTTTCCATTGTTCTGTCCTTGTATTCTTACCCAAACAGTTTCCACAGAACTCCCAGTCTCTGAAGCGTCAATCTCTGTGCAGATATACGCTTTTCTAACATACAATGCGACACCTCCTCCTCGTTTATCAAGTCTGTTTCTTGCAAATAAGTTGTATCCTTCTAGCCTTGTATTCCAATCATGTGTATCGTCCCACCAAGTCTCAGTGATTCCAATGACATCATACTTCTTCTCCAGCGTTAGTAGTTCCAATTCTCCTTGTTTGTTGCCCATGCTTTGTGCATTCGTATAGAAACATTTTAGTTTGTGATTGGTTTCTCTTCCTCCAATATTTTTATTATGTAGATTATTATGTATATTTTTTTGTCTTCGTTCTTCCTTTCCACTTCTAATAGCCGAGTTCTCAATAGCATTTGTCAGGTGTATGGCTTTTTCTGGTGTTTTGCTTCTCTTCCCACATTGTTCTAGTGTAAAGCTCTCCTGATGAGTGTAGCAAGGCGACTTCCAAATACATGTTTTCCAGTCTTCATAAGGTGCACCCCATCTCTAGCAAGTAGTCCATCGTATAGGTAATTCACTCCGTGATCCAGAAATCCAAATCCTTGCTGACGGCACCATGGACGTAGCCAGTTGTTCACCTGCAGAATCTTCTTTGTTATGTCCCATGAATGAGACATTTTACAGACTGTCCTGTGTATTTTACATGCTGTATTGCAGTCTCTCATATTGTTTACTGTTGCTATGTGTCCCTGTGTTTGCATAGCTGAAATCCTCCCTTTACATCAAGTTTGTCCCTTCTGTCTCTCTGTCTCCCTCTTCTGGTGTGATGTCATTTCCTTCTTCTTTCTCCTGTGTTTCATTCTCCATCTTGATTTTATCAGATTCACATGTGTTTTCAGTCTGTCTGAAGAAAGTCTTTTTTACCTGCTGCTGTTTGTTGCATTCAACAAGAATTCTTAAAGAAATCAAAGTCTCTTCTGGATTCTTCATAACATGTGTGCCGGCAGCTGAGTTAAGCTATCTGCGATCGTCGCCAATTGTAAGTAAGGTGAAAGAGATCCGGCATCTCACAGAGCCATATTTACAGCCACAGGCCCCGGGGACAGAATAGTAAAAAAGACTCTTCAGATTCATCTGTAAAACCCACAGCTTCTATAAAGCTACAGAACTTCCTGCAGAGCATCCGCTCTCAACATATAAGAGTCTATACAGCTCCCCTTCTCCCTGTGCAGCAGGATGGCTGAAGGAATGACTACACGGTCTCTGCCAGACCCATTGTCAGAGGAAGAGTGCATAGACCCTGATCCACCATTTAGTGAGAAGGCTAGACGTGTCACAAATCCAACATGGAAAATAAGGGAGAATCTAGAATCCAGTAAACATGATCTTCTCCGTGCAACAGCAGAGCTATGGCAAAAACTCTTATGCCACATAAATAGCCTGTCTCAGCCTGCTTCTCTCCAACGACCACTGGAGGGAGCTCTCGCACAACTGTGTTCAGATTATCAATGTTATGCAAAAATAACAGACCAGTATATCACAGTGTTAAAAAGACTTAACCCATCAGTTACCTGCAAAGAGCTGCAAGCTTTCCAAAAACTTAACTCTGAGAGAGAAAGCATGGTGCGCGATATAAAAGCCAAAACAGAGGCAAGAATCGCACTAATAGCCGAGATGTCATCTTGCATTTCTGGCTCTGCCAGACAGTCAAAGCGACCATCTAAGTCACGCTCTTCAAAATCCTCAACCCTCAGCGAACAGCTCATAAAAGCACGTGCGGAAGCTGAGGCCACTAAAATACAAGCTGCCTTTGCTCAAAAGGAAACTGAAATGAAAACTGAGGCAACTAAAATACAAGCTGCCCTAGAGGCCCTAGAGAAGGAACGCCAACACGCCATAGCCATGGCAAAGTTAAAGGTCCTGGAACAAGCCATCAGTGGGAGCCAAAGAGACAGCATCAGTTTAAGTGGTTTTGATACTGAAGACCCTCTTAAGCGTACTAGAGACTACGTACAAAGCCAACACAGTGCTATCCCTGCTCCTGCAATCCTTCCTGACCACACAGATGCTCCCCTGAGACATCAGGGTTTTGATACTGAAGACCCTCTTAAGCGTACTAGAGACTATGTACAAAGCCAACACAGCGCTATCCCTGCTCCTGCAATCCTTCCTGACCACACTGATGCTCCCCTGAGACAACAGGACACAGAGCGTTTATTCCCATCCTGCACCCAAGGTCAGTACAATTACAATATGCTGCCAATCTTGTATCCTGATCCACCTCTGTGCACCGAAATGTACCAGAAACCTGCAAATCACCAAATCTTATACTCAGAATCCTATGTACAGGCCAATATGCAGGCCAGTCACTACACTCCGGTCAATCACACAATTCCAGTCCCATGTGTAGCAGAAACTAAGCTCATTAAGCCAGTTAATGGACTGAACGCCTACGCTGCCCCATACGTACCTGCATTCCCAGGTCAAATCACAGACTGTATGAACAAAGCTATCCAGCCAGCATCGGTCCTTCCAAAATCGGAGAATGCTGATATGACTGGCCTCTCAAGGTACATGATTCGGCGCGATCTAACTAAGACCGGTCTTACAGAGTTTGACGATAAACCTGAGAACTACAGGGGTTGGAAGTGTACCTTTGAAACCACGATCAGTGATCTCGGCATCACTGCCGCTGAAGAGCTAGACCTGCTAATCAGGTGGCTTGGGCCACAATCCACGGATCGGGTCAAGAGACTTAAATCTGTCCACATCAGTAATCCCATTGCTGGTCTCACTGCTGCATGGAAGAGGCTAGAAAGAAGCTATGGCAGTCCTGAGGTCATAGAAAGGGCCCTGTTCAAACGACTAGAGGATTTTCCAAAGGTATCTAATAAAGACGGTACAAGGTTCCAAGATCTCAGCGACCTCCTGTTAGAGCTTCAGCTGGCCAAAGCAGACCCGTACCTTCCTGGCCTCAGCTACCTGGACACTGCTCATGGGGTAACCCCAATAGTTTCCAAGCTGCCGTCCAATATCCAAAATAAGTGGGCCATGCTTGGATCAAAATACAAAAGGGAAAACCAAGTCTCCTTCCCTCCATTTTCCTACTTCTGCGAGTTCATCGAAAATATCGCAGAGTGTAAGACAGATCCAAGTTTTTCCTATGGAGAACATAGCGACCCTGTTTCATCTACAAAACACGACAGTCCACGTCTTAACTACAGGAACCACCAAGCTCCAATGTCCATCAAGAAGACTGATGTTCTTCCGGCACCTTCAGTATCACAAGATAAGAGCGACAAAGGTCAGAAGGTTGAGAATCCTAATCGCCAGTGTCCAATTCACAAACTACCACATCCCCTGAAGAAGTGCATCGGCTTCAGGAAGAAGCCCCTTCAAGAACGAAAGGAGCTCTTGAAGAAGTTTGGAGTATGCTTCAGGTGCTGCGCCTCTACCGAACATCTTGCTAAGGACTGTGTCATCCCCATCAAGTGTCTAGAGTGTGACAGCGAAGACCACGTACAGGCGCTCCATCCATCACAGCCTGACTCTGCGTCTTCACATTCTCCCACCACAAGCCATGGCAGGGAGAGTACAGACCAAGTGACAAGCCATGTTGCAGTATCTTCCTCATGCACCGATGTCTGTGGAGAAGGTCTTCGAGACAAGTCCTGTGCGAAGATTTGCCTGTCATGGGTGTATCCCAAGGGCCATCCAGAGAAGGCAGTCAAGGTGTACGTTAGCCTGGATGACCAGAGCAACAAATCATTAGCCAGGTCAGAACTCTTTGACTTGTTTGACTTAAAAGGAGACGTCTATCCCTACACCTTGGGCACCTGCAGCGGCGTTTTACAAACCTCTGGAAGAAGGGCCAGTGGCCTCATAATAACTTCTCTTGAGAAAGGCGCCACGGAGATACCACTACCCACGCTTGTAGAGTGTAACCAAATACCATTCAATAGGGAAGAAATCCCAACACCAGAAGTCGCTCTTCAGCATCCTCATCTCAGAATGATAGCCAAAGAGATGCCACCCCTGGACGATAAGGCAGACATCCTAATTCTCCTCGGCAGAGACATTATACGACTGCACAAGATGCGTCAACAAATCCACGGACTACTTAATGAACCATATGCCCAGCACCTCGAGCTGGGCTGGGTCATCATTGGCAACGTCTGTAGTGACCAGACAAAGAATCAGAACGACATCTCCTCTTACAAAACCGTTATCACGCCGGATGACAACGACTTGTCCTCCCTGTCATACTCACGTCACCAATGGATGAAGGAGAAGTCAAACGACACTACATGTCAACGGCAACCATCCGAAATTTCAAGTCCGCTTTATCCTCGAGACTACAATCTCGAGATAACAGCATTCGATCCTTCAACCAAGGACAACAACTCACTACCTACAGAGGGAGACAAAGTGATCATCAGGGTCATGAGCATCAAACCCACCAAAGACAACTATAACAGCTGGGTAGCTCCCTCACCTTCTCTTCCAGCAAAGACTAAGTCGCCAAGGGATCCACAGCAAGTAACTGCTAAGTTCCCAACCTTTGATACACATCTCCATCACAAGCCTGGTCAAACCGAAGCCATGCTAGACTTCAGTGCTCAAAGTGAGAGCCCCTCTCTCAACAGCCTACCTCTGACCGATGGTGACAGCGTTTCCCCACGCAATTCAGCCTCAGCTCACTGGCGGATGTTGAACAAGACACGTTCACTTCCCAAGCACCACCCTGTAAGGAACTTGCTATCGAACAAGGAGACTCGCTTGTTGAAAACAGCATCGACGGTCCTCTTGGGTTTAAGACACCCATCGCAGTTCTAGGCAGGGTACCACTGAGACAGCTTGCTACTCCGGATATCAACGGGAACACTATGCTACCATCTCAGAGACAGCAAAGATGGGAGACGGCGAAGAAGTCTCTAAAGGCCTTACTTGTTGTCCTGCCCCGTAGTTCTGTAAAGACTCTTTCAACCGTCATCAAGAGACAAGTCTACCTTTCCTACGACGTGTCTAAGAAGACTACAGCTGCAGGAGCCTCTCCCAGCGCTTCAGAAACCGGCAAAAAGGTACAGAAGCTGAACTCTCTTTACCCTGGACATCCTTTCAGCTGGTCAGCCATCCTATCTGCTGACATACATTTCAGGCAAATCATCTGCTGGCTCCTTCGAGCAGGAGTCACATGATCTTAGCTTCGTCTCTGAACTCAGCTCACGGCGGGGAGCCTACCGCCATATACTCCTCCAGCTGTGTTGGAACATTGTAATATTTTAACTTTCTTCAGCGGATTATTGGGTTGGTGGAAGTGTTTGCACGTTGCGGCTTCCCCAATCCGAAGATGGGTTTTCGTTTGGACTCGGACTATTCCGCTGTTGAGGACTTCATGCCTCCAACTGAACATTGGACCATGCCAATTGGATTTCAACTGTTGTTGTTATTACCTGCATGCTTGTTTTTTCCTTTTGTCTTTCAGGTCTACAGTGACATCTCCAGTGGACATCATAAAATTATGAAATCTATAGATTTCAGATGGGGAGTGTTATGTCCCATGAATGAGACATTTTACGGACTGTCCTGTGTATTTTACATGTCTCTCATATTGTTTACTGTTGCTATGTGTCCCTGTGTTTACATAGCTGAAATCCTCCCTTTACATCAAGTTTGTCCCTTCTGTCTCTCTGTCTCCCTCTTCTGGTATGATGTCATTTCCTTCTTCTTTCTCCTGTGTTTCATTCTCCATCTTGATTTTATCAGATTCACATGTGTTTTCAGTCTGTCTGAAGAAAGTCTTTTTTACCTGCTGCTGTTTGTATGCATTCAACAAGAATTCTTAAAGAAATCAAAGTCTCTTCTGGATTCTTCATAACATGTGTGCCGGCAGCTGAGTTAAGCTATCTGCGATCGTCGCCAATTGTAAGTAAGGTGAAAGAGATCCGGCATCTCACAGAGCCATATTTACAGCCACAGGCCCCGGGGACAGAATATTCTTCCACCTCCTTGTTCCATGGCCATCCACTGGGAGGATGGAAGAGAAGACCACCTGCGCTCCCAGTTCTTTCACTTTCTTACCTAAGTTTTCAAAGTCACTGCAGATGGTTTCCAGGTCGTTTCTTGTGGTGTCATTTGTCCCCACATGTATTAGCAGGAATGGGTAGTCATCTGTAGGTCTGAAGAGTCCTGATATCCTGTCAGACACATCTTTAATTTTTGCACCTGGAAGACAGCACATTTCTCTTGAGGTTATATCCGGTCTGCAGATAGCGGCCTCTGTTCCTCTCAACAGGGAATCCCCCATGACCAAAACTCTCCGTTTCTTCTTCACAACAGTTTTCTTTCTCCATTCAGGAGGACTCTGAGGGCGTACAAGGTTATTTTTCAAGAAAGGCATCCAGTCCCTTCATACATGTTAGTAGGGAATCACTCATTACAACATTAGACGGCAGAGAGCTCCATAGTCTCACTGCTCTTACAGTAAAGAATCTGTGTCTGTGATTATGGCTAAACCTTCTTTCCTCCAGATGTAGAGGATGCCCCCTTGTCCCCGTCACAGGTCTAAGAGTAAAAAGATCATTAGAAAGGTCTTTGTACTGTCCCCTCATATATTTGTACATTGTAATAAGATCACCCCTAAGCCTTCGTTTCTCCAAACTAAATAACCCCAAGTGTAATAACCTGTCTTGGTATTGCAGACCCCCCAGTTCTCTAATAACCTTGGTCGCTCTTCTCTGCACCCGCTCCAGTTCAGCTATGTCTTTCTTATACACCGGAGACCAGAACTGCACACAGTATTCTAAGTGTGGTCGCACCAGTGACTTGTATAGAGGTAAAATTATGTTCTCCTCATGAGCATCTATGCCTCTTTTACTGCATCCCATTATTTTATTTGCCTTTGCAGCAGCTGCATGACATTGGCCACTTAATGTGAGTTTGTCGTCCACCCATGCACCCAGGTCTTTTTCAGTGACAGTTTTGCCCAGTGTTTTACAATTAAGCACATAATTATACATCTTATTTGTTCTACCCAAGTGCATGACCTTACATTTATCCCCATTAAAGCTCATTTGCCATTTATCAGCCCAAGCTTCTAGTTTACATAAATCCTCCTGTAATATAAAATTATTCTCCTCTGTATTTAATACCCTGCAGAGTTTAGTGTCATCTGCAAATATTGAAATACTACTCTGTATACGATACGATACGATACACTTTATTGATCCCGGGGGAAATTACAGTATTACTGCAGCAATACAAACAGCAGTACATAAAATATTAGGACACAAATCTTGCAAAGGTATACCAACATTACATATTAAATAAATAATAAAAGTGTGTAGTTCAGGTGTATATAAGACAATGTTAATTGACATTAGTACACCAGCCATCAGTCATTATTTTTACCACCCTTAGTGAATTGTTATACATCCCCATAGCAGTAGGTACAAACGATTTCCTGAATTTCTCCTTCTTGCACCTTGGAAGGATTAGACGGCTGCTGAATGTGCTCTTCTGCTTCAAGAACAGCTCGTATAGGGGGTGTGTATTATTGTTCATTATAGCCCTACACTTCTTCTGAATTCTATCCTCCAATACCTTCTCAAAAGAGTCCAGATGGAGGCCAACAGCTGCACTTGCCTTCTTGATAAGTTTGTTGAGCGTCAGCTACTCGCACACTACTGCCCCAGCAAATGATAGCAAAAAAGATGGTGCTTGCTACAACGGTGTATGCCCCCTACAAGGTCATTATTAAATATGTTAAGGAGAAGCGGCCCCAATACTGACCCCTGTGGTACCCAACACCGGCCCCTGCGGTACCCAATACTGACCCCTGTGATACCCAACACTGACCCTGCGGTACCCAACACCGACCCCTGCGGTACCCAACACCGACCCCTGCGGTACCCAACACCGACCCCTGCGGTACCCAACACTGACCCCTGTGGTACCCAATACTGACCCTGTGGTACCCCACTGCTAACCGTGACCCAGTCCGAGTGTGCTCCATTAATAACCACCCTTTGTTTCCTATCCCTGAGCCAGTTCTTAACCCACTTACACATATTTTTCCCTGTCCCCATTGTTCTCATTTTATGTATCAACCTTTTGTGTGGCACTGTATCAAAAGCTTTAGAGAAGTCCATGAACACCACGTCCACTGCATTCCCTTGGTCCAGTCCTGAACTTACCCCTTCATAAAAGCTTATCAGATTAGTCTGACGGGAACAGTCTCTCGTAAACCCATGCTGATACTGTGTCATGAGGTTATTCCTCTTCAGCATCCCTTAGAAAACCCTCCAGGATTTTACCCACAGTAGATGTTAAGCTCACTGGCCTATAATTTCCAGGTTCAGTTTTTGCCCCTTTTTGAATATTGGCACCACATTTGCTATACGCCAGTCCTGTGGTACAGACCCAGTTATTATGGAATCTTTAAAGATTAAAAATAATGGTCTATCTATGACTGTACTTAATTCCTGCAGTACTCGGGGGTGTATCCCATCCGGGCCCGGGGATTTCTCTACTTCAGTGATTTTTAGACGCTGCCGTACTTCCTCCTGGGTTAAGCAGGTGACATTTAATGGAGAATTTTTTTTTATCACTGATCATGTTATCTGTCATGGGATTTTCTTGTGTAAATACAGTTGAAAAAAAGTCATTTAGCATATTGGCTTTTTCCTCAGCCTCATCCACCATTTCACCCAGACTATTTTTAAGGAGACCAACACTATCATTTTTTAGGTTCTTGCTATTTATGTAGTTATAGAATATTTTGGGATTATTTTTACTTTCTCTGGCAATGAGTCTCTGCCTCAATCTTTGCTGTCTTGATTTGCTTTTTACAGAATTTATTCAGTCTTCTGTATTTATTTAATGCCTCATCACTACCTACTTGCTTTAATTCCCTAAACGCTTTCTTTTTGTCCCTTATTGCGCCCCTTACAGCTCTATTTAGCCATAGTGGTTTCCTCCTAATTCTAGCATGTTTATTCCCATAGGGTATATACTGTGCACAGGTCCTATTCAGGATACTAATAAACGTCTCCCATTTTCTTTGTGTATTTTTATGTCTCAGGATATCGTCCCAGTTTATTGCACCAAGATCATCTCTCATCCGCTGGAAATTTGCCTTCCTGAAGTTTAGTGTCCTTGTAACCCCTCGACTACACATCTTATTAAAGGATACATGAAAGCTTATTATTCTGTGATCACTATTACCCCAGTGACCCCCAACCCTTATATTTGATATGCGGTCTGGCCTGTTGGATAATATTAGGTCTAGCAGTGACCCCCAACCCTTATATCTGACCTGCGGTCTGGCCTGTTGGTTAATATTAGGTCTAGCAGTGCCCCCAACCCTTATATGTGATCTGCGGTCTGTTGGGTAATATTAGGTCTAGCAGTGCCCCCCAACCCTTATATGTGATCTGCGGTCTGGCCTGTTGTTTAATATTAGGTCTAGCAGTGCCCCCCAACCCTTATATGTGATCTGCGGTCTCCCTGTTGGATAATATTAGGTCTAGCAGTGACCCCCAACCCTTATATTTGATCTGCGGTCTGGCCTGTTGGGTAATATTAGGTCTAGCAGTGACCCCCAACCCTTATATGTGATCTGCGGTCTGTTGGGTAATATTAGGTCTAGCAGTGCCCCCCAACCCTTATATGTGATCTGCGGTCTGGCCTGTTGGATAATATTAGGTCTAGCAGTGACCCCCAACCCTTATATGTGATCTGCGGTCTGGCCTGTTGTTTAATATTAGGTCTAGCAGTGACCCCCAACCCTTATATGTGATCTGCGGTCTGGCCTGTTGTTTAATATTAGGTCTAGCAGTGACCCCCAACCCTTATATGTGATCTGCGGTCTGTTGGGTAATATTAGGTCTAGCAGTGCCCCCCAACCCTTATATCTGATCTGCGGTCTGGCCTGTTGGGTAATATTAGGTCTAGCAGTGACCCCCAACCCTTATATCTGATCTGCGGTCTGTTGGGTAATATTAGGTCTAGCAGTGCCCCCCAACCCTTATATCTGATCTGCGGTCTGTTGGATAATATTAGGTCTAGCAGTGCCCCCAACCCTTATATCTGATCTGCGGTCTGGCCTGTTGGGTAATATTAGGTCTAGCAGTGACTCCCAACCCTTATATGTGATCTGCGGTCTGTTGGGTAATATTAGGTCTAGCAGTGCCCCCCAACCCTTATATGTGATCTGCGGTCTGGCCTGTTGGGTAATATTAGGTCTAGCAGTGCCCCCCAACCCTTATATGTGATCTGCGGTCTGGCCTGTTGGTTAATATTAGGTCTAGCAGTGCCCCCCAACCCTTATATGTGATCTGCGGTCTGGCCTGTTGGATAATATTAGGTCTAGCAGTGCCCCCCAATCCTTATATCTGATCTGCGGTCTGGTCTGTTGGTTAATATTAGGTCTAGCAGTGCCCGCCAACCCTTATATTTGATATGCGGTCTGGCCTGTTGGGTAATATTAGGTCTAGCAGTGCCCCCCAACCCTTATATTTGACCTGCGGTCTCCCTGTTGGATAATATTAGGTCTAGCAGTGCCCCCCAACCCTTATATGTGATCTGCGGTCTGGCCTGTTGGATAATATTAGGTCTAGCAGTGCCCGCCAACCCTTATATCTGATCTGCGGTCTGGTCTGTTGGGTAATATTAGGTCTAGCAGTGCCCCCAACCCTTATATTTGACCTGCGGTCTCCCTGTTGGATAATATTAGGTCTAGCAGTGCCCCCAACCCTTATATCTGATCTGCGGTCTGGCCTGTTGGATAATATTAGGTCTAGCAGTGCCCGCCAACCCTTATATTTGATATGCGGTCTGGCCTGTTGGGTAATATTAGGTCTAGCAGTGCCCCCTCTTGTTGGGTCCTGATCTAGTTGTAAGTTTGTTTTGACGCTGTTGCATAGGTTAATGTTGAGAAAATGCGATTTATTGCTACTAATCTTAAAATTGGACAAGGCCCCAAATTCCTCCAATTCCTCCAAAATTGCCGGGAAGTCCTCTGAGGGGTTTGATGTGAGTACCAGGAGATCATCTGCATATGCTGCAACTTTGTGTTCTCTCCCTCCATCTAATACCCTTTATTCTCTCATCTAGTCTTAGTTTCTGCAAAAGGATCTCCACTGTACGAACGAAAAGAAGAGGAGAGAGGGGACAGCCTTGTCTGGTGTCATTTGTAATACTAAAGGAGGGAGATAGTCATTCACCAGGACACTTGCAGTCGGGCTATATGAAACGCCTCCAACCTGTCCCTCATGTGCAGCCGGTCCACTCGATCAAAGGCCTTCTCTGCGTCAGTTCCCAGCAACCCCCGAGGTGTGGAAGAACTCCGGGCATAATGGATTCATTGGATAGCTCTGTATATGTTGTCTTTCCCTTCTCTTCCCAGGACAAATCCAACTTGATCAATATTGATGATGGAGGTCAATAAGTTCCTTAGTCTGCTAGCAAGAATTTTTGCAAACAATTTTAGATCTGTATTAAGGAGAGAAATTGGTCTATAACTACTACACAGTGTGCGATCTTTGTCCTCCTCCAGAATTATCGAGATTCTAGCACACAATGTCTGTGCGTGCAAAGGAGTCCCATGTAGAGCATCATTGAAAAGTGTAGTCAGATAGGGGAGAAGGGCAGAGCCACACACGTCATAGTAATATGTGGAGAATCCTTCAGGGTCTCAGGAAATTTGTTTTTTGGGGACCATGAGATCGCATCTAGAACCTCCTTCTAAGAGATAGGAGAACTCAGGGAGGCAGCTTGATTTTCAGAGATGGTGGACAGGTGGATATTTTTAAAAAGGCCCTTATTTTATGTCTTTTGTCTACAGGGGGGTCTGTTGTGAACGTGTTGGAGACGACTTCGGAGCTGAGGCTCCCTCTGGTTGTTGCTGAGGGTATTGAACCTATGTTGAACAGCAAAAGTCCACCACCTGCAATTGATGAATGGTTATCAGGTGGGACGGTCTGGCCTGATATAAGTGAGCTGACGTCCCATGATCCTCGCCGGTGATCAATTGTTTCTTCCTGGTCTAGGTTGGAATTCAGCTGGCTTTTCTGCTGTCTCCTGCTATCATTCAGATAAGTTACTTTCTGGGTTTTTTTACTATTTTTTCCCTTCTATTGAGTGCCATAGAATTTCAGCAAGGCCAGTGATTCTGTTATGTTTTGGTAGCTGAGGAGGGCAAGAGTAAAAAACCGCAAAGGCAGCCAAACACCAGAGAGGTTGGGATCTAATAGGTTGCAGATCCCTAAACTAACCGCACAACTAGAAGCAGCCGTGGGACGTTCCTACGGTGCCCTAGATGCCTCGTCACAGCCGGAGAGATTAGCTACCCTGAAGATGGAAAGAGGAAAGCTAACTGCCCCAGAGTAGAGCCCCAAAGGAATAGGAAGCCCCCAAACATATAATGGCGGTTAGACAAGATGAAAACATGAACGCAGACAGAAATAGATTGAGCAAACGCTGGGGCCCAAAACTGTCTAGATAGGACAGCACAGGAGAGAATACTGTCTGCAACCCAGCAAAACCCTAGGAAAAACTCCAACACTTCTGATTCCAAAAATGCTGAGACCACACAGTCTCGACCACCTATATCAGATCTCTGGTGTGAACACGCAGCTACCCAGCAGTAAAAAAATCACAAGAACTGAGCAAAAGAACAAATGCAAAAAGAGAACAGAGACCAGCACAAGCCCCAAAGGGGACTCGGCTGAACTCAAAAGCAAGGCAGCAATAATAAGGAAAATCAAACCACAGAAAAAAAAAAACCAGAAAGTAACTTATCTGAATGATAGCAGGAGACAGCAGAAAAGCAAGCTGAATTCCAACCTAGACCAGGAAGAAACAATTGATCACCGGCGAGGATCACGGGAGGGCAGCTCACTTATATCAGGCCAGTCCGTCCCACCTGATAACCATTCATCAATTGCAGGTGGTGGACTTTTGCTGTTCAACATAGGTTCAATACCCTCAGCAACCACCAGAGGGAGCCTCAGCTCCGAAGTCGTCTCCAACACGTTCACAACAGGGTCAAGAAGCTGGCGTCAAGAGTATAAAGATTCCAGTAGAATTTTTTAAATTCCAATGCAATCTCTTCTGTTTTAAATATCGTGGATCCAGAATTATTTCTGAGGCGAGAAATAAAGGATTTTGCTTTTCTTTGCTTAACCCGAGCCATCATAAATCTAGTTGGCCTATCCCCATGTGCGTAGTGCTCATATTTAGGGACGAGATAAGCTTTTTCTGATTGCATATTGAGGAGGTTACCTAGTTTCCTTCTTAGTTCGGTCAAGAGAAAGTGAGAGTGACTTTTTGTCAATTCTTTCAATATTTTGAATTTTATCTAGTAAATCCTTTTGTTCCTTATTCTGTTCCTTTTTGAGGAGCGCAGCGTGTGCTATGAATTCACCTCTTATAAATGATTTGTGTGCTTCCCATCAGGATTGTAGAGGAACCTCATTGTTATCATATTGAAAATGTTCCTTCAGTTTGCGAATTATCTGTTTGCTATTTTCTGGGGTTTTAAGAAGGATATCGGTCAGCCTCCATCTGTATTCCGTTTTCGGGATAGAAGGGGCAGTACATTGAACTTCAATCGGGGCGTGATCAGAGAAAATATGGAAATTTATCCTTGGATTGGAGCAAAGTTGAGCATATTGAGTATGTATTAGAATTCTCTGGAATGATTTATGAGGGGCGGAGTAATGGGTATAATCTAAAGTACTGGGATTGGTAAGTCTCCAGATATCTGTCAACTTGACGTTATGGAGTTTAGATTTAAATTTTGCCAAAGCTTTTTGAGAGAACGTTGTTTTCCCTGGGGAGGCATCTAAAGGAGGTTCAAGGGCTACATTAAAATCTCCTCCAAAAATTAGCATACCTCCAGAGAATTCTTGGAAAAGATCCAATGTCTCAATTAATCTGATCCTTATTAGGAGCGTATATATTCCCTATCGTTATGGGTGAGGAGCCCAGTAGCCCCTTAATAAAGATTATTCTCCCCTGGTCATCTGTCAACTGTCCAAGGAAGGTGAAAGGAGTTTGACCATTTATACTTATACTAACTCCTCTCGAGTTGCCCGATTGAGAGGGACTATGGTACCACTGTGAGAAATGTGATTTTGCAATGGTGGGAATATGATTGTGTCTAAAATGCGTCTCTTGAAATAAGCAAAAATCTACATTTTCTTTTTTTAAAATATTTGAGAATCTGGGAACGTTTGGAGGGAGAGTTAAGGCCTCTCACATTGTAGGAGGATAATTTAATCTTAGCCATACTCACTGGTTGATGGGTAGAATCTAAGCTTGTCCTCGAAGCCGACTGCCATTTGTCTGTGTAGAAAGTTGAGCAGAAAATAAATCAGGCGAGAGCCGAGAGCTTGTTTACCGGTTGTAAAGGTCTGGATGAGCATTTCTGATGCACTTGGTCAGAGATTAGGGTAACATACGAGGGAGGAAGGGTGGATAAAGGGAAACAAATACAATTTTGAACAGTGTGAAAAACATAACAATATAAATTGAATCACAGGTGAGTGAGTGAATAATCGCCACTAAAGAAGTGAGTACTAGTGGACAATAAGGTCTAAAGGTAAGATAATATGATATGGAACTCTTCTAGAAAATGATTACTAATGGATCACATCAACCAAAATTAAGAGAACTTGAGCAGGTGGATGCAGAACAACAATAAGTTCAGAGGACCACCTGTGGGGTCACAAACAGTGAATGGGTCCATTTGGACTTCAGGAGAGAAAGAAAACAAAATACTGTTTAGTAGTTATCTAAAAGAGAAGGATTATATCTGAAAGTCCAAATATCAATCTGGAATAAGACGTTTTTCGGTGTGAGTTTTCCCATTTTCCTTCTCTGTTTGCCTGGTTGTCCTGCCGGAACTAGTTCCGACATCGAAGGTGGAGGGACCGGGAGGAGTTTAGTAAAGTCTTGGACCACATTCCAGTCTTCAATGTTGAGGTCCAAAAGGTCCAGGTGAGTCAAGGCTTCAGTTAGATCATCTCTAGAGCATATACACAGTCTTTTCCCCTTAACCATGAAGAGACGCCAAAGGGGAACATCCATGAGTATAGGGTCTTACTACTCCGAAGGTTACCTGTTAGTGGCTTTAGAGTTCTCCTTTTTTTGTAGCGTTTGAGGGGAAATATCCTGATATATAGAGATTTGAGCGCTATCAAAGTCAATGTGTTCGGAGCCTCTCGCTCTCTTAAGAATGTCCTCTTTCACCTTAAAATTGAGAAAGCGGCAAATTATATCCCTTGGGGGTTCGGACGGGTTAGGCCTTTTTCTTAAAACTCTGTGGGCCCTTTCAATTATTATTTTGTCTTGATATTTATCACCCAGGATCGAAATAAATAGTGCTTTTATTGTGGAGGACACAGATTCGGAACAGACTCAGGTAGGCCTCTAACTCACAGGTTGTTTCTGTGGCCTCTATTTTCTTGGTCTTCTTAGGGCCTCAAAGGTCTAATTTAGATAAAGTTCACATTTCTGAAGACCCCCCCGAGACCACCACTGAGAAATTACATAGGGATTCTTGAGTCTCTTCTAAAGATTCTACTCTTGTTCCTCTCTGGATGATATCTCGCTTTTCTTTAATGAGTAGGTCTAATGTACTAGATAGAGCTTTTTGAATGAAAGAGCGAGAAACTGGAAGCAAGTCTTGTGTGGAATCATCGCGATCACTGTTCTTATCTGCGACAAAGGATCCCTTTAAAGAAGAGACGGATTCTTTATGGAGAGAAGGGTTCTTGTTAGACATTGTAGACTGTGAAGAGCCAGTTTTTCCTTCTTTCCCTTCGAGTTCTTTAAGTTGATATTAACTTCTCTGGTGGGGCCCCCCCCCTATTTTAACCATAATGGAAGGGAAATTATTTGTTGATGTATAGCACTAGAAAGAGTTCCAATTATTACACAAAAAAACCTGTTCACATCCTGAAATTTAAATCTCGCAAGTGTAGGAGAGTAGAAACCAGGAGTATAAAGTGTGTGCATAAATGGACTATGCAAAGTTATTTCTCTTAGGCTACTAGGTGTCACTGTAGAATCAAAAACCAGAATATGTGCAATGTTCAGAGCCTACTTAATGCTGTGGTCACATCACAAATGTTTCCAGGTGTTTTCCTCCTTTTATTTTACTTTATCTGCTGTCAGGTTTGGAATTCTGAGCAGAGAGGTAATGGCCGATCTGGTTGTCTGATAGCAGAGGAGGAAAGGTGTAGCGAGGGGGGTGACAGGGAACAATATGATATACTTTCCTCCTAAAACACAAGTTGTTACGTTTTCTTATCCACGCATGGGACTGGAGAAAGAGAGGCTCTCTCAGGAAGGAGATGGTGAGGAAAGCTGCTGAATAGAGGGGCGGTGGGGGGTGAATTAGCTGCCACAGTGAAGGCAATAGGAGCTCACCACAAAAATCCCCCTGTGCTCGCCCTCTGGTCCACTATGGAGTCAGGTAAGACGTTCGGGGGAGGAGTGGGGTCTTAGGGACGTCACTGGTAAGTCCCGACTACAGGAATGATTGATCCCCGGTGGAAGGGCGTACAGATCCACATTCATCTTGCGTACCTATCTTTAACATTGTGTACGCAGGGAAATACGTTTCCATCTGCTTGGGTGCAGATGCGTCGCACGCCAAACGCAACATGTTGCATTTTTTGATCCGTCAAATACGCGCAGGCATGCGCATGCTGATGAGTGCGTCAAAACAACGCATTACTGTCTATGAGAACGCATTGGTATGCATGGATATGCGCATGGATGCATTCGATGCGCATGTGTACTTCAGACTGAGCATGTCCAGGAACTGATGATTCATCACCTCCTAAATCTCAGGCGCATAGAAGGGGGTGTGGACACAGGAAGTCCAGAACTCTCAGGACTGTGGATGGGATATCAAGACTCTGTGTGTAAGTATAGGAGCTTTGAAAATGTCTGTCTCTCTCATTGCAGTCTGTACTTATGTTTTGCTTTCTGTTCCTTGTAGACAGTGCCGTGCTGGTGTACCGGATCCCTGTTCCGGATTTCTCCTGTCTTGGATTTCTCCTGTCTTGGATTTCTCCTGTCCGGTGCTGTGGTACTGGCTCTCTCAGCTGCTTAATGTAAGTATGAGTGTCTGCACTTTTCAATTACTATGTTCCTCTGCCCAGTCTCACACTCTTCATCACTTATGTTTTTCTTTCTGTTCCTTGTAGACTGTGCGCTGCTGCCATCCCGGTGTTGTGCAGCCATCCCAGTTCTGTGCTGCCTGACTGCTGTGCTGTTGGACTACTGCCTGTAATGTAGGCGTCAATTGTGTTTTTAATTTTGCCTTTTATTTTCTTTGGCTTCAGTGTTGTTGGCTCTAGTTAATTTTTTCTTATCTGTTCTTTTCTAGTGTTTCACTTGACTGCTGCCTGCTATTCCAACATGACCTCCAGTGAAGACCAGAATGCTTCCCGGAGTGGACAAGGCATTACGTAATCACATTTGATATACTGAGTGGTATGTATTGACTGTCAATAGCCATGTGGTAAATCATGTATTTTCTTTATAGGAACCTTCCAGTGCGGAAGAGCAGGTGCAGTCGAGTGGAAATGAATCTTCCCAGGGTCGCCGGGCTCAAGTTCCTGAGGAGGAAAGACGGTGTGTAAATAGTCTTTTCATTACCAGAGTTGTAATTGAATTTGGTTTCAGTTTTGTATCTCTAAACTATATGACTTGTGATTTTTTTTCTTTTTATTTTATCTATAGGTTACACCTACGTGAGGAAGGCAAAGCCGTGACTGACAATGACCTGCTCATTCCTCTTGTGCAAGAGCGAGTAGCGTTGTGGGACCCCCGTGATTGTCACCATTCCGACTCAGGATTGATTCTACGACTCTGTGAAGAAGTGGCCAGATCGCTGCTGGATGATTGGGACCGTGCCACCCCACAAGACAGAAAGGATTTTCGTAAGTATTGCAATGTGATATGACGCGTCTGTAAATGTAGGTGCCTTTTTTTACAATTTATTTTTTTTCTTCCCCATTCACAGTGAAGAGAGTAAAAGTCCGTTGGCGTTTGATGAAGGATCGCTTCAATAAGGATATGAGAGAGGAGATTCGAAGTGGTGCTGCTTCCAAAGGTCTCAAAACATAAATACCACCGTCTGCTGTCTTTTCTGAGGCCTGCGGTTGCTCAGCGAACGTATCTTTTGTGTTGTTACTATTATCTAAACTATTTTTTTAGTAATGTTTGTGATGTACAATAACAAATGATATTGTGGTACCGTGTTAGCCAGAAAAATCGATGTGAATACTTTTCCGTCCAATGATGACAAAAGTATTCTCAGAGTGATACCTTTATTGGCTAACCAGAAAATAATATGTTTGCAAGCTTTCAGAGCACAGAGGCTCCTTCTTCAGGCAAGATTACATTTGGATCAATCCAAATGTAATCTTGCCTGAAGAAGGAGCCTCTGTGCTCTGAAAGCTTGCAAACATATTATTTTATTTAGTAGTGTTTGTAATTTATTTTCCATACAAAACCTGGAGCAGCACCACACAACCTGGATCATCCTCAGTTGTAGCGGCCCCGAATCGACCAGCCACCGAACAGTCACAATCATCCAGCACTCATGCAGCAACCAGGCTGGCTTCACAGACTGAGGAACAGGCAGACGGTCCAACAGGTTTTCCCCTCTCCCAGCCGCTGGCGAGAAGACCCAACAAAACCAGTGGCAGAGAGCAATCATGCCCGAGTTTATTCATTTAAGCTCGATCTTCCAAGATGGGATGAGGACGGGTGTGGAAAGACTGGAAAGTGGGTTCACTCAGGTGAACACACTTTTCCAGGAAGTCCACAGACGCCTTGACCACCTGGAAGCCGACCTTCAGAGACCGGTCAGACACTTTTTTTCCGCAATAGAGAGGGGCGTGTTGGAAAACCTTACACCTGAACTCCAGCTGTGTGTAATGAAGGCCTGTCAGGCTGCTTACACCAAGGCCATGCAGCAGTCCCAAACCTACCACCAGCAGTCAAGATATCACCAGCTGCCACACATTTCGTTTCCTACATGGCAACAAGGGCCAGCACAGCACCAGTGGCAGAATACACCAGCACCACAAGGACTTGGATACCAACAACTTATGACAGCGCAACTGAACTATCCTCCACCACCACCGCTGGACATTACGGCAGTTCCTACAGTTCCCAGCTACACCACGCAGCCAAGTGCAGCACCCCCGCAGCATGCAGCTTCCACTACGCAGCCGAGTGCAGAACCGCTGCAGCATGCAGCACCCACAACTCAGCAGAGTGCAGCACCACTGCAGCACCCACCACGCAGCCGAGTGCAGAACCCCTGCAGCACCCACCATGCAGCCAAGTGCAGCACCCCTGCAGCATGCAGCACCCATCACGCCGCCGAGTGTAATGTATGTAGTACAGTTCATATAGCGTCTTGTGCTTGGGTGCGATGAAAACACAGGAGTCACAGGTTTGATATAGAAAAGTCCTGTATTACTTCATACAAGTTGGCAGAAATAGTCACACAGTTTGCAGACACAGAAACAGGAGACACAGCAGGCCAGAGTAATCCAAGCTCAGCAATCACTCTCCAATACAGATTCAGGATCTTCTTCTCTGTTACCGTAAGTCCATGCAAACGTGGGTCTTTCAAAGAGCAGGGTTCAGAGTCCACAAGTGCTTCAGAGTTCCTCAGTAGGAATAGCTGGAGTACAAGGTCCAAGGCTTACAGGAGTCAAGTCACAGGTTCACTGCAGGCTAGATTCTGAAGCACTGATTGCTCAGCTGTGGCTGCTTAAGAAGCAAAGGAGAGAATCAGGGCGGGAACATGCAAGCTGGAAACTCCATTTTGACTGAGGGCAAGATAGCTGCAGCAAGACAGAAAGTAAAATGGCTGACGAACAAACTGAGTTTCAGGAATATATACATAGAACCTTACATTACTCCCCCCTTAAGGACAACCTCCGGATGACCTCAGACCAGGCTTGTGTGGGTACCTCTGATGAAACTGACAGAGCAAGCGAGGAGCATTAACGTTATTGACCGGTTCCCATGAGTTGTCCTCCACTGGGTAGCCCTGCCATTTAATCAGATATTGTAACTGATTTCTATACAACCTGGAATCTAAAATCCTTTCCACCACAAATTCTTCCTGACCATCGACTAGCACTGGGTCAGGGCAAGGAGAGGAACGTCCAGGAAACGTATTGGGTGTCGCAGCCTTTAGTAGGGATACATGAAAGACAGGGTGGATTCTCATAGTTCTGGGCAGTTGAAGACGACAAGCAACGGCACTTATAATTTTACTGATTTTATAGGGTCCAATGTACTTATGTCCCAACTTAGACGATGGAATCCTTAACTTAAGATTTCTGGTTGACAGCCAGACCAAGTCTCCTACCTTGAAAGCTGGTGCAGGTTTACGAAATTTATCTGCTGCTTTCTTGTACCTTTCTTGAGCCGATTCCAGATTTTCCTTTAGAAGATCCATATTCTTCTGTAAAGACGTGATTCTTTCAGCCACTGCTGGTAAAGGCGTTTCTATGGGAAATCGTGGTAGAATGTTAGGATGATAACCTAGATTAGAGTAAAAAGGAGACTGTTTAGTGGAGGCACTCTGAGAGTTGTTATACGAGAACTCAGCTAATGGAAGTAGATCCACCCAATCATCCTGTAGGTGGCAGATAAAGCAGCGGAGATACTGCTCCAGGGTTTGATTGGTTCGTTCGGTCTGTCCATTAGTCTGGGGATGAAAAGCAGAAGAAAGGTTTACTTTAATGTCCAATGCTGCACAGAAATTTTGCCAAAACCTAGAAGTGAATTGCACCCCTCGATCCGAAATAACCTCATCCGGTACTCCATGTAAGCGAAACACATCTTTAATCATCAAATCTGATGTCTGTTTTGCAGTGGGTAAGCCGACACAAGGGATAAAATGAGCTGCCTTTGTTAGACGGTCAACCACCACTAGAATGGTGTTCTTCCCCTGAGAGGTTGGTAACTCCACAATGAAGTCCATAGAAATGGATCCCCACGGGCGGGACGGGGTGGGAAGAGGCTGTAACAGACCAGTTGGTGAGGAGCGAGGTGTTTTGCATCTTGCACAGACCTCACATGAAGTGACATAATTCAAAACATCCTTCCTGCAAGTGGGCCACCAAAAGAAACGAGAAAGAAATTCCTGTGTCTTTAGAATTCCTCTATGCCCAGCTATCTTGGAATCGTGAATGAGTTGCAATACTCTTAATCTGACTGTTTCAGGAATATACAGACGTTGTCCCTGAATCCACACACCATTCTTAAAGACAAGACTTACGTCCCTTGGGGGTTGTGCCAAAAAGGAATCCGCATGGTATGCTTCCTTGATGTCCTTAAGTAGGTCTTGATTATGAATTACTCCTAGGAATCTAGAGTCAGGAAGAATAGTCTTAGGAGGAGTAATTGGACGTGTCTCTGCTGAGTAAATCCTAGAGAGTGCATCAGCCTTTCCATTGCGCGATCCTGGTCTATAAGAGATGATAAAATTAAATTGGTTTAAGAAAAGATTCCAGCGAGCCTGGCGAGGAGTCAGGCACTTAGCCGACCTGATAAACTCAAGGTTACGATGGTCTGTCAGGACGACTATTTGCTGTGCAGCTCCCTGAAGAAGGTGTCTCCATTCTTTGAAGGCGGCAATAATGGCCAACAACTCTCTATTGCCCACATCGTAGTTCCTCTCAGCCGAAGACAACTGCTGGGAAAAGAAGGCACAGGGATGCAAGACATTCTTCTCACCTGTTCTCTGAGAGAGTATAGCTCCAACGGCACAGTCTGAAGCATCCACCTCTATTATGAAGGCAAGCTCGGGGTTGGGATGTACTAGGATAGGTGCAGTGGTAAATTTATCTTTTAGACGGAAAAATGCTTCCTGGGCTTGGGGAGTCCAGGAAAACCTAGACTCTTTCCGGGTAAGTTGAGTGATAGGTGACACTACCTCAGAGAAATTTCTAATGAAACGTCTATAGAAGTTGGCAAACCCGATGAAGCGCTGTACCTCCTTCACATTTCTAGGACTTGGCCAATCCTTGATGGTTTGGGTTTTGCTTCCATCCATACTAATTCCTTGTGTAGACAGTACATACCCCAGAAATTGAATTTCGGTCCTATGGAATTCACACTTTTCAAGTTTGATGTAAAGATGATTTTGTCTTAGACGTTCCAAGACCATTCTCACATGTCCATGATGTTCCTCTGTGGAGTTAGAAAAAATTAGAATATCATCCAAATAAATTACCACGAATGTATCTAGGAGATCCCTGAAGATGTCATTCACCAAGTGTTGGAAAGTGGCTGGGGCGGTACTCAGACCAAAAGGCATAACTAGATATTCAAAGTGTCCATAGCGTGACCTGAATGCAGTCTTCCATTCATCCCCAGGTCTAATACGGACTAAGTTATAGGCCCCACGAAGATCTAGTTTAGAAAAAATTTTGGCATGTCGCACTCTCTCCACTAACTCAGGGATTAAAGGCAATGGATAACGGTTTCTAATAGTAACCTTATTGAGTTCCCTATAGTCTACGCATGGTCTCAGAGATCCATCTTTCTTCTTTACAAAGAAGATGGGTGCACCTGCAGGAGATGAAGAGGGGCGTATGAAGCCCTTGGCTAGATTTTCATCTATGTAATCCTTTAAAGCCTTTAGCTCGGGCCCCGCCAGGGGGTAGATCTTACCAAAAGGTATCTCTGCTCCAGGCAATAATTCAATTGGACAATCATATGGACGGTGAGGAGGAAGCTGGTCAGCGTTCTTCTTGTCACATAAATCCACATAGTCCTGGTATACAGCTGGTAGTTCAGGGACTGACATGATTCCTTTAGGAACAGAGCAAGCTGAAACTTTTGGACTCATCTGTTTCTCTGGAAAGTGTAATTCCTTGGTCTCCCAGTTAATGGTAGGATTCTGAGCCTGCAGCCATGGTAGCCCTAGAATAATGGGAAAGTGGGGAGAAGAGATAAGCATAAAGGACAGTTTCTCTTGATGATCTTTACCCATAAGAACCCTCAAAGGCTCTGTTTCCTGATCCACTGGTCCAGAGGTCAGCAGGGAGCCATCCACAGTTTCCATCTGTACTGGAGTAGCCTTCTTCACTGAACGTATTCCCTGTTTCAGAGCAAAGGAGACATCCATAAAATTTCCACTTGCTCCTGAGTCGATCATAGCAGAGCTAGACACCCAAGCTGAGTCAACCCAGAGTTTGATGGAAAGAAAGCAATGAGAATTGTTTTTCTTACAACTCAGCTGGGACACCGCTGAGGAAACTTGAAAAATGGCAGCGTTTACACAGTCAACGTCCTCAGAGGTAACGGAGTTTAAGTCCGAGAAATCAAGATCTGTTGCTGCAGATCTCTCTGGAGCCTGAGGCTCGGACCTGACAGATCCCCTCTCGCAACACTCACAATGAATGAGTGCTGCAGTAGTCTTACGAGAACGGCTGGGGCAGTTTATAATGAAGTGCCCTGACTTACCACAATAGAAACATAGATTTTCCTTAAAACGATGTTCCTTGCGTGCATCACTAACCCGTCGTTGTAAAGAGTCTACCTGCATGGGTTCAGGTTCAGGTTCCCGTGTAATCCTACTCAAAGGTTCCTTAGCTGGAGAGGAAGGTAGGAAAAGGTTAGTGCGATTGCTTTCGAACCATCTCTCTTGCCTGCGTTCAGTCAGACGAGTATCAATACGGATGCAGTAGTTAATAAAGTCACCTAACGCAGTGGGAGGGTCGGCACGAGCAAGTTCATCCTTAATCAGTGGAGATAACCCCTTTCGAAAAATAGATTTTTTGGCGGAACTGTCCCAGGTGGTATCAAGGGCCCATCTCCTGAAATCCAAGGCATATTCAGCTACCGAGTGCTTACCTTGGCGCAAAGCTAACATGGCTGCTTCAGCTGTTGCACCTCGATTGGGGTCATCAAACACCTGCCCCATGGCTGAAATAAAATCATCAAGGTGATTCAAACAATCATCCTCAGTCTCAATCAGAGGGTTTGCCCACATTAAAGCCTTGTTGGTAAGCAACATAATTATAGTAAGCACCTTAGATCGTTCAGTGGGAAATTGTGAAGCATGTGCAGAAAAAAAAAGATTGCATTGATTAATAAATCCCCTGAATTTCTCATGTTCACCGCCAAAACGAAAAGGGGGCAACTTGGGAATCCCAGCACTCGGGGCTACGGCAGGAGCCTGGACTCGCCCTCTAGAACCTCAATCCTGGCTCGCAAATCCTGGGTAGTCTGTCCAACCACTTGCAAATTGTGATTATTGAGGTCCTGTAGATTTGTAAAACGGGTCTTTATATTCTGCAAATCTGCAAGGATATTATCAGTCACTCCGCAAAGTTCCTTTATGCGGGCCTCCATTTTCCAGATCTTTTAAGACAGGATTACTGGAAGAAGAGGAGAGAAAAAAAAACAATAGTGTTCACCTGTGGCAACACTGCAGAGAAAAAAAAATTAAGGGAACTGCTCACCTGGAATGGTTGTAAGAAGTCACAACCACTATCATCACAGAAAGTTTTTAACCAGACATCTGATATCCAGAGTTACAGCAGACAAAAAAGAGAAAAGAAAGGAGAAAAAAAAAAACAATAGTGTTTACCTGTGGTAACACTGCAAAAAGAAAAAACTTAAGGGAATTGCTCACCTGGAATGGTTGTGAGAAGTCACAACCACTGTCATCACAGAAAGTACAACCGGACGTCTGATATCCACAGTCACAGCAGACACAGCCTTCCAGACCCAGCAGATACTAACGTTTTGGCTTCAGAATCTTGTAATGTGTGTAGTACAGTTCATATAGCGTCTTGTGCTTGGGTGCGATGAAAACACAGGAGTCACAGGTTTGATATAGAAAAGTCCTGTATTACTTCATACAAGTTGGCAGAAATAGTCACACAGTTTGCAGACACAGAAACAGGAGACACAGCAGGCCAGAGTAATCCAAGCTCAGCAATCACTCTCCAATACAGATTCAGGATCTTCTTCTCTGTTACCGTAAGTCCATGCAAACGTGGGTCTTTCAAAGAGCAGGGTTCAGAGTCCACAAGTGCTTCAGAGTTCCTCAGTAGGAATAGCTGGAGTACAAGGTCCAAGGCTTACAGGAGTCAAGTCACAGGTTCACTGCAGGCTAGATTCTGAAGCACTGATTGCTCAGCTGTGGCTGCTTAAGAAGCAAAGGAGAGAATCAGGGCGGGAACATGCAAGCTGGAAACTCCATTTTGACTGAGGGCAAGATAGCTGCAGCAAGACAGAAAGTAAAATGGCTGACGAACAAACTGAGTTTCAGGAATATATACATAGAACCTTACACCGAGTGCAGCACCTCTGGAACAGGAAACAAAAAAACACTGAGGGAACACCAAAAATAAGGGGGGGGCCCACTCAGCACCCAAAACAAAAGCCAGGGAAAAGGAAAGTTGGCAAAAAAATTACCCACCACCTACACCCTCCCCTCCCAATGTGTCTGCTTTTCTATGTGTCTACACCTTCCCTTGTGTCTCTCCCTTCCAATTTGTATTCCACTCCTAGTGTGTCGTCTTCCCCAATGGACCCAATCCTCCATTTTATTGCCACTTCCCCTGTAACCACTCCACCCACTCCTACCCATTCATCCCAGCCAGACACCCTCCAGATCCACAATGTCACACCATCGGACAGACCCCGAACCTAAACCTCATTTTTACTGTTTGCAAATTAATGTATGTATTAAAAATTGTTTTTATTTTTGTTAATAAAAAACCTTTTGTTTTCACAATCCCTGTGTTTTCTTTATCTCTTTATTTGAAAATGCACACATGTGTAATGTATGGTAGAGTTAAGTAGTAGCAGGTGTTAGAGTGGAGGTGTTATTATTATTAAAGTCAGCAAGCATTACAGGTACATTTACCTGTAGATTAAACCATTTGTCTTGCCATGCCACACGTCCAATATCAGAAACAAAGTAAGCAGCAAAGCTATCCCTCATTTGGATAACTTCCACTGTAGTCTCAGAGGGTGATCTTGGTAATCCTGCATTGTGGTAGCTACAGGTTCCTCAAGTTCTAAGTGGTGTCGCTCTTTCACCAGGATGTAGTTGTGCAGAACAACACACGCTTTCACTACCTCATCACTTGTCTCAGTTTTTAGATTGATGGCTGTTCCCAAAATGCGCCATTTAGACACCAGCAATCCAAAGGCCCAATCCACAGTTCTTCGTGCCCTTGTCAGTCGGTAGCTGTAAATCCTTTTTGTGTGATTCAAGTCCCGACTCAAGTACAGTTTTATGAGGTTGGCACACATTTGAAACGCCTCATCCCCAACCACAACAAACGGCATTGGCGGTCCTTCAGTGTTCGGAAGAGGTCGTGGTGGTGGAAAATTAAAATTATTCCCATACAAACGTTGGCCCATCTGAGAGTCATTTGCTCGTTCAAATGAGCCGACGTCCACGGCGATAAATCGACAGTCAGCATCTGCAATCGCCATGAGAACAATTGAAAAGTATTTTTTGAAATTGAAATACTTACATCCACTTCAGAAGGTTTCAGAATCTGAATGTGTTTGCCATCCACAGCCCTCAAACAGTTTGGAAAATTACAAATGTCCTGGAATTTTGCAGCATTTTCCAGCCAGAGTTCAGTTGTGGGTTGGGGGAGGAATTCTTTACGCAGAACATTACATAAAGCAAGGCTGGTATCTGCAACTATCCCAGAAAGGGTGAACACTCCAATCTGAAGTTCAAAATGTGGAGATGCTAAGGTTTCTCCAGTAGCCAGGAATCAGCGGAAGCGAAAATAAAAAAAAAATATCAGTACATGGCTTTTATAACAATAATACTAATGACATGTTTCTTTTTCAAAATTACATACCTCAGGGTCACCAACAGACGTTCCTCAGCAGGTATTGCTTGACGTAGTTGTGTGTCCTGCCTGGTGATGGATCCTCGGACACGTTGCAACAAGTCATTGACGTTTTGTTCCCACATCCTCGTGTAGTCGTAAAACTTGACTGAAGAAAAAAAACAAACCAATTGTTCCAGCTTTTAAAAATTTCCTTTATTTTCCAAAATTTAAAAAGTCATGTTAAGTAGAATTCCTCATAAAAGGTGGATGTGCTCACAGGCACCAGCCATACAGCTACGTGTTTCGATCCCCTATGGATCTTTGTCACAGCTGAGGATTAGTTAACATGCTAAGATTTTATAAAGAGTAAAGACTTTTGCAATGCTTCTCCAGATCACATGATCACTGCTCTGAAGGTCCTTCACATAGTTTCCATGCATAAGTTGTACGGACCAATAGAAACATACAATTTAATCACATGGTTCAAATTTTCAAAGGTCCTGTATACAATAGCTATATGTAAAGACTAAGAGACTATATCATTGCAAAGTTATGTCTAAAAATATCAAAAACTTATATAAGAAATAATGTTAAAATATGGATAGGGATAACCTGCTATGACCCATTTCACGGTGAATTTTGTAGACTACATTAGTTGTATTGCAATTAATAAATTGCTTAATATTATGTGGAATGTATGGATAAATTTCAGCTAACTCTAGAAAGAGAACTGAAAGAATTGGAAAAACAAACTCTCAAGGAGACATATAATAAAAATTTGATAAAAACAATTTTTCTCGTAAACAAAAATCTGCACTATCAGATCTTAAAAAAAGTCTAACATAGTAATCAAACGTAGTGACAAAGGAGGTATGGCGGTTCTCCTAAATGCAGAAGATTCTAAAAATAAATGGTAGAATTACTATCCGATAGTGACACTTATGAAAAATTATTTTCCAACCCCGCAGTAATTGTCAATAATCAAGTGAACATGATGATCTCTGAAGGTCTTAATTTAGGTGTATTAAGTAAAAAACAAGCGGATTATTTATTTGTCCCACATCCAGCGTTACCAATAATATATGGTTTGCCCAAAATACACAAAACCTCAGGTATCCCACCCATGAGACCAACTGTCTCAGGAATAGGCTCTTGCAACGAACATCTCTGTGAATGGGCCGACTCCTTGCTGCAGCCTTTAGTATACAAGTTGCCTGGATATCTCAGTGATTCTACGGACGTCCTCGCAACTTTTTCTATTAAAATATGGCTAAAAAACTCTACGTAGCTCAGTTGCGACGTCATATCGCTCTATACCTGCATTCCACACAATTTGGCTATGGAGGCTCTGAAATTTTTCTTGGAAAACAATAGCAATTACTCAGCTGATCTTATTAATTATTGCAAGTAATTTTTTTTCTATTAAAATATAATTTTTTTGCCTTTGATGGGACAATTTATCTTCAGAAATCTGGAGTCCCAATGGGAGCTAAATATTCCCCATCTGTGGCAAATTTAACAATAGCGTATTGGGAAAAAACAATTCATTTACTGTGTGGATAATCCCTTTTTGCAGGATATTGAGTGGTATGGCAGATACATCGATGACACCCTAATCATTTGGAGGGGCAATGTGTCTGCCATACCGCTTGTTCTGTCCTCACTGAATGAGGCAGACGTCATTGCAGTTATACAGACAGCTAAACCGCTATACCGGGGTCCAATAAGGAGATTGTGATTGAATCTGTGCTTTTATTGAACTTGATATATTGGCGCGGTGAAACTATAATACAAACATAATATACATATAATCAGTACACGGGCATAGTGGAAATACATATACATAGTACACTGTGAATAAACATTTGCAGACTAATACCTAATCAGGGGCAGAACTGATTAGACAGGGCTAATATAGGACAGGAATTAACTAGAGAGACATAAGTACATACCGGCGATGCTATCGCAAGAGGAGAAGAAAAGATGAGCTGCTTCCTGGATGCAGGCTGAAGGAAAATGGAAGAAAATGGAGGGAAAACTCCAAGAATACATTGCTAAGCTACCATCATGCATTGCTTAAGCTACCATCATGCATTGCAAAGGGAGGGAAAAGGATTTTGCTGAAAGTGAAAGAAAACATTATAACTGCGAATATAACACTGGTCACTAGAGGGAGCCAAACACTAGATTGTTAAACTCCTACATAAACAGTAGAAAAAACAACAATTAGATGTCGGAGACAGAGCACTCCCCGTCTGGCATCAAAGGATGTCACTATCCCTTTCTTCTGAAGGCAACAATAAGACCAATTCAGGTACTGGGCTGAAGAATGTCTTAGGTTCATTCCCTTTGGCGATCCTTTACATTTTTCTGTGTCACAAGCTCTGGTGGTCCTGAATGAGTGAGCTATATGAGTCAGGCAGGTAATAGCTCGAATAAGTGACTTCCAACTTGAAAATTTGTCAAATCTGTGAGATCCAAGCTGGATAGCAGAGGTCTTTGTATGAAGTGTAGACACCTGAGTGTGGATTTCAGCATCTGAGTCCTCTCCTACTAGTTCAAAGGTGTCTTGGAAACGTTCCTCAGTGTACAATAGTTTTGGTCCTGAGAGCCATGTTGTGCTTCCTAGTCGACTTGCGTCAACTCCTCTAGTTGCATGATCTGCAGGATTTTGGTCCATGGGTATGTAATGCCACTGTTTTGGATGAACTAATCTCCTAATTTGTAGCACTCTGTTGTTGACATAAACATAGAATTGCCTAGTCTCATTGTGGATATATCCAAGGACTACTTTGCTGTCTGAGTAGAACTTGGCCTGTGTCAGGTTGATATCCATCTCGAATGCGATGAACTCTGCTAACTCAACGGCTAAGACTGCAGCACAAAGCTCTAACCTGGGTATAGCGTGCTTTGGCTGTGGAGCAAGTTTGGCTTTCCCCATAACGAATCCAATGTGGCTCTGACATTTGGAGTCTACAGTTTTGAGATAGGCGACAGCGGCAATTGCTTTGACAGAAGCATCTGCAAACACGTACAGTTTTTGGCTTTGTATTTCTGTAGACGGCACAGGGGTGTATGGTCTTGGCACATTCAGGTTGGAGAGGGCTGCTAAAGAGTTCTTCCATCCTTCCCACTGTATTCTCTTATCAGGTGGCAGAGGTGCATCCCAGTCGGATGTTTCCTTGGTTAAGTGTTATGATTTGGTAGCTGAGAAGTGCAGGTAAAAAAAAGGCAATACACCGGAGCAGTTGGAATCTATGAGATTGCAGTACCCTGACTAACCACCACAACTAGAGGCAGCCGTGGAGCGTTCCTACGTTGGTCCTAGACGCCTCGTCACAGCCTGAGAAACTAACTATACCTAAAGATAGAAAGAGGAAAGCTATCTGCCCGGAGCAGATCCCCAAAGAACATAGAAAGCCCCCAAACATGTAATGGCGGTTAGACAAGAAGAAATACTGACACAGACAGAAAATAGTATGAGCAAACGTTGGGGCCCAAACTATCTAAATAGAAAAGGATAGGAAGGGCACTTACTGCAATCCCAAAAAACCCTGAAAAGCACCAACTCTACTAATTTCAAAAACACCTGAGATCACACGACCTCTACCACCTAAATTAGTTCTCTGGTGTAACAAAATCAAAACAGCAGCCACTGAAAAAACTGGAAAAAGCAAATGTACAAAACATCAGTGGCTGAACTAAACTGAGAGGGCAAAATCCCCCGGAGGGGACCCTGAAGGCCCCCACAGAAGTGCAGGACAAAATGCAAAAATCAAGCACAAAAACAAAAAGAAGAAAATGTCTTATCTGTTAGCAGGAGATGCAGACACGACACAGCAGGCTACAAAGGAAACAGGAATCAAGGATTGAGACCAGAACAATTGATCACCGGCAACCCTGATGGGAAGGCGACTCCCTTAAATAAGACCAGTCAGTAACACCTGATTCCCAATCCTCACAATCTTCACTGGACAGTCCAGTACCGCTTGTAACCACCAGAGGGAGCCTCTGCTCAGAACTCATTTCAAGTCCATTCACAACAGTACCCCCCCCCCTTGAGGAGGGGTCACCGTACCCTCACTTGAGCAACCAGGTCGGTCAGGATGAGTTCTATGATACGCACAGATGAGTCTCCTAGCATGGATGTCCGAAGCAAACACCCAAGAATTGTCTTCCTGACCATAACCTCTCCACTTAACCAAATACTGGAGTTTCCATCTAGAAAAACGAGAATTCAATATTTTCTCAACCACAAACTCCATATTGCCCTCAACCAGAACAGGGTCAGGAGGCAAAGCAGTAGGAACCACTGGCTCAACAAACCTCTTCAACAAGGACTTGTGGAACACGTTATGGATCTTAAATGTCCCTGGAAGAAGCAAACGAAAAGAAACAGGATTAAGAATCTCCATGATCTTATAAGGTCCAATGAACCTAGGCTTAAATTTAGGAGATGCCACTCTCATAGGAATATTTTTTGAGGACAACCAGACCAAGTCCCCCACTTTAAACCGAGGACCATCAGTCCTATGCCGGTTAGCAAACCGCTGGGCCCTCTCCTGAGAGAGGGACAACCTCTCCACTACCTGGTCCCAAATCTGCTGCATACGCTCCACAACAGAGTCAACACCTGGACAGGCAGAAGCCTCCGTCTGTCCTGAAGAAAATCGAGGGTGAAACCCAGAATTACAGAAAAATGGAGACATCAAAGTGGCAGAGCTAGCCCTATTATTAAGAGCAAACTCAGCCAAAGGCAAAAAAGAGACCCAGTCATCCTGATCAGCAGACACAAAGCATCTTAGATAAGTCTCCAATGTCTGGTTTGTTCTCTCAGTTTGACCATTGGTCTGAGGATGAAACGCCGAGGAGAAAGACAACTGAACACCAAGCTTAGAACAAAAGGTCCTCCAAAATCTGGAAACAAACTGGACTCCTCTGTCAGACACAATGTTCTCAGGAGTGCCGTGTAAACGAACCACGTGCTGAAGGAACAAAGGCACCAATTCGGAGGAGGAAGGCAATTTAGGTAATGGCACAAGATGTATCATCTTGGAAAACCTATCACAAATCACCCAGATGACGGTCATTCTCTGAGAAACAGGGAGGTCGGAAATGAAATCCATAGAGATATGGGTCCATGGTCTCTTGGGCACAGGCAATGGCATCAACAAACCACTAGAGCGAGAGCAAGGCTTGGAGCGAGAGCAAGTCCCGCAGGACTGCACAAATTCCCTGACATCACGAGACAAGGTAGGCCACCAAAAGGACCGACTAACCAAGTCTCTGGTACCAAAAATTCCGGGATGACCGGCCAACGCGGAACAATGAATGTCAGACATCACACTCTTTTTCCACTGGTCCGGGACAAACAATTTCCCAACAGGGCAGCACTCGGGCCTATCCTCCTGACACCCCTCCAGAGCCAGTCTCAAATTGGGCGAGATGGTGGAAAGAACTACACCTTCTTTCAAAATAACAGAAGGATCAGATACCTCAGGAGAGTCCGCAAGGAAACTCCTCGAGAGGGCATCCGCCTTAACATTCTTAGTGCCAGGAAGAAAGGAAACCACAAAATTAAAACGTGTGAAAAACAAGGCCCACCTGGCCTGTCTAGGATTAAGTCGCTTGGCAGATTCCAGATAAACCAGATTCTTATGGTCCGTAAGGACCACCACCTGATGTTTGGCTCCCTCCAGTCAATGTCTCCACTCTTCAAAAGCCCACTTCATGGCCAATAACTCCCGATTACCCACGTCATAATTACGTTCAGTAGGAGAAAATTTTCGAGAGAAAAAGGCACAAGGGTTACTTTTAGAGGTCTCTGGATCTCTTTGGGACAAAACGGCACCTGCCCCAATTTCAGAGGCATCAACCTCCACCTGAAATGGCAGAGAAACATCAGGCTGCCGTAGAACAGGAGCAGAAGTGAATCTCTGCTTAAGTTCCTGAAATGCAGAAACTGCCTCAGGAGGCCAATTCACCACATCAGAACCCTTTCTGGTCAAATCAGTTAATGGTTTAACAATAACAGAGAAATTACCAATAAATTTACGATAAAAATTGGCAAAACCCAAAAATCTTTGAAGAGCCTTTAATGAAGTAGGTTGGACCCAATCACAGATGGCCTGAACCTTGACCGGGTCCATTTCAATAACAGATGGGGACAAAATGAATCCCAAAAATGAGATCCTCTGTACGCCAAAAAGACACTTTGATCCCTTCACATACAGAGCATTCTCTCTCAAAATCTGGAATACAGTTCGAACATGTTTCACATGAGAGTCCCAGTCATTGGAAAAAATCAAGATATCATCCAAATAAACAATCAGAAATTTATCCACAAAATCCCTGAAAATGTCATTCATGAAGGACTGGAAGACAGAAGGAGCA
Organism: Oophaga sylvatica; assembly: GCA_033576555.1. Taxonomy (NCBI): domain Eukaryota; kingdom Metazoa; phylum Chordata; class Amphibia; order Anura; family Dendrobatidae; genus Oophaga; species Oophaga sylvatica. The sequence goes on from JARQOD010000002.1 coordinate 1,597,290, forward strand.
TTAGTGAGCCCAAAGGGCATCACAAGGTACTCAAAATGCCCCTCAGGGGTATTGAATGCCGTCTTCCATTCATCCCCGTGCTTAATGCGAATAAGGTTATACGCCCCCCTGAGGTCAAGCTTGGTAAACCAAGTAGCGTTTTTCACCCTGGAAAACAGGTCAGAAATCAAGGGTAACGGGTATTGATATTTCACAGTAATATTGTTCAAAAGACGATAATCAATACACGGCCTTAATGAACCATCCTTTTTGGCCACAAAGAAAAAACCGGCACCTAAGGGTGAAGAGGATGGTCTGATATGACCCTTCTCCAATGACTCCTTAATATAAGACCGCATAGCGTCATGTTCAGGTACAGACAAGTTAAAAAGGCGACCTTTAGGGAATTTACTACCCGGCACTAATTCAATAGCGCAGTCATAGCTCCTAGCTGTGATAAAGATCCCTGTGATCGAAACGCGTAGCCTTGTCCTGAGCTTGTCCAGGAGCATGCCATTATTCATGTTTTTATGAATCAATAAAGATGAAGATTTTATTGAAGCTGGATCCCTTTTTCCTTCATTTTCTCAGAAGCAGGTTCACAAGGCAACACCACTCCACGCATACTTCTCCGCTCACGCAAACGTCTGTCAATTTGAATCGCTAATGACATAGAATCATTGAGACCAGAGGGGACAGGGAATCCCACCATAACATCCTTTACATTATCCGACAGACCCTTCCGGAAAAGGGCCGCCAAAGTGTCGTCATTCCATTTGGTCAGGACTGCCCACCTACGGAATCTCTGACAGTATAACTCAGCGTCATCAAGCCCCTGATTTAATGCCAACAAGGCTTTTTCAGCTTGATCAGTGACATTAGGCTCATCGTACAATAACCCCAAAGCCTGAAAAAACGCATCAACATCACTCAAAACAGGATCCCCAGGTATCAGGGAAAAAGCCCAATCCTGAGGATCGCCGCGCAGGAGAGAGATGATAATTTGAACCTGCTGCGCTGCGTTTCCTGAGGACTTAGATTTTAAGGCAAAAAACAATTTACAATTATTTTTGAAATTCTGAAACTTAGCTCGATCCCCTAAAAACAAATCTGGCATGGGAATCCTAGGTTCCACAACAGGCAACCTAGCAAGATATGCAGCAATACTCTGAACCTCAGTGGCAAGCTGATCCACACGGCCAGACAACTGTGCAAACTCCATTGAGAGAAAAAATCCTCCCAGCACCCAGAGATACAGAGGGAAAAAAAAAAAAAAAAATGCAACAAACAGAAAAATATCTCTGACAACTCTGACAACCTTTTTTTTTTCTTTCACAATATTTTTCCCTTCTGTGAGTACCATACAATTTTCAGTTTAAGCCGGTGATACTGTTATGATTTGGTAGCTGAGGAATGCAGGTAAAAAAAAGGCAATACACCGGAGCAGTTGGAATCTATGAGATTGCAGTACCCTGACTAACCACCACAACTAGAGGCAGCCGTGGAGCGTTCCTACGTTGGTCCTAGACGCCTCGTCACAGCCTGAGAAACTAACTATACCTAAAGATAGAAAGAGGAAAGCTATCTGCCCCGGAGCAGATCCCCAAAGAACATAGAAAGCCCCCAAACATGTAATGGCGGTTAGACAAGAGGAAATACTGACACAGACAGAAAATAGTATGAGCAAACGTTGGGGCCAAAACTACCTAAATAGAAAAGGATAGGAAGGGCACTTACTGCAATCCCAAAAAAAACTGAAAAGCACCAACATTACTAATTTCAAAAACACCTGAGATCACACGACCTCTACCACCTAAATTAGTTCTCTGGTGTAACAAACTCAAAACAGCAGCCACTGAAAAAACTGGAAAAAGCAAATGTACAAAACATCAGTGGCTGAACTAAACTGAGAGGGCAAAAGCCCCCGGAGGGGACCCTGAAGGCCCCCACAGAAGTGCAGGACAAAATGCAAAAATCAAGCACAAAAACAAAAAGAAGAAAATGTCTTATCTGTTAGCAGGAGATGCAGACACGACACAGCAGGCTACAAAGGAAACAGGAATCAAGGATTGAGACCAGAACAATTGATCACCGGCAACCCTGATGGGAAGGCGACTCCCTTAAATAAGACCAGTCAGTAACACCTGATTCCCAATCCTCACAATCTTCACTGGACAGTCCAGTACCGCTTGTAACCACCAGAGGGAGCCTCTGCTCAGAACTCATTTCAAGTCCATTCACAACAGTTAAGTCCCTTAGTAAGGCCTTGCCTTGTATAGTGACAGGAGCTGCGAAACCCAAGGGATCATACAGACTGTTGATGGTAGACAGGACACCTCTATGTGTGAAAGGCCTTTCTTCTTGGCTGACCTGGAAGGTGAAAGTGTTTGACTGTAGATTCCAGAGAAGCCCGAGGCTGCGTTGCATTGGTGCGGGTTCTGACCCCAAGTCCAAGCCTCTGAGACTGTTACATAAGTCTTGTGAAGGGAATGCTCCCATGAGTTCTTGGCTGTTTGAGGTTATTTTGTGAAGCCTGAGGTTTGGTTAAGCAAGCATCTCTTGGGCTCTCCTGAGAAGACTGATGGCAGTCTCATTTGAAGGCATGGCTTTCAGATAGTCGTCAACATAAAAGTCTTTTTCTATGAATTGTCTGACATCTGATCCGTATTATGTTTCTCCTTCTTGAGTCGACCTTTTGAGACCGTAAATGGCGACTGCAAGTGAAGGACTGTTGCCAAAGATGTGCACTCTCATGCGATACTCTGTGACTTCTTTAGCAGGATCATTGTCTCTGTACCAGAAGAATCTTAGGAAGTTCCTGTCTCTCTCTCTCACTAGGAAACAATGGAACAATTACTGGATGTCAGCGATGAAGGCGATGGAATCCTTACGGAAACGCATAAGTACTCCCAGCAGTTTGTTATTGAGGTCTGGTCCTGTCAGTAGAACATCATTCAGGGAGATATCATCAAACTTAGCACTGGAGTCAAACACCACTCTAATCTGGCCTGGTTTCTTAGGGTGGTATACTCCAAACATGGGTAGGAACCAGCATTCTTCAGAGTCTTTGAGAGTGGGAGCTAGCTCTGCAAGACAATTCTCAAAAATCTTTGACATGAAGGAGAAAAAGTTATCTTTCATCTCTGGCTTCCTTTGCAGATTATGTTTGAGAGAGAGAGAAACGCCTTAATGCTTGATTTCTGTTGTTCGGTAGATGTGGTCTGTGGGTTCTGAAGGGAAGAGGTGCGACCCAGCTGTTGGTCTCATCTTTAACAAGTCCCTTGTCCGTTACCTCTAAGAACAACTTGTCCTCTACTGACATTGCCACTTGGTTGTCTTGCTTAGTTCTCTGGAAGACTGTGCACCCTAACTGATCCTCATGACTTCCTGACACTATACTGCTGTCATGAGTGAAGTCTATTAGATGATAGGGTAGTTGGATGCTGTGTGGTAGCTCTCTGACATGGAATTCATTGTTACAAGGATGAAACAGAGATGGGCGTCCTTTCTCCAATGTAGTTGTCAGCATGCTTGTCACAGAATATCGGCGTGCATGCGTCCAAGCATATGTTTCCTATTATGACCCATCCTAGGTCTAGCTTTTGGGCATAGGGAGCATTGTGGAGTCCATTGATGTGACGTCTCACTTTATGAACCTGCAGGATGTCTCTCCCAACAGCAGAATTATCTGGGCCTGATGGTCGAGTTCCGGTATGAGGTGTGCTATGCGTTTTAAGTGAGCGTGATGGATTGCCACATCTGGCGTAGGTATTTCAGATCTGTTGTCTGGGATCTGATTGCACTCGATGCTCGTAGGTAGTGGTAGGCAGAATTGTCCGTCTAAGGACTCAACTTGGTAGTCAGTAGCTTTCCTACCTGCTGTTGTCACAGTACCTGCATACGTCTTTAATGAGTAGGGGGTGCTTGGCCCTTTGATGTTGAATAGGTCAAAGAATGTTGATCTAGCCAGGGATCGATTACTTTGATCATCCAAGATAGTATACAGTCTTACAGCTTTGTCTCTATGGCCTTTTGGGTACACTGATGAGGCATATTTTTGAACAGGATCTACTGTCTATTGTCCCTTTACAGACTTCAGTACATTGTGAAGTGATCTCTGGCGTGGCTGCATCAGTGTCCCTTTCCTCCCCGCCATGCTCGCTGTCAGCTGGCGTGGTTTGTGTACTCCATGGAGCTGGGCCAGGGTGTAGGGCAGTGTTATGATCTGTGGTGCCCCATTCTGTGCATTTTACACTGACCTTGCAATCCTTGGCGAGATGAGTTGTGGATGAGCAGCACTTGTAGCAGATGCCGTTCTCTTTCAGGAAGCTTCTGCGATCTGGCATAGATTTTCCTCTGAAGGCTCTGCATTTCAGGAGAGGGTGAGGCTTCAGATGGAGCGGGCACTGCTTGTCAGGGTCCTGCACCTTTGTCTCTGATCGGGAGCAGCCAGCAGACCTGTAATTAGAACCTGGAGAAGAAACATAAGTCTTGTGTACTGCCACAGATGTTCTGCGTGGGTTTGCAGTTGGTGACGGTGTGGCATATGACAATGCAAAGTCAAAGCTGAGATCATTTCTGATTCTTGCTTGTTGGTGTACAAAGTCTACAAAAACGGAGAAGTGAGGAAATGGAACACTGTGTTTGTATTTGTACGTGGAACCATGTGTGATCCACCTCTCCTGTAGATTGTAGGGCAACTTTTGGCTATAGGGTTGCTATGTCAAGGTATTCAAGTCCTTGTAGATCATCTTCACATTTGGCAACTTGGACTTCCTTTAGCAGGTCACTTAATTCTCTAAGTTTCTGGAGCTCTTTGTTAGATATTTTAGGAAAGTCATTAATTCTTTTGAACAAGGCTCTTTCTATTACCTCTGTTGAGCTGTAACACTCATCCAGCCTCTTCCAGATCTCTTTGAGGCCAGTCTCAGGGCGGTTTATGTTAATGTCTCTGATCCTTACTGCGTGTTTGACTGACTCTTCCCCCAGGTATTTGACTAAGAGGTCTATCTATTCCCTGTGTTGTAGCCCCAAGTCTCTAGTGACATTTTGGAAGGAAGCTTTCCAAGCTCTGTAACCTTCAGCTTGGTCAGTGAATTTCATGAGTCCCTTGGCAACCAGATCACGTAGTGTGAAGAACTTAGCAAATTCTGTTGTGAACAGGTTGTCAGCAGAGTATACTGGTGATGGGTCACCCTGATAATGATGTGAGGTGCGTTCGTACCTGTTAGTATCCTCTGGGTGGCGCCAGCCGGTGTCGTGGTGCTTCAGTCTGACATGCGGTGTGTCAGCAAGGTGATTCACATTGGTTACCTGGTGAGGGGCCAGGTAGTCATTAGCAGAGTTATGTTGCTCCACGTTTTCGTGTTTGTATCTGTCTTGGAGCTGAGCCTCATGATAACTCTCGCTTGCTTCACTGGAGATATCATGTTCTTGTTCCGATGCCGGTTCAGAGTTATAGTTTGGATCAGGAAGTCCATTAACATACTGAGATGTGCGTTGTGGTGAATCTTGCAGTGGAAACTCCAGACTTGACGTACTGCTTCGGCTATGCTGTTTAGGGTTTTGCGCGGCTTCTAGAGATTCTGCCTCGGCGAGGGCTGCGGCAGCTTCTCTTTTTGCTGCTAGACTCTCTAAGGCGGCATCTATGCGTGCCTTCTCTAACTGACCTTCGCTCTTGATCGGCTCTCTCGGCATCCACGCGTGCTTTCTTTAACTGCGTCCTGCTCTCTAGTTCAACCTTCTCTAACTTAAGTCGCATCTCTTCTTCAGCAAAGCTTGCTCGCATTTCGGCGGCTACAGCATTTGCGCGGGCAATGGCGACCGCGCTGCTGATGGATGTAGTCTTTGAGGAGACGGAAGTAACAGATTTTGTCCTGTGTGATTTGTGGGACATGGTGTCTTGGGAGAATGCTTGGCTGTGCAGAGATTGCTGTAGCTGTATTAAGTCTCTGTGTAGCCGGTGACTTGAATCTCACTAGGTAGATGGCTGCAGTTTCACTAGATCCGACAAGCTGGACGGCTGTCTTTTCACTGAATTCCCACTAGCTGGACGGCCGCCGTTTCACTGTTCTGTCCTCACTGAATGAGACAGACGTCATTGCAGCTTATACAGACAGCTAAACCGCTATACCGGGGTCCAATAAGGAGATTGTGATTGAATCTGTGCTTTTATTGAACTTGATATATTGGCGCGGTGAAACTATAATACAAACATAATATACATATAATCAGTACACGGGCATAGTGGAAATACATATACATAGTACACTGTGAATAAACATTTGCAGACTAATACCTAATCAGGGGCAGGACTGATTAGACAGGCTAATATAGGACAGGAATTAACTAGAGAGAACGTAAGTACATACCGGCGATGCTATCGCAAGAGGAGAGGAAAAGATGAGCTGCTTCCTGGATGCAGGCTGAAGGAAAATGGAAGAAAATGGAGTGAAAGCTCCCAGAATACATTGCTAAGCTACCATCATGCATTGCTTAAGCTACCATCATGCATTGCAAAGGGAGGGAAAAGGATTTTGCTGAAAGTGAAAGAAAACATTATAACTGCGAATATAACACTGGTCACTAGAGGGAGCCAAACACTGGATTGTTAAACTCCTACATAAACAGTAGAAAAAACAACAATTGGATGTCGGAGACAGATCACCGCTCTTTATAGAATACATCAATTCGAACAACCACAACATCAGGTTTACCCACAAATTTGATTCCAGCCATATGTCCTTTTTAGACTTAGATTTACAAGGGATTGAAGGACAGTTTATTATTTCCAAAACTCATCATAAGCCTGTAAGTGGAAATACCAGACTGCATGCACATAGTGACCATCCGAAACATGTCATCAAGTCCATCCCTGTAGGGGAACATATAAGACTAAAAAGAAATTGCTCTAATGAACAGGATATGTCTAGTGAATTTAGTGCACTTCATAAAAAACTGAAAAAAACGCAGGTATCCGAACTGGAGCCTAGATAGGGCAATATCCATAGTGAATGACAGAGAAAGAAAGGACCTACTCGAGCCAAAAAGTGTCAGGAACAATAAAGAAATTAAAAATACAAAACTATTTGTCAATTTACAATACAGCCTTCAATTTAATAGAATCAGGAATATTTTTCTAAAGTGCCTGCCTATTTCATATGAAGACGACACCTTGGCCAAAATATTACAGTCAGGTGTGAATGTTGTTGCAAGGCGAGCCCCAACAATCGGAGATAACATTTCACCTAGTTTTTTCTCATCCAAGTCATCCACTAAAAATTGGTTAAATATTGAGGTTTTTTTTAAATGCGGATCACAGAAATGTAAAATGCGCAAATTTGCGCAAAAGACTAAAATATTTAAAAATTCAGATAATACCCAATCTCATGATATCAAGCAATTAATTAATTGCAATACAACCAATGTAGTCTACAAAATCCACTGTGAAATGCGTCAATTCATTTATATAGGCTGCACAAGAAAGCTAAAAATTCGCATTTCAGAGCATATAAGAGACATAGAAAATAATAAGAGTGATGTCCGCAACATATCCATGGCTTCCAGGCACTTTATCACACAACATGGTGGGAGTTTGGAAGCCTTATCTGTTGAAAGGAATCGAATGTATTAAAAATTCCAAGCGAGGTGGAGATATCAGAAGACGCCTCCTAACTAGAGAGACATTCTGAAATCATGTATCACCACTAATGGTTATCCCGATCCCTATCAAGCAACGTCTGGTGTGGACGAGTTCTGTGCTCCAGGAGAGGTTGGTGACCTGGCTAGGGCATCTTTTCCTCTTTATAGTCGTAAAACTTCTCCGAGTTTTCATGCAGCTTGGTGTACAACGAGTAGAAGGCTCCACAGCTCTCTCGGACTTCAACGATGGGGTTTTGCCAATAGTGACGATGACGTCTTCTCCGTCTTTCTCGTCTTTCTTCTTTACAAGCCACAGTAAAGACTAAAGCCAATTTCAATGACAAACCAAGATCAAAATTGAAGCTCTCCATGCTAAAATTCATCTTGAAGCTGAATACAGCAGCAAAAGACGAGGATTTCATCTGTGCAGGGTCTATATATATAAATCCCATGTGACATGCCCATTGTGTGTGGCTTGTGTCAAGGACATTCTACGGGAAAAGCATTGTCCGCATACCCAAACTCCCCTGGAAATATCGAACGCATGCGCATAAACAACGCAAACGCATGAACACGCAGCGTTTTTTGGTGTCATGTGTAAGCTGATGCGGATAAAAAACGCAGCATAAGCATGCATTTAAATGCGTTTGCGCATGCAGATGAAACGCTGCGCACAGATACGCTAATCTGAACCCAACCTTAGTGGCCTAAATGGCTTAGAAGAAGCATCTCCTTAGTGCAGCCCTCTGAGGTGGAATTTGTACTGGATGGCCCCAAAAAAACAGTGGATTGCAAGGATTTGAATGTCTAGGATGCAGAGCTCTGTAGGACACATCCAGCTCCTTCAGCTGCTAGGCCATGTCCCCTCCTGCTCCACTGTCACAAACACAGGAATCGCCTCGGTTTTGCTCTCCAGCACCACCTCTGCTGTCAGGACAATCCGGGAACTGCAGGTTGATGATAAATGCACCCCTTGCTTATTCGACTCCAGACTACCAAAGGTTAAACAAGACTCCTTTTGCTTAGGCATCAAAGGACAGGCCCCAATAAAATGTCCCTTTTTTCCACAAAAAAAACACACTCCCTTCTTTTTGTGAATCTCCAGGGAAATGTACGATACAGAGGCATCCCTAATTGCATGAGTTCCTCCACCTTCCCCAGAAATGGTTCACTGCCAGATCGCTCCCCTGCCAAAGGGGCAATACTCTGAAAAGGAGGCTCAAGAGAAGGTGGTCTTACCCACCTATCCCAAAGTCGTCCACCAACACATATAGCCAACGACACAGCGGCCTCCAAGGACTCAGGGGTTTCATACACCGCCAAAGCATCCTTCAACCTTTCATTGAGACCCTGAAGAAATTGGCTTCTGAGAGCCGGGTCATTCCATTTAGTATCAGTCGCCCATCTGCGGAATTCGGAGCGATACGTCTCCACTGTCCGATTCCTCTGCTGGAGGCGATACAACCTGGACTCGGCCAAGGAGACTCGGTCAGGGTCAACATATATAAGGGCAAGAGCCAAAAAAATCCCTCCACAGACTGGAGACAAACCGAATCCTGCAGCAAAGAGAAATCCCAGGATTGAGGATCTCCCTGCAGCAGAGAGATCACAATACCGACTCGTTGCTCCTCATTTCCGGAGGAGTGAGGACAAAGTTTAAAATACAGTTTGCAAGCTTCCGTGAATACACAAAGCTTGTCTCTACCTCTGGAAAACCTGTCCGGGAGGGCAACCTTGGGTTCCAGCTGGTCCGGCCTACCTGCAGAGACCCCATCAGTGTGATGAAACGTGCACACGGTCCGCCACACGGTAGCCCGGGGTATCACGGCTTGTGATCCCTCCGTGCCGCAAATGTGACGAAAACGCGCACACACACGACGGCTGCTGCCGTCCGACCCAGTAAACTGCAGGGATTTATAATTATCCCACTTCCACTTAGGAACTTGCAGCTCTCTGGCGCCCCCCTTACCCTCAGGTCAGACAGGGAACTGCACCTAGGATAATTAGTCGCCAGACGGGTCACTTGGATGTGTGCTGGCTATTGGGCACGCTGCAGTGAGGGAATTATAATTACTCCGGGCCGCAGCTGGGCAATACACTTATAAAACCCGCTCCGTCACTGCCAACGCCACCCCATAGGTCAACACTTTACACCCCTTCTTTTAAGCTGCCACCAGCTACGGTTTACTTGGAACAATTTATCAAGAGGGTCCGTAGCAACCCCAAAACAGTAGCGTAGTACTTCAGGCACGTGTAAATTCGTTTATAGAGCAGGAGAAACAAACTAATAATTTTATAGGTTTATTCCTTAAAAATGCAGGCAGTGCTTATAGTTTAAAAAAAACGGTAACAAGGTGAGACAATATCGTTATGTACAATATGGTTACAGAAAATAAAAGGGGTTAACATAAGGAAGATCAACTTACAGTTCTTAGATCATAGTAGGCAAGCCATGCGGTCGGGGGAGGGGAGACATCACAATGCATCACAGAGCTGCTATAAGTCTGGTGTCCAGGGCAGATCTGAGCCAGAATACCTGGCCCCTACCTTATAGACCTGTGGCCGTGACATCATAAACGGGGTGGAGTCACCAGGGTCCTCCTCTTGCTCTAAGTGGTACTCTTAGTTCAGAAAACTCATAACTTTCATAACTTAGAGATGGAGTCTCTTACAGCGATGCACAGCATACCATTGTACTCCGCAAGATGTTGGCGTGCATTTAAGTCTAAACGCAGAGTGTCTGGGTGGATCGGCTAAGCAGAAATCTGTTTCTTAGGTTCTGCTGGTGCCAGTGCTTAGAAAATTCACTTATCCCTGGATTCACCGATGAATTGGCAGATATGAAAATTGCATACTTATAACATACACAGGAGCCAAGATATTTGATCTTGAATAACTACCATACAACAAAGGAACAGACCATGTGGTTTGTCAGCCGCTTTCAGCCAGCCTCCCAGTGGGGGCTAGCCACCTGGAATCAGATTACACAGAGTGTGTAGTGAGCTGAAGGGGGGGAAGCCCACAGGCTGCAAAGCCTAATGAATGCAGTAGTTGTGGAAAGTTCTAGGGAAGCACAGGATATGGAGCTTGCAGTATCATCACAATCAGCGACCTGCAGCCGCTATTAATGCTGCCAAAACTCATAGCAGAGGTCATTCACCTCCAGAGACAGACAGCGTAGCTGCTCTGCCAATCCTGCAACCGGATCCATAAACAAGGGAGAAAAGAAAAAAAAACATGCACACAAATACTAACCACATGTCAAATTTGTTTTTTTTTTTCTAAATATGCACTGCCGATGACAATGTCATGCACAGTCTGGGAAGACTAAATGCAACACAGGGGATGAGGGGCAGGAAGCCCAAATCAATGGAAAGGGGGAGTGGAGACCCCTAGGCAGATCTAATAGCACCCTGCCTACCCTACCGCCCCTATATTGGTTCCACACCAATCGCCGAGCAGGAGACCTAAGCCCTGTATATCCCTAGAGCTAGGCCCTGAATAGGGAAAGGGGGGAATGAGCACTGGTCAGTCCCACTGTAAAGACAAGAAGGGAGACAAACAAGGGGGAAGAAACTTAGCTTGAGCTGACTCCAGAGAAGTAACACCAAACGTCCTTCAAGAGCACCAGAGAGGAAGTAAGCCAACTGCTATAGCTCCAAGCCTTCACAAGGGAAAATATGAATATCACCGGCGGCTCCCTGAAGCACACTGGGAGTCTATAGACACCCTGGTCCAGATGTGTCAATTACAGCCGGAAGGAGGTTGCCAATGGGTCCAAAAGTCAGAAGGGTTAAGAAGGCGTCTGTAATGCCAAACGCAGAGACCTTCTGCAGCGAGATACAGAGCAACTGTCTGTAGCATCTGACACACCCGTGACATTTCGCTCTTCTCTGAACTTGCTCCAGTTTTTCAATGTCTATTCTAAAATGTGGAGCCAGAACTGGACATAGTATTCCAGACGAGGCCTGACCAAGGAGGAGTAGAGGAGTAAATTACTTCATGTGATTTAGACTCTATGCTTCTCTTAATACATCCTAGAACTGTGTTTGCCTGTGCAGTCTGTGATCTATTAGTACCCAAGTCTTTTTCACACGTGCTGTTGCTTAGTTCTATTCCTCCCATTCTGTAGATGTAATTTTTGTTTTTCTTGCCCAGATGTAGAATCTTGCATTTCTCTGTTAAATACCATTCTTTTAGTCGCTGCCCATTGTTCAAGCTTAACTAGATCCTTCTGAATCCTTTCTCTGTGTTCTCTAGTGTTAGCTATCCCTCCTAGTTTTGCATTGTCTGTAAATTTGATTAGTTTACCTTTTAGTTCCCTTATCTAGATCATTTATACAAATGTTGAGCAACCCTAAGGAAAGGACACAGCCTTGAGGTACCCCACTTGTAACACTGGGTCCTGTTGTGAATGGACTTGAAATGAGTTCTGAGCAGAGGCTCCCTCTGGTGGTTACAAGCGGTACTGGACTGTCCAGTGAAGATTGTGAGGATTGGGAATCAGGTGTTACTGACTGGTCTTATTTAAGGGAGTCGCCTTCCCATCAGGGTTGCCGGTGATCAATTGTTCTGGTCTCAATCCTTGATTCCTGTTTCCTTTGTAGCCTGCTGTGTCGTGTCTGCATCTCCTGCTAACAGATAAGACATTTTCTTCTTTTTGTTTTTGTGCTTGATTTTTGCTTTTTGTCCTGCACTTCTGTGGGGGCCTTCAGGGTCCCCTCCGGGGGCTTTTGCCCTCTCAGTTTAGTTCAGCCACTGATGTTTTGTACATTTGCTTTTTCCAGTTTTTTCAGTGGCTGCTGTTTTGATTTTGTTACACCAGAGAACTAATTTAGGTGGTAGAGGTCGTGTGATCTCAGGTGTTTTTGAAATTAGTAGTGTTGGTGCTTTTCAGGGTTTTTTTGGGATTGCAGTAAGTGCCCTTCCTATCCTTTTCTATTTAGATAGTTTGGGCCCCAACGTTTGCTCATACTATTTTCTGTCTGTGTCAGTATTTCTTCTTGTCTAACCGCCATTACATGTTTGGGGGCTTTCTATTATCTTTGGGGTTCTGCTCCGGGGCAGATAGCTTTCCTCTTTCTATCTTTAGGTATAGTTTCTCAGGCTGTGACGAGGCGTCTAGGACCAACGCAGGAACGCTCCACGGCTGCCTCTAGTTGTGGTGGTTAGTCAGGGTACTGCAATCTCATAGATTCCAACTGCTCTGGTGTATTTCCTTTTTTTTTTACCTGCACTCCTCAGCTACCAAATCATAACAGTATCACCGGCCTAAACTGAAAATTATATGGTACTCACAGAAGGGAAAAATATTGTGAAAGAAAAAAAAAAAAAGGTTGTCAGAGATATTTTTCTGTTTGTTGCATTTTTTTTTTTTTCCCTCTGTATCTCGGGTGCTGGGGAGGATTTTTTCTCTCAATGGAGTTTGCACAGTTGTCTGGCCGTGTGGATCAGCTTGCCACTGAGGTTCGGAGTATTGCTACCTATCTTGCTAGGTTGCCTGTTGTGGAACTTAGGATTCCCATGCCAGATTTGTTTTTGGGGGATCGAGCCAAGTTTCTGAATTTCAAAAATAATTGTAAATTGTTTTTTGCCTTAAAATCTAAGTCCTCAGGGAACGCAGCGCAGCAGGTTCAAATTATCATCTCTCTCCTGCGCGGCGATCCTCAGGATTGGGCTTTTTCCCTGACACCTGGGGATCCTTTTTTGAGTGATGTTGATGCATTTTTTCAGGCCTTGGGGTTATTGTACGATGAGCCTAATGTCACTGATCAAGCTGAAAAAGCCTTGTTGGCAATAAATCAGGGGCTTGATGACGCTGAGTTATACTGTCAGAGATTCCGCAGGTGGGCAGTCCTGACCAAATGGAATGACGACGATTTGGCAGCCCTTTTTTGGAAGGGTCTGTCAGATAATGTAAAGGATGTTATGGTGGGATTCCCTGTCCCCTCTGGTCTCAATGATTCTATGTCATTAGCGATTCAAATTGACAGACGTTTGCGTGAGCGGAGAAGTATGCGTGGAATAGTGTTGCCTTGTGAACCTGCTTCTGAACCTATGCAGTGTGATAGAGTGGTTTCTGGGGCACAGCGTCATGAGTTTCGAAAGCGCAATGGGTTATGTTTCTACTGTGGTGATGCCTCTCATGCTATTTCAGTCTGCCCTAAGCGGGGAAGACGTTTTGCACGCTCAGTTGTCTTGGGTAGTGTTCAGACTAAGTTTTTATTAACTGTTACTCTGATATGCTCTCTGTCCTCATTTTCTGCTCAGGCTTTCGTTGATTCGGGAGCAGCTATTAACCTGATGGATTTTGATTTTGCTAAACGTTGCGGGTTTCCCTTGATACCCCTACACAAGTCTATTCCCCTACTGGGGATCGATTCTACCCCTTTGGCTGAGAATAAACCTCAGTTCTCTACTCAGGTGATAATGAGGGTTGAACCTGATCATCAGGAGAGCTGCAAATTTTTGGTTCTGTATAATCTGCATGACATTATCGTGCTGGGTTTCCCTTGGTTACAGTCTCATAATCCTGTTTTGGATTATAAATCTGTGTCTGTAACCAGTTGGGGCTGCCAATGTGTTAATACCAACACTCCTGTTTTTTCTGCCTCCCCCCCAGGCTCAGGATGTTCCTGACTTTTTGATTGATTTTTCTGATGTGTTTAGCGAAAGTAAATCTGCATCCTTGCCTCCCCATAGGAGCTATGACTGCGCTATTGAATTAGTGCCTGGTAGTAAATTCCCTAAAGGTCGCCTTTTTAACTTGTCTGTACCTGAACATGACGCTATGCGGTCTTATATCAAGGAGTCATTGGGGAAGGGTCATATCAGACCATCCTCTTCACCCTTAGGTGCCGGTTTTTTCTTTGTGGCCAAAAAGGATGGTTCATTAAGGCCGTGTATTGATTATCGTCTTTTGAACAATATTACTGTGAAATATCAATATCCGTTACCCTTGATTTCTGACCTGTTTTCCAGGGTGAAAAACGCTACTTGGTTTACCAAGCTTGACCTCAGGGGGGCATATAACCTTATTCGCATTAAGCACGGGGATGAATGGAAGACGGCATTTAACACCCCTGAGGGGCATTTTGAGTACCTTGTGATGCCCTTTGGGCTCACTAATGCTCCTTCTGTCTTCCAGTCCTTCATGAATGACATTTTCAGGGATTTTGTGGATAAATTTCTGATTGTTTATTTGGATGATATCTTGATTTTTTCTAATGACTGGGACTCTCATGTGAAACATGTTCGAACTGTATTCCAGATTTTGAGAGAGAATGCTCTTATGTGAAGGGATCAAAGTGTCTTTTTGGCGTACAGAGGATCTCATTTCTGGGATTCATTTTGTCTCCGTCTGTTATTGAAATGGACCCGGTCAAGGTTCAGGCCATCTGTGATTGGGTCCAACCTACTTCATTAAAGGCTCTTCAAAGATTTTTGGGTTTTGCCAATTTTTATCGTAAATTTATTGGTAATTTCTCGGTTATTGTTAAACCATTAACTGATTTGACCAAAAAGGGTTCTGATGTGGTGAATTGGCCTCCTGAGGCAGTTTCTGCATTTCAGGAACTTAAGCAGAGATTCACTTCTGCTCCTGTTCTACGGCAGCCTGATGTTTCTCTGCCATTTCAGGTGGAGGTTGATGCCTCTGAAATTGGGGCAGGTGCCGTTTTGTCCCAAAGAGATCCAGAGACCTCTAAAAGTAACCCTTGTGCCTTTTTCTCTCGAAAATTTTCTCCTACTGAACGTAATTATGACGTGGGTAATCGGGAGTTATTGGCCATGAAGTGGGCTTTTGAAGATTGAGACATTGGCTGGAGGGAGCCAAACATCAGGTGGTGGTCCTTACGGACCATAAGAATCTGGTTTATCTGGAATCTGCCAAGCGACTTAATCCTAGACAGGCCAGGTGGGCCTTGTTTTTCACACGTTTTAATTTTGTGGTTTCCTTTCTTCCTGGCACTAAGAATGTTAAGGCGGATGCCCTCTCGAGGAGTTTCCTTGCGGACTCTCCTGAGGTATCTGATCCTTCTGTTATTTTGAAAGAAGGTGTAGTTCTTTCCGCCATCTCGCCCAATTTGAGACTGGCTCTGGAGGGGTGTCAGGAGGATAGGCCCGAGCGCTGCCCTGTTGGGAAATTGTTTGTCCCGGACCAGTGGAAAAAGAGTGTGATGTCTGAGATTCATTGTTCCGCGTTGGCCGGTCATCCCAGAATTTTTGGTACCAGAGACTTGGTTAGTCAGTCCTTTTGGTGGCCTACCTTGTCTCGTGATGTCAGGGAATTTGTGCAGTCCTGCGGGACTTGCTCTCGCTCCAAGCCTTGCTCTCGCTCTAGTGGTTTGTTGATGCCATTGCCTGTGCCCAAGAGACCATGGACCCATATCTCTATGGATTTCATTTCCGACCTCCCTGTTTCTCAGAGAATGACCGTCATCTGGGTGATTTGTGATAGGTTTTCCAAGATGATACATCTTGTGCCATTACCTAAATTGCCTTCCTCCTCCGAATTGGTGCCTTTGTTCCTTCAGCACGTGGTTCGTTTACACGGCATTCCTGAGAACATTGTGTCTGACAGAGGAGTCCAGTTTGTTTCCAGATTTTGGAGGACCTTTTGTTCTAAGCTTGGTGTTCAGTTGTCTTTCTCCTCGGCGTTTCATCCTCAGACCAATGGTCAAACTGAGAGAACAAACCAGACATTGGAGACTTATCTAAGATGCTTTGTGTCTGCTGATCAGGATGACTGGGTCTCTTTTTTGCCTTTGGCTGAGTTTGCTCTTAATAATAGGGCTAGCTCTGCCACTTTGATGTCTCCATTTTTCTGTAATTCTGGGTTTCACCCTCGATTTTCTTCAGGACAGACGGAGGCTTCTGCCTGTCCAGGTGTTGACTCTGTTGTGGAGCGTATGCAACAGATTTGGGACCAGGTAGTGGAGAGGTTGTCCCTCTCTCAGGAGAGAGCCCAGCGGTTTGCTAACCGGCATAGGACTGATGGTCCTCGGTTTAAAGTGGGGGACTTGGTCTGGTTGTCCTCAAAAAATATTCCTATGAGAGTGGCATCTCCTAAATTTAAGCCTAGGTTCATTGGACCTTATAAGATCATGGAGATTCTTAATCCTGTTTCTTTTCGTTTGCTTCTTCCAGGGACATTTAAGATCCATAACGTGTTCCACAAGTCCTTGTTGAAGAGGTTTGTTGAGCCAGTGGTTCCTACTGCTTTGCCTCCTGACCCTGTTCTGGTTGAGGGCAATATGGAGTTTGTGGTTGAGAAAATATTGAATTCTCGTTTTTCTAGACGGAAACTCCAGTATTTGGTTAAGTGGAGAGGTTATGGTCAGGAAGACAATTCTTGGGTGTTTGCTTCGGACATCCATGCTAGGAGACTCATCCGTGCGTATCATAGAACTCATCCTGACCGACCTGGTTGCTCAAGTGAGGGTTCGGTGACCCCTCCTCAAGGGGGGGGTACTGTTGTGAATGGACTTGAAATTAGTTCTGAGCAGAGGCTCCCTCTGGTGGTTACAAGCGGTACTGGACTGTCCAGTGAAGATTGTGAGGATTGGGAATCAGGTGTTACTGACTGGTCTTATTTAAGGGAGTCGCCTTCCCATCAGGGTTGCCGGTGATCAATTGTTCTGGTCTCAATCTTTGATTCCTGTTTCCTTTGTAGCCTGCTGTGTCGTGTCTGCATCTCCTGCTAACAGATAAGACATTTTCTTCTTTTTGTTTTTGTGCTTGATTTTTGCTTTGTGTCCTGCACTTCTGTGGGGGCCTTCAGGGTCCCCTCCGGGGGCTTTTGCCCTCTCAGTTTAGTTCAGCCACTGATGTTTTGTACATTTGCTTTTTCCAGTTTTTTCAGTGGCTGCTGTTTTGATTTTGTTACACCAGAGAACTAATTTAGGTGGTAGAGGTCGTGTGATCTCAGGTGTTTTTGAAATTAGTAGAGTTGGTGCTTTTCAGGGTTTTTTGGGATTGCAGTAAGTGCCCTTCCTATCCTTTTCTATTTAGATAGTTTGGGCCCCAACGTTTGCTCATACTATTTTCTGTCTGTGTCAGTATTTCTTCTTGTCTAACCGCCATTACATGTTTGGGGGCTTTCTATGTTCTTTGGGGATCTGCTCCGGGGCAGATAGCTTTCCTCTTTCTATCTTTAGGTATAGTTAGTTTCTCAGGCTGTGACGAGGCGTCTAGGACCAACATAGGAACGCTACACGGCTGCCTCTAGTTGTGGTGGTTAGTCAGGGTACTGCAATCTCATAGATTCCAACTGCTCTGGTGTATTTCCTTTTTTTTTTACCTGCACTCCTCAGCTACCAAATCATAACAGGGTCCAGGACAGAGCCTTGTAGTACCCCACTAGTAACACTGGGGCCAGGACAGAGCCTTGTGGTACCCCACTTGAAACACTTTTCCAATTGTATGCGCAGCCATTTATCACCACTCTTTTAGTATGATCACTAAGCCAGTTATGAATCCACCTAACCGTAGCCTTGTCAATCCGATACTTGGTCATTTTTTCAATAAGGATGGTATGAGATACTTTATCAAATGCTTTTCTGAAGTCGAGATACATTATATCTACCGCATTTCCCTTATCCACCTAGTCAGTGATTCCATCATAGAAGGATATTAGCTTAGTCTGGCATGACTTGTTTGGTACAAACTCATGCTGGCTCTGGTTAATTACTGTATTCTTATTCAAGTAGTTACATACATGGTGTTTAATAATTTGTTCAAATAACTTTCTCAGTATAGAAGTAAGGCTCACTGGCCTGTAATTTCCTTGATCCACCTTCTTTCCTTTTTTGAAGCTATGGACAACATTTGCACTTCTCCAGTCTTCTGGGACTTCTCGTTTTCTAGGATTTTTCAAAGATTCTATCTAGTGGTTCAGCAATTTCCTCTATTTCAGTACCCTAGGATGTAATTCATCTGGACCAGATGTAAATTCATGTAAATTAGCTAAGTCTTCCATCACCATCTGTTTATGGATAGTGTGGATTCTTTCAATGTCACTGAGAAGATGAGTTGATGTTACATTTGCTTTCTTAGAGAACACAGATACAAAATAGGAATGTAAAAGTTCGGCTTCTCAACATCATTTTTGACCACTTCACCCTTTTCATCCTGTAAAAATTCTATAGCATCTTTAACTTTTCAGGTTTGTTTACATCTTCTTTTTCATACTTCTGATGTTGAATTTTATGGTGAGGACACAGGAGAGGTTTTCTTCTGATGACTCTTCTGTGAAGTCCATATTTGGCAAGTGTCTCTGAACAGTAAAACAATGTACCACAACTCCAGAGTCTGCTAAATCTTTCTGAAGGTCTTTTGCAGTCAAGCGAAGGTTTGGATTTGCCTCTCTAGCAATCGTATGAGCAGCTCTCACAGACATTTTGCTTGGTCTTCCAGATCTTACCTTGACCTCCGCTGTTCTGTTAACTGCAATTTCTTAATTACATTTTGAGCAACTTGAAAATGCTTTGCTATTGTCTTACAGCCTTCTCCTGGTTGTGGCCCTCCAGCATTTTCACTTTCAGAGTGCTTGGCAGCTGCTTAGAAGGTCTCATGGCAGCTGTTTTTTGGCACAAAGTTAGAGGAGGCTGGGTTTTTATAAAGCTGGGAAATTTGCATCAACTTGACCTTACCTAAAGATGATAGTGAACAAGCCATAACCCTAACAGGCTAATTAAGGTCTGAAACCTTGGTCAAAGTTATCTGAGCACACAAATCTCCAGGGGTGCCCTAACGTTTGCATCAGCCCATTGTCCTTTTTCTAATTTTTAAAATGTAAAAAATGACATTTTTTGTGTTTGGTATAAAATACAAAAGAAAAGAAATGTGTTAACTTCATCCCTTTACAGATCATTTTATCTTGAAGTTGCTTAACAGTTCACAAAAACAGTAATTTTGACCAGGAGTGCACAAACTTTTACATGCCACTGTATTATATACGACTATACAGGCACTATGCCCTACTTATACACACAGGAGGGACAGCTGCTAATGAACAGCAGAGGCCACGCACCGCTGAGACGTCAAGGTCAATCATCACAGCGGCACCTAAGAGGAGGAGTACAGGGAAAGAGACCCCCTAACTCCCAACAGCATGGCTGCATGTGCAGGTGGCTTCGTCTTGGCATCAGGGACCCACTGAAGCCCCTGACGTCCGCCATGTTTGTCCTCCAGCCTGACAGGCTCTGGATCAAGTCCTCTCTACAGGGGATTAAGGAAATGAAAAATATCTAAAAAGACAGAAATATATTAAAAATATAGCAATCCCCTCCCCGCCAACATGTCACTAGAACTTGACATTGTTGTCTGCTGTCACCACGAGGGGATTCTCGCACCCCAGAATCTCAGAATGGAACAGAAACGGGGAAGTGATGGATCATTAGACAGATCGCTGCGTCCATTACACCTCCAAAAAAGAACAGATCGGGCCTCAATAATCCTGAAGAGCGGGGTTTACGGTCCGCAGGGTGAGTTGGGGGTCCCTGCCGGTCTGCAGGGTGAGTTGGGGGTCCCTGCAGGTCCGCAGTATGAGTTGGTGTCTTTGGTGGTCCGCAGTGTGAGTTGAGGGTCCCTGGTGCTCCGCAGTGGGAGTTGGGGGTCCCTGGTGGTTCGCAGTGAGTTGGGGGTCCCTTGTGCTCCGCAGTGGGAGTTGGGGGTCCCTGGTGCTCCGCAGTGGGAGTTGGGGGTCCCTGCCGGTCCGCAGTGTAAGTTGGGGATCCCTGGTGCTCCGCAGTGGGAGTTGGGGGTCCCTGCCGGTCCGCAGTGTGAGTTGGGGTCCCTGGTGCTCCGCAGTGGGAGTTGTGGGTCCCTGCCGGTCCGCAGTGAGTTGATGGTCCCTGGTGGTCCGCAGTGAGTTGGGGGTCCCTTGTGCTATGCAGTGTGAGTTGGGGGTCCCTGGTGCTCCGCAGCGTGAGTTGGGGGTCCCTGCCGGTCCGCAGTGTGAGTTGAGGGTCCCTGGTGCTCCGCAGTGGGAGTTGGGGGTCCCTGGTGGTTCGCAGTGAGTTGGGGGTCCCTTGTGCTCCGCAGTGGGAGTTGGGGGTCCCTGGTGCACCGCAGTGGGAGTTGGGGGTCCCTGCCGGTCCGCAGTGTGAGTTGGGGGTCCCTGGTGCTCCGCAGTGTGAGTTGGGGGTCCCTGCCGGTCCGCAGTGTGAGTTGGGGGTCCCTGGTGCTCCACAGTGTGAGTTGGGGGTCCCTGCCGGTCCGCAGTGTGAGTTGGGGTCCCTGGTGCTCCGCAGTGGGAGTTGGGGGTCCTGGTGCTCCGCAGTGTGAGTTGGGGTCCCTGGTGCTCCGCAGTGGGAGTTGGGGTCCCTTGTGCTCCGCAGTGGGAGTTGGGGGTCCCTGATGCTCCGCAGTGGGAGTTGGGGGTCCCTGCCGGTCCGCAGTGTGAGTTGGGGGTCCCTGGTGCTCCGCAGTGGGAGTTGGGGGTCCCTGCCGGTCCGCAGTGTGAGTTGGGGTCCCTGGTGCTCCGCAGTGGGAGTTGTGGGTCCCTGCCGGTCCGCAGTGAGTTGGGGTCCCTGGTGCTCCGCAGTGTGAGTTGGGGGTCCCTGGTGCTCCGCAGTGTGATTTGGGGGTCCCTGGTGGTCCGCAGTGTGAGTTGGTGTCTTTGGTGGTCCGCAGTGTGAGTTGGGGTCCCTGCCGGTCCGCAGTGTGATTTGGGGGTCCCTGGTGGTCCGCAGTGTGAGTTGGGGGTCCCTGCCGGTCCGCAGTGAGTTGGGGGTCCCTGGTGCTCCGCAGTGTGAGTTGGGGTCCCTGGTGCTCCGCAGCGTGAGTTGGGGTCCCTGCCGGTCCGCAGTGTGAGTTGGGGGTCTCTGGTGGTCCGCAGTGTGAGTTGGGGGACCCTGGTGCTCCGCAGCGTGAGTTGGGGGTCCCTGCCGGTCCGCAGTGTGAGTTGAGGGTCCCTGGTGCTCCGCAGTGGGAGTTGGGGGTCCCTGGTGGTTCGCAGTGAGTTGGGGGTCCCTTGTGCTATGCAGTGTGAGTTGGGGGTCCCTGGTGCTCCGCAGCGTGAGTTGGGGGTCCCTGCCGGTCCGCAGTGTGAGTTGAGGGTCCCTGGTGCTCCGCAGTGGGAGTTGGGGGTCCCTGGTGGTTCGCAGTGAGTTGGAGGTCCCTTGTGCTCCGCAGTGGGAGTTGGGGGTCCCTGGTGCTCCGCAGTGGGAGTTGGGGGTCCCTGCCGGTCCGCAGTGTGAGTTGGGGGTCCCTGGTGCTCCGCAGTGGGAGTTGGGGGTCCCTGCCGGTCCGCAGTGTGAGTTGGGGTCCCTGGTGCTCCACAGTGGGAGTTGTGGGTGTCTGCCGGTCCGCAGTGAGTTGGGGGTCCCTGGTGGTCCGCAGTGAGTTGGGGGTCCCTGGTGCTCCGCAGTGTGAGTTGGGGGTCCCTGCCGGTCCGCAGTGTGAGTTGGGGGTCCCTGGTGCTCCGCAGTGGGAGTTGGGGGTCCCTGCCGGTCCGCAGTGTGAGTTGGGGTCCCTGGTGCTCCGCAGTGGGAGTTGTGGATCCCTGCCGGTCCGCAGTGAGTTGGGGGTCCCTGATGGTCCGCAGTGAGTTGGGGGTCCCTGGTGCTCCGCAGTGTGAGTTGGGGGTCCCTGGTGCTCCGCAGTGTGAGTTGGGGGTCCCTGGTGGTCCGCAGTGTGAGTTGGTGTCTTTGGTGGTCCGCAGTGTGAGTTGGGGTCCCTGCCGGTCCGCAGTGTGAGTTGGGGGTCCCTGCCGGTCCGCAGTGGGAGTTGGGGGTCCCTGGTGGTCCGCAGTGGGAGTTGGGTGTCCCTGGTGCTCCGCAGTGTGAGTTGGGGGTCCCTGGTGGTCCGCAGTGTGAGTTGGGGTCCCTGGTGCTCCGCAGTGTGATTTGGGGGTCCCTGGTGCTCCGCAGTGGGAGTTGGGGGTCCTGGTACTCCGCAGTGGGAGTTGGGGTCCCTGGTGCTCCGCAGCGTGAGTTGGGGGTCCCTGGTGCTCCGCAGCGTGAGTTGGGGGTCCCTGCCGGTCCGCAGTGTGAGTTGGGGGTCTCTGGTGGTCTGCAGTGTGAGTTGAGGGTCCCTGGTGCTCCGCAGCGGGAGTTGGGGGTCCCTGGTGGTCCGCAGTGGGAGTTGGGGGTCCCTGGTGGTCCGCAGTGTGAGTTAGGGGTCCCTGGTGCTCCGCAGTGTGAGTTGGGGGTCCCTGGTGGTCCGCAGTGGGAGTTGGGGGTCCCTGGTAGTCCGCAGTGGGAGTTGGGGGTCCCTGGTGGTCTGCAGTGGGAGTTGGGGGTCCTTGGTAGTCCGCAGTGTGAGTTGGGGGTCCCTGCCGGTCCGCAGTGGGAGTTGGGGGTCCCTGGTAGTCCGCAGTGGGAGTTGGGTGTCCCTGGTGCTCCGCAGTGTGAGTTGGGGGTCCCTGGTGGTCCGCAGTGTGAGTTGGGGTCCCTGGTGCTCCGCAGTGTGATTTGGGGGTCCCTGGTGCTCCGCAGTGGGAGTTGGGGGTCCCTGGTACTCCGCAGTGGGAGTTGGGGGTCCCTGGTGCTCCGCAGCGTGAGTTGGGGGTCCCTGGTGCTCCGCAGCGTGAGTTGGGGGTCCCTGCCGGTCCGCAGTGTGAGTTGGGGGTCTCTGGTGGTCTGCAGTGTGAGTTGAGGGTCCCTGGTGCTCCGCAGCGGGAGTTGGGGGTCCCTGGTGGTCCGCAGTGGGAGTTGGGGGTCCCTGGTGGTCCGCAGTGTGAGTTAGGGGTCCCTGGTGCTCCGCAGTGTGAGTTGGGGGTCCCTGGTGGTCCGCAGTGGGAGTTGGGGGTCCCTGGTAGTCCGCAGTGTGAGTTGGGGGTCCCTGGTGCTCCGCAGTGGGAGTTGGGGGTCCCTGGTAGTCCGCAGTGTGAGTTGGGGGTCCCTGCCGGTCCGCAGTGGGAGTTGGGGGTCCCTGGTGGTCCGCAGTGGGAGTTGGGTGTCCCTGGTGCTCCGCAGTGTGAGTTGGGGGTCCCTGGTGGTCCGCAGTGTGAGTTGGGGTCCCTGGTGCTCCGCAGTGTGATTTGGGGGTCTCTGGTGCTCCGCAGTGGGAATTGGGGGTCCCTGGTACTCCGCAGTGGGAGTTGGGGGTCCCTGGTGCTCCGCAGCGTGAGTTGGGGGTCCCTGGTGCTCCGCAGCGTGAGTTGGGGGTCCCTGGTGCTCCGCAGCGTGAGTTGGGGGTCCCTGCCGGTCCGCAGTGTGAGTTGGGGGTCTCTGGTGGTCTGCAGTGTGAGTTGAGGGTCCCTGGTGCTCCGCAGTGGGAGTTGGGGGTCTCTGGTGGTCTGCAGTGTGAGTTGAGGGTCCCTGGTGCTCCGCAGCGGGAGTTGGGGGTCCCTGGTGGTCCGCAGTGGGAGTTGGGGGTCCCTGGTGGTCCGCAGTGTGAGTTAGGGGTCCCTGGTGCTCCGCAGTGTGAGTTGGGGGTCCCTGGTGGTCCGCAGTGGGAGTTGGGGGTCCCTGGTAGTCCGCAGTGGGAGTTGGGGGTCCCTGGTGGTCCGCAGTGTGAGTTGGGGGTCCCTGGTGCTCCGCAGTGGGAGTTGGGGGTCCCTGGTGGTCCGCAGTGGGAGTTGGGGGTCCCTGGTGGTCCGCAGTGTGAGTTGGGGGTCCCTGGTGCTCCGCAGTGGGAGTTGGGGGTCCCTGGTGGTCCGCAGTGTGAGTTGGGGGTCCCTGGTGCTCCGCAGTGGGAGTTGGGGGTCCCTGGTGGTCCGCAGTGTGAGTTGGGGGTCCCTGGTGCTCCGCAGTGGGAGTTGGGGGTCCCTTGGGGCCCGTTTCCCCCTTTCTTTGATTATTGGAATCGCTTCTATTTCTTATTTCACTTTTGTGAATAATTCATCGACTGCAGAACTACACGCACCCCTACGTGTCACTTGGACTGTGCCGCGCCCCCTCTCCTTACAGTGGTAGAGCCCAGACGATGGGGGCGTCACCGTAGTAGAGCGGGAGGAGCCAGTATTGTCCGTCACATGACCATGACGTCATCAAGATGCTTCTCTAGTATGAAAGCTCGGTGCGACCGTGAGGTGAGGAGCGGCGTTAACCCGTGCAGTCCCCGGGGATGGGGCGGTGTCTGTCCGTGCAGCACAAGAGCTGACACATTAACCTGTGCAATGCTGGACTATGCGGGGTAACATGACATGACCGGGGTGGGGGGAAGGAGGGCATCCAATGCCGGGTCACAGAATGGCAGCGCCCATATACCCCCCCATCCCCACTACACATGGTTTCATCCATACACATCAACCAATCATATCGTTGCATTCATTATGTGGTTCTGTAAGCTGCCTCCTGATTGGCTGTGGCTGCTGTGATCATGTGACGCCCGTCATGGCCGTGCTCGATAATAATAATAATTTTATTTCTATAGCGCCGACATATTCCGCAGCGCTGTACATTATAGAGGGGACTAGTACAGACAATAAACATTACAGCATAACAATAAACACAGATCAAAGTAGATACAAGAGGAATGAGGGCCCTGCTGCTCACAGCTACAATCTATGAGGAGAAGGGGAGACACGGAAGGTGGATGGTAACAATTGCTTTCATTGTTCGGACCGGACATAGTGTAAGAATCGGGTGTTCATGTAATTCTGCATGAACCAGTTATCAGCCTAAGTATGTAACAGTACAGACACAGAGGACTATTAAATGCATAAAGCGGTGAGAACATGATACGAGGGACCTGATTATGGTGAGAATGTTATATGGGCCACACAGGGATAGTTAGGGTAATGCGTTGAGGCGGTAGGCCAGTCTGAACAAGTGGGTTTTTAGGGCACGCTTAAAACTGTGGGGATTAATCGTATTAACCTGGGTAGTGCATTCCAAAGAATTGGTGCAGCACGTGAGAAGTCTTGGAGACGGGAGTGGGAGGTTCTGATTATTGAGGATGTTAACCTCAGGTCATTAGCAGAATGGAGGGCACGGGTAGGGTGGTAGGCTGAGACGAGGGAGGAGATGTAGGGTGGTGCTGAGCCATGGAGTGCTTTGTGAGTGAGGGTAATAAGTTTGTACTGGATTCTGTAGTGGATGGGTAACCAGTGTAATGACTGGCACAAGGTAGAGGCATCGGTGTAACGGATGGGTAACCAGTGTAATGACTGGCACAAGGTAGAGGCATCGGTGTAACGATTGGTAAGGAATATGATCCTGGCTGCAGCATTCAGGACGGATTGGAGAGGGGAGAGTTTGGTAAGAATGAGACCGATTAGTAGAGAGTTACAATAGTCCAGACGAGAATGAATAAGAGAAACAGTAAGAGTTTTTGCAGAGTCGAAAGTAAGAAAAGGTTGAATTCTAGAGATGTTTTTGAGGTGGAGATAACAAGAGCGAGCCAGTGATCGGATGTGGGGGGTGAATGAAAGCTTGGAATCAAGTATGACCCCAAGACAGCGGGCATGTTGCTGAGGAGTAATGGTGAACCACACACGGAGATGGCAATGTCGGGCATAGGTAGGTTAGTAGAGGGAGGAAACACGAGGAGTTCCGTTTTTGACAGGTTCAGTTTGAGATAGAGGGAGGACATGATGTTAGAGACAGTGGTAAGACAATCACTGGTGTTTTCTAAAAAGGCAGGCGTGATATCGGGAGAAGAAGTGTATAATTGGTGTCATCAGCATAGAGATGGTACTGGAAACCAAATCTACTGATTGTTTGACCAATAGGGGCGGTATACAAAGAGAAGAGGAGGGGGCCAAGGACTCTCGATCTCTGTATCACTTCCTCTCTGTCGCTGTGGTCATGTGACACCCGTCATGGCGGTGCTCACCCTCTGTATTACTTCCTCTGTCGCTGTGTGTTTATGTGATGCTCCATTATGGCGGTGCTCGCGCTCTGTATTACTTCCACCCTGTCGCTGTGGTCATGTGACGCCCGTCATGGCGGTGCTCACCCTCTGTATTACTTCCTCTCTGTCGCTGTGTGTTTATGTGATGCTCCATTATGGCGGTGCTCGCGCTCTGTATTACTTCCTCTCTGTTGCTGTGGTCATGTGACACCCGTCATGGCGGTGCTCACCCTCTTTATTACTTCCTCTCTGTCGCTGTGGTCATGTGACGCCCGTCATGGCGGTGCTCGCGCTCTGTATTACTTCCTCTCTGTCGCTGTGGTCATGTGACACCCGTCATGGCGGTGCTCACCCTCTGTATTACTTCCTCTCTGTCGCTGTGGTCATGTGACGCCCGTCATGGCGGTGCTCACCCTCTGTATTACTTCCTCTCTGTCGTTGTGGTCATGTGACGCCCGTCATGGCGGTGCTCGCGCTCTGAATTACTTCCTCACTGTCGCTGTGGTCATGTGACGCCCGTCATGGCAGTGCTCACCCTCTGTATCACTTCCACTCTGTCGCTGTGGTCATGTGACATCCATCACGGCGGTGCTCGCGCTCTGTATTACTTCCTCTCTGTCGCTGTGGTCATCATGTGACGCCCATCATGGCGGTGCTCACCCTCTGTATTACTTCCTCTCTGTCGCTGTGTGTTTATGTGATGCTCCATTATGGCGGTGCTCGCGCTCTGTATTACTTCCTCTCTGTTGCTGTGGTCATGTGACACCCATCATGGCGGTGCTCACCCTCTTTATTACTTCCTCTCTGTCGCTGTGGTCATGTGACGCCCGTCATGGCGGTGCTCGCGCTCTGTATTACTTCCTCTCTGTCGCTGTGGTCATGTGACACCCGTCATGGCGGTGCTCACCCTCTGTATTACTTCCTCTCTGTCGCTGTGGTCATGTGACACCCGTCATGGCGGTGCTCACCCTCTGTATTACTTCCTCTCTGTCGCTGTGGTCATGTGACGCCCGTCATGGCGGTGCTCACCCTCTGTATTACTTCCTCTCTGTCGTTGTGGTCATGTGACGCCCGTCATGGCGGTGCTCGCGCTCTGAATTACTTCCTCTCTGTCGTTGTGGTCATGTGACGCCCGTCATGGCGGTGCTCGCGCTCTGAATTACTTCCTCTCTGTCGCTGTGGTCATGTGACACCCGTCATGGCGGTGCTCACCCTCTGTATCACTTCCACTCTGTCGCTGTGGTCATGTGACATCCATCACGGCGGTGCTCGCGCTCTGTATTACTTCCTCTCTGTCGCTGTGGTCATCATGTGACGCCCATCATGGCGGTGCTCACCCTCTGTATTACTTCCTCTCTGTCGCTGTGTGTTTATGTGATGCTCCATTATGGCGGTGCTCGCGCTCTGTGTCACTTCCACTCTGTCGCTGTGGTCATGTGACATCCGTCACGGTGGTGCTCGCACTTTGTATTGTTGCCTCGTCTCTCACTGCTTTCTTCTTCTCCACAGATGTGCCGGCCGATGGGTCCCCGCCTGTGACGGCCCGTCTTGGTAGGATGGAGGTGGGGGGCAGCGCGTTGTGCTGCCCGGACTGTGGGAGGAGATTCAGTCAGCGCTCCGGCCTGAATCGTCATCAGAGATCGCACTGTAAGCTCAGCGGCACTTTGTCCTCCAGAGCTGCGCCTGCTAATGCCCCCTCGACCCACAAGTGCAGTGTCTGCCAGGAGACATGCAAGAGTGCCAGCAAGCTGCGGAGACACCTGAAGAGCCATGGCGGGGAGGAGGAACGCTACATGTGCTGCCAGTGCAGTCGCACATTCAACAGTAACATGTCCTTGGCGCGGCACCAGAGGACGCACAATGCCGAGCGCCCCTTCACCTGTCCACAGTGCGGCAAGAGCTTCAAGAGCAGCGCCGTTCTACTCCGCCATCAGAGCGTGCACACCAGAGAGCAGTCATACCAGTGCGACGTGTGCACCAAGGGCTTCTCCCAGAAGAGCAGCCTCATCATCCACCTCCGCACACACGCCGGCCAGCACCCCTACACCTGCTCATCCTGCGAGCGAAGGTTCTGCTCCAAATCTGACCTGATCGCCCACGAGCGAAGTCACCGAGAGCCGCTGTCCCATGAAGGTGCCGCCTTTCGCTACGTCTTGTGCTATGTGCACAGGTGTCTGGAGCGTAATACGTTATGATCTCCTCCTGCTGCAGGTTCCAACTCAACCGAGGAGGACGGCGAGGATTTCATCAAGCTGAAGATCATGGACGTCTCATCAGATGACCTCAAAGGGCCTTTGACCTCGTCCTCCTCCGAAGATGATGATGAGGAGAAGAGGAAGGAGCGGGCGGAAGTGGCAGACAGGATGACGGAGGTGAAGAAGGAGAAGGACAAGGAGATAGGTAATGGTGAAATGCATGATGGGAGTTATCTCAACAGCTCCAGATGCTGGTGATCTGTCAGGAATAAAAGGTCTAACAGCAATTTAATGTCGTGGGAATTAATGAACTGAGATGTCCGGTCTCAGACGGCTGAGCGTATTGATCTCTCTCAGGTAAGAGTGAGCGTTCCTGGGTATAGGAGAGATGGCTGCTGGCCGAGCCGTGGAGGGCGATGGCTGCCAGCCGAGCCGTGGAGAGCGATTGGCTGCCGGCCGAGCCGTGGAGGGCGATGGCTGCCGGCCGATCCGTGGAGGGCGATGGCTGCTGGCCGAGCCGTGGAGGGCGATGGCTGCCGGCCGAGCCGTGGAGGGCAATTGGCTGCCCCTGAGCCGTGGAGAGCGATCGCTGCCGGCCGAGCCGTGGAGGGTGATTGGCTGCCGGCCGAACCATGGAGGGCGATTGGCTGCCGGCCGAGCCGTGGAGGGCGATTGGCTGCCGGCCGAGCCGTGGAGGGCGATTGGCTGCCGGCCGTGCCGTGGAGGGCGATTGGCTGCCGGCCGAGCCGTGGAGAGCGATGGTTGCCGGCCGAGCCGTGGAGGGCGATTGGCTGCTGGCCGAGCCGTGGAGGGCGATGGTTGGCCTGAGGTTACTGTAGCCCGTTACTTCCTCCCTGCTTAGTGATTAGTAGAGTGTGAGAGAGAAGATGATTATCTTTCTCAAACAATGGTCTCTGCATTGAGTAAAGCTGTGTGTATATAGCTAATGACGGCAGTGGCCAGGAGCGGCTGTAGCTGGCCTACGTCTATGAGAGAACTCCAAGATTATTCACCATTATTTCATGCAACACATATCGCTAGAAGAAAAGACGTGTGACATACTGCTGCGACCTGAGACCACTTATCTGCTCCATCTGTCTGTATCTGACCTGTAGACCTGTCACTTATCTGCTCCATCTATCTGTATCTGACCTGTAGACCTGTCACTTATCTGCTCCATCTATCTGTATCTGACCTGTAGACCCGTCACTTATCTGCTCCATCTATCTGTATCTGATCTGTAGACCTGTCACTTATCTGCTCCATCTATCTGTATCTGACCTGTAGACCGTCACTTATCTGCTCCATCTATCAGTTTCTGACCTGTAGACCCGTCACTTATCTGCTCCATCTATCTGTATCTGACCTGTAGACCCGTCACTTATCTGCTCCATCTATCTGTATCTGACCTGTAGACCGTCACTTATCTGCTCCATCTATTGATCTGACCTGTAGACCCGTCACTTATCTGCTCCATCTACTGTATCTGACCTGTAGACCGTCACTTATCTGCTCCATCTATCTGTATCTGACCTGTAGCCTGTCACTTATCTGCTCCATCTATCTGTATCTGACTTAGACCCGTCACTTATCTCTCCATCTATCTGTATCTGACTGTAGACCCGTCACTTATCTGCTCCATCTATATTATCTGACCTGTAGACCTCACTTATCTGCTCCATCTGTATCTGACCTGTAACCGTCACTTATCTGCTCCATCTATCTGTATCTGACCTGTAGACCTCACTTACTGCCCATCTATCTGTATCTGACCTGTAGACCCGTCACTTATCTGCTCCATCTATCTGTATCTGACCTGTAACCGTCACTTATCTGCTCCATCTATCTTATCTGACCTGAGACCGTCACTTATCTGCTCATCTATCTGTACTGACCTGTGACCCGTCACTTACTGCTCCATCTATCTGTATATACCTAGACCCGTCACTTTCTGCTCCATCTATCTGTATCTGACCTGTAACCTCATTATCTGCTCCATCTATCTGTATCTGACCTGTAGACCTTCACTTATCTCTCCATCTATCTGTATCTGACCTGTAACCCGTCACTTATCCTCCATTCTCTGTATCTGACTTAGACCATATTGCTCCATTACTGTATGACCGACCACTTATCTGCCATCTATCTTATCTGACTAACGTCACTTTTGCCCATTATCTTATCTGCCTGTAGACTTCACTTACGCTCCATTATTGTATCTGCCTGAACCTCACTTTCTGCTCCATCATCTGTATCTGACCTGTAGACCGTCACTTTTGCTCCATCTATCTGTACTGACTGTAGACCCGTCACTACGCTCCATCATCATTCTCTGTAACCTCACTTATGCCCATCTATTGACTGACTGTATCACTTATCTGCCCTCTATCGATGACGTAGACCCGCATTATTCTCCTCTATCTGTATCTGACTGTAGACCTGTCACTTATCTGCTCCATCTATCTGTATCTGACCTGTAGACCCGTCACTTATCTGCTCCATCTATCTGTATCTGACTGTAGACCGTCACTTATCTGCTCCATCTATCTGTATCTGACCTTAGACCCGTCACTTATCTGCTCCATCTATCGTTCTGACCTGTAGACCCTCACTTATCTGCTCATCTATCTGTATTGACCTGTAGACCGTCACTTATCTGCCCATCTATCTGTATCTGACCTGTAGACCGTCACTTATCTGCTCCATCTATCTGTATCTGACCTGTAGACCGTCACTATCTGCTCCATCTATCTGTATCTGACCTGTAGACCGTCACTTATCTGCTCCATCTATCTGTATCTGACCTGTAGACCGTCACTTATCTGCTCCATCTATCTGTATCTGACCTGTAGACCTCACTATCTGCTCCATCTATCTGTATCTACCTGTAGACCGTCACTTATCTGCCCATCTATCTGTATCTGACCTGTAGACCGTACTTATCTGCCCATCTATCTGTATCTGACTGTAGACCGTCACTTATCTGCTCCATCTATCTGTATCTGACCTGTAGACCCGTCACTTATCTGCTCCATCTATCGTATCTGACCTGTAGACCGTCACTTATCTGCCCATCTATCTGTATCTTGACCGTCACTTATCTGCTCCATCTATCTGTATCTGACCTGTAGACCGTCACTTATCTGCTCCATCTATCTGTATCTGACCTGTAGACCGTCACTTATCTGCTCCATCTTCTGTACTGACCTGTAGACCGTCACTTATCTGCTCCATCTATCTGTATCTGACCTGTAGACCGTCACTTATCTGCTCCATCTTCTGTATCTGACCTGTAGACCGTCACTTATCTGCTCCATCTATCTGTATCTGACCTGTAGACCGTCACTTATCTGCTCCATCTATCTGTATCTGACCTGTAGACCCGTCACTTATCTGCTCCATCTATCTGTATCTGACCTGTAGACCGTCACTTATCTGCTCCATCTTCTGTATCTGACCTGTAGACCGTCACTTATCTGCTCCATCTATCTGTACTGACCTGTAGACCGTCACTTATCTGCTCCATCTATCTGTATCTGACCTGTAGACCGTCACTTATCTGCTCCATCTTCTGTATCTGACCTGTAGACCCGTACTTATCTGCTCCATCTATCTGTATCTGACCTGTAGACCGTCACTTATCTGCTCCATCTATCTTATCTGACCTGTAGACCGTCACTTATCTGCTCCATCTTGTATCTGACCTGTAGACCCTCACTTATCTGCTCCATCTATCTGTTCTGACCTGTAACGTCACTTATCTGCTCCATCTATCTGTATCTGACCTGTAGACCGTCACTTATCTGCTCCATCTATCTGTATCTGACCTGTAGACCGTCACTTATCTGCTCCATCTATCTGTATCTGACCTGTAGACCGTCACTTATCTGCTCCATCTATCTGTATCTGACCTTAGACCGTCACTTATCTGCTCCATCTATCTGTATCTGACCTGTAGACCGTCACTATCTGCTCCATCTATCTGTATCTGACCTGTAGACCCTCACTTATCTGCTCCATCTATCTGTATTGACCTGTAGACCTGTCACTTATCTGCCCATCTATCTGTATCTGACCTGTAGACCGTCACTTATCTGCTCCATCTATCTGTATCTGACCTGTAGACCGTCACTTATCTGCTCCATCTATCTGTATCTGACCTGTAGACCCGTCACTTATCTGCTCCATCTATCTGTATCTGACCTGTAGACCCGTCACTATCTGCTCCATCTATCTGTATCTGACCTGTAGACCCGTCACTTATCTGCTCCATCTATCTGTATCTGACCTGTAGACCTGTCACTTATCTGCTCCATCTATCTGTATCTGACCTGTAGACCGTCACTTATCTGCTCCATCTATCTGTATCTGACCTGTAGACCTGTCACTTATCTGCTCCATCTATCTGTATCTGACCTGTAGACCGTCACTTATCTGCTCCATCTATCTGTTGACTGTAGACCGTCACTTATCTGCTCCATCTATCTGTATCTGACCTGTAGACCTGTCACTTATCTGCTCCATCTATCTGTATCTGACTGTAGACCGTCACTTATCTGCTCCATCTATCTGTATCTGACCTGTAGACCTTCACTTATCTGCTCCATCTATCTGTATCTGACCTGTAGACCGTCATTATCTGCTCCATCTATCTGTATCTGACCTGTAGACCGTCACTATCTGCTCCATCTATCTGTATCTGACCTGTAGACCCGTCACTTATCTGCTCCATCTATCTGTATTGACCTGTAGACCTGTCACTTATCTGCTCCATCTATCTGTATCTGACCTGTAGACCTGTCACTTATCTGCTCCATCTATCTGTATCTGACCTGTAGACCCGTCACTTATCTGCTCCATCTATCTGTATCTGACCTGTAGACCTGTCACTTATCTGCTCCATCTATCTGTATCTGACCTGTAGACCGTCACTTATCTGCTCCATCTTCGTATCTGACCTGTAGACGTCACTTATCTGCCCATCTATCTGTATCTGACCTGTAGACCGTCACTTATCTGCCCATCTATCTGTATCTGACTTAGACCGTCACTTATCTGCTCCATCTTCTGTATTGACCTGTAACCTTCACTTATTGCTCCATCTATCTGTATCGACCTGTAACCGTCACTTATCTGCTCCATCTATCTTTCTGACCTGTAGACTGTCACTTTCTGTCCATCTATCTGTATCTGACTTGACCGTCACTTATCTGCTCCATTATCGTTCTGACTGTAGACCCGTCACTTATCTGCTCCATCATCTTATTGACCGTAACCCGTCCTATCTGCTCCTCTATCTGTATCTGACTGTAGACCTACTATCGCTCCATCTATTGTATCTGACCTGTAGACCGTCACTTATCTGCTCCATCTATTGTATTGACTGTAGACCGTCACTTATCTGCCCATCTATCTGTATCTGACCTGTAACCTGTCACTTATCTCTCCATCTATCTGTATCTGACTGTAGACCGTCACTTATCTGCTCATCTATCGTTCTGACCTGTAGACCGTCACTTATCTGCTCATCTATCTGTATGACCTGTAGACCGTCACATATCTGCTCCATCTATCTGTATTGACTGTAGACCCGTCACTATCTGCTCCATCTATTGTATCGACTGTAGACCGTCATTATCTGCTCATCTATCTGTTTGACCTTAGACCGTCACTTATCTGCTCCATCTACTGTATTGACTGAGACCGTCACTTATCTGCTCCTCTATGTATCGACTGTAGACCGTCCTTATCTGTCCATCTATCTGTATCTGACTGTACCGTCACTTATCTGCTCCATCTATCTGTTTGACCTGTAGACCCGTACTTATCTGCTCCATCTATCTGTATCTGACTGTAGACCCGTCACTTATCTGCTCCATCTATCTGTATCTGACCTGTAGACCTGTCACTTATCTGCTCCATCTATCTGTATCTGACCTGTAGACCCGTCACTTATCTGCTCCATCTATCTGTATCTGACCTGTAACCGTCACTTATCTGCTCCATCTATCTGTATCTGACCTGTAGAACTGTCACTTATCTGTCCCTCTATCTGTTCTGACCTGTAGACCTGTCACTTTTGCCCCATCTATCTGTATCTGCCCCTTAGACCGTCACTTATCTGCCCCATCTATATGTATCTGACCTGTAGACCTGTCACTTTTGCCCCATCTATCTGTATTGACCTGTAGCCCCGCATCTTCTGCTCCATCTATCTGTATCTGACCTGTAGACCTGTCACTTATCTGCCCCACTATTGTATCTGACCTGTGGGACCTGTCACTTATCTGTCCCATCTATCTGTATCGACCTGTAGACCTGTCACTTATTGCTCCATCTATTGTATCTGACCTGTAAGCCTCACTCATCTGTCCCTCTATCTGTATCTGACCTGTAGACCGTCACTTATCTGCCCCATCTATCTGTATTGACCTGTAGACCGTCACTTTCTGCCCCACCCATCTATCTGTATCTGACCTGTGACCTGTCACTTTTTCTGCTCCATCTATCTGTATCTGACCTGTAGACCTGTCGCTTATCATAATGGAGGTTGTGATTCTACTTTCTCGCTTTGTGTCGTCGCGGAGAGATTTGAGCAGCAGCCCCACAGTGAAGATTTGGGGGTGACGGGGTCGGGAAGTGACTGCTCCATTCAGGGAGAAGACCCACCGTGGATAAAGCAGCAAGATGGGCCCGGGGAACCTGCAAGGAAATCTGCTGGTAGAGATCATGATGGCAGGGGCCCCGGCAGTGAGGAAGATGGTGGTAAGTTGTACGGTGTCCAAACACATTGCAGCAGTGGATGTAGTGCTATATTATAGTGCAACAGCAGAATAGTGCCCTGCAGCTCGGGGTAACTGGGGGATAAGAATGATATAACGCAGAATAGTGACTGCAGCTCTGGAGGTGACTGGAGGATAAAACATGATGTGACGGCAGAATAGTGACTGCAGCTCTGGAGGTGACTGGAGTATAAAACCTGTGTAACAGCAGAATAGTGAGTGCAGCTCTGGACGTGTTTGGGAGGAATACAACCTGATGTAACAGCAGAATATGACGACAGCTTTTGGAGGTGAGTGGAGGACAAGAGATGCCGATCGTGATTTACCCCCTCTATCATGCAGGGAGTCTCCATCGCACAACATTAATAAAGCCTGAAGAAGTGCCGGAGAGACTCGGGACGGTGAGTGGAAGCCGTCTTTACCGGGTAAAAAAAGGTCCTTGGAAAGTGGAGAGTCAAGACCCAAAGGACGATGTCGGATCATCTGCCCGGACTGTGGTAAGCCTTCCGGTCGCACTGCTGTTCACGGAGCACCAGGGAGCACGCCGGAGGGCACCCTTCCCCGCATTGAATGTGGCAAAAAGCTTCAGCTGCCGCTCCACCCTCCCCGACACCAGAAGTTCGCTGCAAAGAACATGAAGGTCCCCAGTGTCGCCCGGGGCCTCACCGCACTCGGAGCTGGTCCCGAAAATGTTTGGGATCTGCACCGCGAAGTTCCGGGGCCTGACGAGCTGAGGAAGCATCTGGCGAGTCACATGAACAACGGCCGGTACACGTGCCAGGACGCGGCCGCGACTTCAACTGTAATACTTTTGGTGGGAACCCAAAGGAGCACACGGGGAGCGCCCTTTTAAGTGCAAGCCGCTGGGGGGCTT
>JARQOD010000002.1:1633604-1725375 GCA_033576555.1 Oophaga sylvatica
CCCAAGGGCGAGCTTGGGTCACCACATCAGACCTACTGGGGAGCGGCCGTACATCTGCTTCGTCTGGGGCAGAGCCTTCTATTCCCCGCTCGGCCTTTGCTACGCACCAGCGCAGTCGCCATGACATCATAAAGGGACCTGGAAAGGAAAGGTGCTGGCTGAGAGATGCCCGGGGGGTAGTGGGGGGGGAATTTTGGTCCTGAGTTGATTGCAGGTCATCATTTTGCACAGCAAAGATTGGCGCAGGCTCGGGTTTGTAGATTAGTCGATACAGGGCGACCCAGTTACCCAGTATTTTATTTTGCGGGTGATAAAAAAAGGACCCCGGGGGAGTCACAAGATCGCTCAGGGGGCGATACGGACCCTGCAAGGACTGACCCCTTACCCGACAGGACCCTGGCGTGACCCCTGCTGTGGAAAGTCCTGTCCTAGCTAAGAGACCGTAGTTCAGGATGATGGAAGGATGTGAAGGGTGGCAATGAGGCAAAGTCACAGGAGACCGTTACAACTATCGCACCTTCCTCGCAGCGCAGGAAAGTCTGCTCTAAAACGCAGCATTCGTTCCTTAGAGTCCCGCCCAGCTACAGGTGCGGCGTCTGTCGGGTGCTCTGCCAAGACTCGGGGAATAAGAGGCACCTGAAGAGTCATGGCGGGATCGGCGCTACTTGTGTCGCCAGTGCGGCCGCACCTTCCCAGTAACTTTTACCTGGTGCGGCACCAAAAGGACACACACCGGCGAGCGCCCTCACCTGTCTGCAGTGCCACAAGAGCTAAAGTGCAGCTCCGTCCTCCCCGCCACAAAGGATCCACTCCCCCGACAGCCCAATCTTGTGAAGTGTGCACCAAGGGCTTCTCCCAG
This sequence comes from Oophaga sylvatica, assembly GCA_033576555.1. NCBI lineage: Eukaryota > Metazoa > Chordata > Amphibia > Anura > Dendrobatidae > Oophaga > Oophaga sylvatica. The sequence goes on from JARQOD010000002.1 coordinate 1,634,464, forward strand.
AAGACCATCTCATCATCCCCTGAGGACCCACACCGGTGACGCCCCTAAGCTGCTGGATCTGTGGACGGAGCTTCTGCCCCCCGCTCTGCACTGATGCGTCATGAGCAAAATCACCTTCTAAGGAAAAGGTGCGTGTGATACCATGGCCATAAGCAAGCGTTCATTCCACTCAGCCTCATACGTAATGTCCATGGATCCCTGGCCCATCTAGGGGGTTTACTGTATCCCTGGCCCATCTAGGGGGTTTACTGTATCCCTGGCCCATCTAAGGGGTTTACTATATCCCTGGCCCATCTAGGGGGTTTTCTGTTTCCCTGGCTCATCTAGGGGGTTTACTGTATCCCTGGCCCATCTAGGGGGTTTACTGTATCCCTGGCCCATCTAGGAGGTTTACTGTTTCCCTGGCTCATCTAGTGGGTTTACTGTATCCCTGACCCATCTAGGGGGTTTACTGTATCCCTGGCCCATCTAAGGGGTTTACTGTATCCCTGGCCCATCTAGGGGGTTTATCGAATCCCTGGCCCATCTAGGGGGTTTACCGAATACCTGTCCCATCTAGGGGGTTTACTGTATCCCTGGCCCATCTAGGGGGTTTACTGTATCCCTGGCCCATCTAAGGGATTTACTGTATCCCTGGCCCATCTAGGGGGTTTTCTGTTTCCCTGGCTCATCTAGGGAGATTACTGTATCCCTGGCTCATCTAGGGGGTTTACTGTATCCCTGGCTCATCTAGTGGGTTTACTGTATCCCTGACCCATCTAGGGGGTTTACTGTATCCCTGGCTCATCTAGGGGGTTTACTGTATCCCTGGCTCATCTAGGGGGTTTACTGTATCCCTGACCCATCTAGTGGGTTTACTGTATCCCTGACCCATCTAGGGGGTTTACTATATCCCTGGCTTATCTAGGGGGTTTACTGTATCCCTGGCCCATCTAGGGGTTTTATCGAATCCCTGGCCCATCTAAGGGGTTTACCAAATACCTGTCCCATCTAGGGGGTTTACTGTATCCCTGGCCCATCTAGGGGGTTTACCGAATCTCTGGCCCATCTAGGGGGTTTACTGTATCCCTGGCCCATCTAAGGGGTTTACTGTATCCCTGGCCCATCTAGGGGGTTTACCGAATCCCTGGCCCATCTGGGGGGTTTACTGTATCCCTGGCCCATCTAGGGGGTTTACTGTATCCCTGGCCCATCTAGGGGTTTACCGAATCTCTGGCCCATCTAGGGGGTTTACTGTATCCCTGGCCCATCTAAGGGGTTTACTGTATCCCTGGCCCATCTAGGGGGTTTACCGAATCCCTGGTCCATCTGGGGGGGTTTACTGTATCCCTGGCCCATCTAAGGGGTTTACTGTATCCCTGGCCCATCTAGGGGGTTTACCGAATCCCTGGCCCATCTAGGGGGTTTACTGTATCCCTGGCCCATCTAAGGGGTTTACTGTATCCCTGGCCCATCTAGGGGGTTTACTGTATCCCTGGCTCATCTAGGGGGTTTACTGTTTCCCTGGCTCATCTAGTGGGTTTACGGTATCCCTGGCTCATCTAGGGGGTTTACTGTTTCCCTGGCTCATCTGGGGGGTTTACTGTATCCCTGGCTCATCTAGGGGGTTTACTGTATCCCTGGCTCATCTAGGGGGTTTACTGTATCCCTGGCTTATCTAGGGGGTTTACTGTATCCCTGGCCCATCTGAGGGGTTTTATCGAATCCCTGGCCCATCTAAGGGGTTTACAGAATACCTGTCCCATCTAGGGGGTTTACTGTATCCCTGGCCCATCTAGGGGGTTTACCGAATCTCTGGCCCATCTAGGGGGTTTACTGTATCCCTGGCCCATCTAAGGGGTTTACTGTATCCCTGGCCCATCTAGGGGGTTTACCGAATCCCTGGCCCATCTAGGGGGTTTACTGTATCCCTGGCCCATCTAAGGGGTTTACTGTATCCCTGGCCCATCTAGGGGGTTTACCGAATCCCTGGCCCATCTAGGGGGTTTACTGTATCCCTGGCCCATCTAAGGGGTTTACTGTATCCCTGGCCCATCTAGGGGTTTACTGTATCCCTGGCTCATCTAGGGGGTTTACTGTTTCCCTGGCTCATCTAGGGGGTTTACTGTTTCCCTGGCTCATCTAGGGGGTTTACTGTTTCCCTGGCTCATCTAGGGGGTTTACTGTATCCCTGGCTCATCTAGGGGGTTTACTGTATCCCTGACCCATCTAGGGGTTTACTGTATCCCTGGCTCATCTAGGGGGCTTACTGTATCCCTGGCTCATCTAGGGGGTTTACTGTATCCCTGGCTCATCTAGGGGGTTTACTGTATCCCTGGCCCATCTAAGGGGTTTACTGTATCCCTGGCCCATCTAGGGGTTTACTGTATCCCTGGCTCATCTAGGGGGTTTACTGTTTCCCTGGCTCATCTAGTGGGTTTACTGTATCCCTGGCTCATCTAGGGGGTTTACTGTATCCCTGGCTCATCTAGGGGGTTTACTGTATCCCTGGCTCATCTAGGGGTTTATCGAATCCTTGGCCCATCTAGGGGGTTTACTGTATCCCTGGCCCATCTAGGGGGGTTACCGGATCCCTGGCCCATCTAGGGGGTTTACTATATCCCTGGCTCATCTAGCGGATTTACTGTATCCCTGGTCCATCTAGGGGGTTTACTGTATCCCTGGCCCATCTTGCGAGTTTTCTGTATCCCTGGCCCATCTAGGGGGTTTTCTGTATCCCTGGCTCATCTGGCGGGTTTCTGTATCCCTGGCCCATCTAGGGTGTTTACTGGTTCCTTGGCTCATCTAGCGGTTTACCAGATCCCTGGCCCATCTAGCAGGTTTGCCAGATCCCTGGCCCATCTAGCAGGTTTACCCGATCCCAGGCCCATCTAGCAGGTTTACCGGATCCCTGGCTCATGTAGCGAGTTTACCGGATCCCTGGCTCATCTAGTGGTTTACTGGATCACTGGCTCATGTCGTGGGTTTACCGGTTCCCTGGCCTCCTAGGGGTTTTACCGGAATCCTGGCTTTCTAGCAGGTTTACCGTATCTCTGGACCATTTAGTGGGTTTACTGTATTCCTGTCCTGCTAGTGGCTTTACTGGATCACTGGCCCATCCCACCGGTTTACCAGATTCCTGGCTTATCTAGCAGGTTTACCAGATCTCTGGCCTCCCAGTGAGTTTACCGGATCCCTGACCTCCAGCGGGGTTACTGTATCGTTGGCCCATCTAACGAGTTTGCCAGATCCCTGGCCTCTGTGGCTTTTTTCCTATGTTTTTAGCTTAGTGTTAGCTTCTTTAGACCGTTGACTATAACAGATGAGCTCGGGGTGAGAAGGATCGGACGCTTCATTCTCGTTGCTCGCTCCTTTTGATGCCTGGAGGTGCCGGGTAGTGGATTAGTCTTCTCGCCTCGTAATAAGACATATGTCTCTGACAAGCTGAGGGCTTGTCTCTATATAGAGGAGGGGGTGATATTATGGTCTCGTGAGTATTTCTGTAATAACTAACCTCTAATACCATTCCTGGGTCTAGTAGGATAATTAATCACGCCCCTGGTGGTCTGGTGTGTTAATCTAAGTACCAGTGCTTGGTCTCCTAACACCTTGGTGGACTTGTGGGTTAATAGAGCAGCCCTGGTGGTCCAGTCAGTAATGTGACTACAGCCCTGCTGGTCTAGTGGACATTTAGCTGAGCACCGTGTTTGCTGCTGTGGTTTGTATGTCAGTCCGTTATGTCATCTTTACTGGGCTGCGTAATGGTGGCTGGTGCGTGATGTAAGAGACCAGGACAAACACAAATGTAAGTTGTGTTTTTTTTTCCTTTTTAAGGTTCGGAGAAAATCTCCAAGAAAGGCGACAAACAGGAGAAGGAGAAACCTTCTGTGAAGCAGGAGCCTGGGTACCAGGAGCGAGACGGGCAGCAGCCACATACTGATAAAGACAACGGGCCCCAGGAAGCACACAGGGAAGAACCGAACAGTGATGGCCATCATGGAGATGTTAAAACTGAAGTCCCAAGCGAGGAGAAGTCGCCACAGATGGGACGGGAAGGGTGCAGCAGCTGCATCTGTCCAGTCTGTGGGAAGTTCTTCCGTTCTGAGTCTCTCCTCCATGAGCACCAGAAGATACACAAGGACAGCCCGTGCTATGCCTGCGCCGACTGTGGGAACAGCTTCGGGCACCGTTCGTCTCTCCTCCGCCACCGAAACTTGCACTGCAGACAGCAGCCGGGAATCGTCTACCCTGATCCGGTGATCTCCGCCTCTCCTGGGCAGCACGTCCATAAGTGCGGCATCTGTCACCTGAACTTCTCCAGCTCCAAAGATCTGAGGCGACACCTGAGGAGCCACAAAGGAGACGGCACGTTCATGTGCCGCGAGTGCGGCCAGACATTTAACTGCAACTTCTCACTGGTGCGGCACCAGAGGACGCACACCGGCGAGCGGCCCTTCACCTGTCTGCAGTGCCACAAGAGCTTCAAGTGCAGCTCCGTCCTCCTCCGCCACCAGAGGATCCACACCGGGAGCAGCCATATCAGTGCGACGTGTGCCTGCGCTGCTTCTCCCAGAAGCCTAGCCTCATCAACCACCTGCGGACACACACAGGAGAGCGCCCCTTCAGCTGCCAGGTCTGTGGCCGGAGCTTCTGCTCTAGGTCCGCCCGGATGCGACACGAGCACACAAACCACCAGCATGACTCTAAGAACAAGGAGGTGGCGGTGTCTGAGGCGGCGGGCGGAGGGGACGGCGAGCTGCCGCCCCCGCTGTGATATCATCCCACCTGAACTTCACTTTTAGATCTAGGTTATACTTTTATTTAAGACTTTTGTTTTCTGTTGTTCCAAATAATGTAAACCCGAATTGTTTCATCCGGAGGGGCCGCAATCATCCTAAAACTGTGCTCAGCGGCTCAGTATGGGGGAGTTGCTGTCACACGTGCTCCATGCCTGAGAGCCCCCGGAGTTGTCATCTCTGCAGCCCCTTCACCCCAAATCTTCAGCCTTGAAGCGCGCAAATCTCCACATCACATCGAGTAACTGTGCAAATCCCGACTCCAGATGTCCTGATCCAACCACATCGGGTCCACTCCGCTCACATCCAGAGCTGCTGTTACCACCGTCCAATGCAGATAAACTCGCAGCTCTGGAGGCGACTGGAGTATAAGACTTAGGGTAACAGCAGAATTGGGACTGCAGCTCTGGATGTCAATGGAGATAAAGGCTAGATGGACCTTTGGAGTAATAAAGGGAAGGATGTCCAGACTTCTGACATGTTATTTCCAGTATTCCTACTTTTTAGGTAGAACAGTCTAGGAGAGTGGTCAGCGCCTCGACTCCATTATATAATTTGCGTTAAGATGAATGTGCTCCATTTACCAACATGTCACTTTATTGGCTGCAGTGTGACACCATGTACATATGGGGGTCAGAAGCCCACCCCATAGCGATATGTCAATCTGATCATCATAGTGGTCAGTGGTGACACGAGAAGGAGGTCGGCTCCTTGGTGCTACTGCCCCAGCTGGCCCTGAATTACCACCAGAAGAGCGTAGGGTCACGTCGGAGGCAGACATCAGAGTTCTCCAGACCTTACTTGGCTTGTGTTTGATCATTTTAGTCTTAATTTATTATTTTTTGGGTTTGGCCACTCTGTTACCCCCGGTGTGAGACAAGGCAACAGTGCGGAATCTGTCATCTTGTCTCTCCTCTCTCCCTGTTATCAAGGCCATTGCATCTGCTTCGCTAGGACCCCGGCTCTGCAGGTGGTCAGTCCGTGTCCTGTACTGCTGCCTGCACCGTGTCTCCACCGTCTGAGCACATAAACAGGGCTGCCGGAGCCACGCTGCTGGCGTCCTAGGTTGAGTCTCGGTCATCTTCTACCAAGACGGCTCTGACTGAACCCCGGGGATGGCCATAGCCTCTTTTTTGGCTAGCATCCCCCATATATCGGTACATTATTCTTGTTCACCTTTCCCCTCGTAATAATAATAATAATAATCTTTATTTATATGGCGCCAACATATTCCGCAGCGCTTTACAGTTTAACAGTTTCAGAACACAAGTCATAAGTAACAACGTTAACAATACAATAATTAAAGCAAAATAAGACGGCCCTGCTCGTGAGAGCTTACAATCTACAATGAGGTGGGGGAGATACAAAGTACAGGTGTGTATATACAATGGTGCATTTACAATGATGGTCCAGCCATCTTGAGGGAGTGAGGGATGGATGGAGATAGTGAATGGGCTACATACACACACTTACACATAGAATGACTGATTAGTGAATGTGATAGGCCGCTCTGAACAAATGTGTTTTGAGGGAGCGCCTGAAACCATGCAAATTGTGGATAGTCCTAATTTCTTGGGGTAGAGCATTCCAGAGGATTGGCGCAGCGAGGGAGAAGTCTTGGAGTCGGGAGTGGGAGGTACGGATTAGTGCAGAGGTTAGTCGAAAGTCTTTTGCAGAGCGCAGCAGTCGGTTAGGCCGATAGACAGAAATGAGGGAAGAGATGTAGGGGGCTGCACTGTGGAGAGGACGGGCAGGGTGATAGACAGAAATGAGGGAGGAGATGTAGGGGGGCCGCACTGTGGAGAGGACGGGCAGGGTGATAGACAGAAATGAGGGAGGAGATGTAGGGGGCTGCACTGTGGAGAGGACCGGCAGGGTGATAGACAAATGAGGGAGGAGATGTAGGGGGCTGCACTGTGGAGAGGACGGGCAGGGTGATAGACAGAAATGAGGGAGGAGATGTAGGGGGGTGCTGCACTGTGGAGAGGACGGGCAGGGTGATAGAAATGAGGGAGGAGATGTAGGGGGTGCTGCACTGTGGAGAGGACGGGCAGGTGATAGGTAGAAATGAGGGAGGAGATGTAGGGGGGTACTGCACTGTGGAGAGGACGGGCAGGTGATAGGTAGAAATGAGGGAGGAGATGTAGGGGGGCTGCACTGTGGAGAGGACGGGCAGGGTGATAGACAGAAATGAGGGAGGAGATGTAGGGGGGTGCTGCACTGTGGAGAGGACGGGTAGGGTGATAGAAATGAGGGAGGAGATGTAGGGGGGCCGCACTGTGGAGAGTACGGGTAGGTGATAGATAGAAATGAGGGAGATGTAGGGGGGTGCTGCACTGTGGAGAGGACGGGCAGGGTGATAGATAGAAATGAGGGAGGAGATGTAGGGGGGCTGCACTGTGGAGAGGACGGGCAGGTGATAGATAGAAATGAGGAGGAGATGTAGGGGGGTGCTGCACTGTGGAGAGGACGGGCAGGGTGATAGATAGAAATGAGGGAGGAGATGTAGGGGGTGCTGCACTGTGGAGAGGACGGGCAGGTGATAGATAGAAATGAGGGAGGAGATGTAGGGGTGCTGCACTGTGGAGAGCTTTGTGGGTGAGAACAAGTACTTTGAATTGGATCCTATAATGAATGGGCAGCCAGTGTAAGGACTGGTGAAGAGCGGACGCGTCCGAGTACCAATTAGCCAGATGGATGACCCTGGCTTCTGCATTAAGGATGGACTGGAGAGGGGATAGTCAAGTAATGGGGAGGCCAAGTAATAGAGCGTTGCAGTAGTCCAGGCGGGAGTGGATCAGGGCGACAGTGAGGGTTTTTGTTGCTTCCATGGTGAGAAAAGGGCGGATTCTGGAGATGTTCTTTAGGTGTAGGCGGCAAGAGATTGTATGTGGGAGGTGAAGGAGAGATTGGTGTCAAACATAACACCCAGACAGCGAGCCTGCTGCCAGGGTGTTATTATGGGTGTCGCCCACCGAGAGGGAAATGTCAGATTTAGGGAGGTTAGTAGACGGCGGGAGCAGAAGGAGTTCAGTTTTGGAGAGGTCGAGTTTCAGATAGAGAGCGGACATGATGTTGGAGACTGCGGACATTCGGTGGCGTTCTGTAGTACAGCGGGGGTAAAGGGGGATAACGTGTATAGTTGTGTGTCATCAGCATAAAGATGGTACTGAAAGCCAAATCTGCTGATGGTCTGTCCAATTGGAGCCGTGTAGAGAGAGAAGAGAAGGGGGCCAAGGACTGAGCCCTGGGGTACACCGACAGCGAGAGGAAGAGGAGATGACGTGGAGCCAGAGAACAAAACACTGAAGGAGCGGTCAGAAAGATAGGAAGAGAACCAGGAGAGAACAGTGTCCTTAATACCTAGTGACTGGAGCCTAGAGAGTAGGAGACGGAGGTCAACTGTGTCGAAAGCTGCAGAAAGGTCGAGAAGAATGAGCAGAGAGTGGTCACCGTTACATTTTGCTGTCAGAAGGTCATTGGTCACTTTGATGAGCGCAGTTTCAGTCGAATGTAGGGGGCGGAAGCCGGACTGTGAAGGGTCTAGGAGGGAGTGAGTGGAGAGGTAACGGGTGAGGCGGGAGTAGACTAGGCGCTCCAAAAGTTTAGAGATGAAGGGGAGATTGGAGACCGGTCTGTAGTTGTTTGTGCAGGAAGGGTCGAGAGCGGGTTTCTTTAGTAGTGGAGTAATGGAGTGTTTGAAGGAGGATGGGAAAATGCCAGAGGAGAGTGAGAGATTAAAGATTGTTGTGATGAACGGGCACGCGGTCCGCCACACGGTAGCCCGGGGTATCACGGCTTGTGATCCCTCCGTGCTGCAAAGGTGACGAAAACGCGCACACACACGACGGCTGCTGCCGTCCGACCCAGTAAACTGCAGGGATTTATAATTATCCCACTTCCACTTAGGAACTTGCAGCTCTCTGGCGCCCCCCTTACCCTCAGGTCAGTCAGGGAACTGCACCTAGGATAATTGGTCGCCAGACGGGTCACTTGGATGTGTGCTGGCTATTGGGCACGCTGCAGTGAGGGAATTATAATTACTCCTGGCTGCAGCCAGGCAGTACCCTTATAAACCCCGCTCCGTCACTGCCAGCGTCACCCAATAGATTAACACTTTACACCCCTTCCTTTTAGCTGCCACCAGCTACGGCTTTTGATGAACAATTTATCAAGAGGGTCCGTAGCAACCCCAAAACAGTAGCGTAGTGCTTCAGGCACGTGCAAATTCGTTTATAGAGCAGGAGAAACAAACTAATAAATTTATAGGTTTATTCCTTAAAAACCAGGCAGTGCTTATATAATATAAAAAGATGTAACAAACTGAGACAATATCGTTATATACAGATGCAGTTATAAAATAAAATGGGATTAAGAATGAAAGATAACTCACATGGTTGTTAGATCATTACAGGCAAGCCAGGCTGGGGGAAGGAGCCACACGTCATAGTTCATTGGTAGATCTCTTACTCAGGACATCCCAGCAGAAAGTGCCTAAGGAACTTCACTGCAAGACTTATGCATGTCAGCTTCTGACCTCACAAAAAGGGCTGGTCCTCTGGCCACCTCCCCTGGCTGCAAGCTATGGTTTGAGCTCTGCAATATCATAAGGTTCATAACTCGTCCTGTGAACCTAGCAGAATAACGGCAGACCTATCAATGATCTCACTCCAAAATGACGGTTCCAATGAGCCCACACTTGGGTGGGCTAGTACATGGGGCACCCGAGAATTCCATTTCTCGGGTTCTGTTGGAGTTACGGGTTTACCAGTACCACGGGAACGATGCCCATCGGCGCATGGTTCAACACAGTAACTTTCGTGTTTCTAGCGAATGCTCCCACCGTGTTATTAACCAAAAAAGAATGAATTCTCCAAAATGGCTGCTATAGGAAGAAAGCACGTGTGCAGACAATGCAGGACCCCTGCGGTGAAGCGGGAAAACTTCCAGCACTGGCAGCTCACATTACACTGCGTGAGTGCAGGCTGGGGGTTGGTGAGAAGTACGAGAGCTGCAGAGAGGAGGGGGCTTTGCTTGGTGGGCTTTCAGCAGTACAAAAAAAAAAAGATGAGGACAGCAATTCCAGCACAGCACTCATCACACCTCCCCCCTTAGAGGGCGCTACGGAGGCATGACCTGTCGGTAATCCGACATGCGCACCTCAGCGGGTTCGCCACGTCGTGATAACCCATCAGCATTCCCATGATCACTGCCTTTCTTGTGTTGTACGGTAAAATCATACTGCTGCAGGGCAAGGCTCCAGCGTAGCAACCTACCATTGGTTCCGGACACTGTGTGCAGCCAGCTCAGAGGGTTGTGGTCGGTGACCACCTTGAAGGTGCGCCCGTACAGGTAGGGCTGCAAACGTTGCAGTGCCCAGACCATGGCCAGGCACTCCTTCTCGATGGTGGAGTATGCCACTTCCCTTGGCAGAAGTTTCCGGCTCAGGTACAACACGGGGTGCTCCTGGTTCCCCGAATCAACCTGGCTGAGTACAGCACCGAGGCCAAATTCGCTGAGGTCAGTCTGTACCAGGAATGGCCGACTGCTGTCGACGGCTTTCAACACTGGAGAGCTGCACAGGGCTGTTTTCAAAGCTCGGAATGCCGCCTCACAGCCATCTGTCCAGTTGACTGTTTGGGGTAGACCGCCCTTGGTGAGGTCCGTCAAGGGTTTTGCAATGGCGCTATAGTTCGGTACGAAACGCCTATAGTACCCTGCAGTGCCCAGGAAGGACTTCACCTGCTTTTTGGTCCTGGGGGTGGGCCAGGACACGATCGCGTCCACTTTCTCGGGCTCTGGACTCATGGAACCCCCGCCTACCCGGTGCCCAGGTAGTGGACCTCCCTCATGCCCATCTGGCATTTTCCCGGCTTGATGGTCAGACCTGCCTGGTGAATACGCTTGAGCACCTCCTGGAGATGCTGAAGGTGTTCCTCCCAGGTGGAACTGAAGACGGCAATGTCGTCCAGGTACGCCATAGCGTACTCCAGTCCCTGAAGCAGGTGGTTGACCATCCGCTGGAAAGTGGCAGGGGCATTCTTCATGCCGAAAGGCATGACCGTGGACTCGTACAGTCCAAAAGGGGTGATAAAGGCAGATTTCTCCTGCGCCGCAGGGCTCAGGGGAATCTGCCAGTATCCCCGGCTCAGATCCATGATGGATATGTACTTGGCATTCGCCAACCGCTCCAGCAGATCCTCGATGCGTGGCATTGGGTGCGCATCAGAGGTAGTGATGGCGTTGAGCCCCCTGTAGTCCACGCAGAACCGGGTGGTCCGATCCTTTTTTGGCACGAGAACTACAGGTGAGGCCCACCGCGCTTTTGGACTGCCGGATCACCCCCAGCTGCAACATCTCATGGATCTCCTGGCGCATAATCTGCTGCACTTCCTCAGAGATCCGATAAGGTGTCCGCCGTAACGGGGCGTGATTCCCGGTGTCCACCTCGTGGACTGCCAACTCGGTCCTTCCGGGTCGGTTCGTGAACTCGGCCCGGAAGGGTTCCAGAGTGGTCAGCAACTGCAACCGCTGGGAGACGGTTAGCGAGGCATTTACCTCCATGTCCTCAATGGACCCATTGGCATTAGCTTGGGCCAGCATGTCTAGGAGGGGATCCTCTTCCCCGTCCTCGGGCAGATTGCAGACCGGTAGGACGCAGGCTTCACGTTCGTGATGGGCCTTCATCATGTTGACGTGAAAGGCCTTGCGCCTACCCCGAGTGTGGTCAAGCGTGACCACGTAGGTGGCTGGGTTGAGCTGTTGGTGCACAACGTACGGGCCTTCCCAGGCTGCCTGAAGCTTATCCTTTGGTACGGGGACCAACACCCACACCTTTTGACCCACCTGGTAGGTCCGCTCCCGGGCGTTCTGGTCGTACCAGTGCTTCTGGTCAGCCTGAGCCTGCGTCATGTTGTCATGCACCAACTGCGTCAAGGTCTGCATCTTGTCGCGGAAGCGCATGACATAATCCACGATGGACACTTCCGTGGGGTTTGGCTCATCTTCCCAGGATTCTCTTATCAACCCAAGGGGTCCCCAGACTCGCCTACCATACAGGAGCTCGAAGGGGGAGAACCCCGTCGAGGCCTGCGGGACTTCTCTGTAGGCAAATAGCAGGTGTGGGAGGTACCGCTCCCAATCGCGTCTCTGGGTCTCAACCAGCATGCGGAGCATCTGTTTGAGGGTACCGTTAAAGCGCTCACACAAACCATTGGTCTGTGGGTGATACGCACTCGATACCATACGCGTCACCTGCATTTTGCTGCAGAGAGCCTTCATTAGGCGAGACATAAATTGGGTCCCTTGATCGGTAAGCATCTCCCTGGGAAATCCTACCCGTGAAAAGATGGTCACCAGTGCATCCGCCACCTTATCTGCCCTAGTTGAGGACAGAGCTACTGCCTCCGGGTACCGAGTAGCGTAGTCTACCACAGTCAGGATGTATTGCTTTCCAGAGCTGCTGGGGACGGCCAGCGGGCCCACAATGTCCACCGCGATCCTCTGGAAAGGCTCCTCTATCACTGGCAACGGGATCAGGGGAGCCTTAAGAGCAGGCCCCGCCTTCCCCACTCTTTGACAGGTGATACAGGAGCGGCAGTAGTTAGTCACATCTGTCCCCATCTTGGGCCAATAGAAGTGTTGAGACAGCCGTGCCTTAGTTTTGCTAATCCCCAAGTGTCCAGCAAGTGGAATCTCATGGGCAATCCTCAACAACTCACCTCGGAACTGGTGCGGGACGACCAGCTGTTTTTCCCTCAACCACTCCTTTTGGGAACCTCCGGGTACTGTCTCCCGGTACAACCTTCCTCGTTCCCAGAACACCCTCTCCTTATCAGTCACGGAGGTGGGCGTCTCGGCGAGGTGCCTCAAGTTCCCCAGGCTCGCATCTGAGTGCAGAGCGGCCTGGAACTCCTGGCTGGAGGCAGCCAGAAGTGACGTCAGGGTTCCTTCCTCACTGGGACCCTCTGGGACCGGCTCTGGGTCCACCTCTGGTTCAGTCTCTCCTGTAGCGGAGGAGGGTCCAGATGGCAGGGCGCTACCTGCGATCCGGGCACTCTGACTGCGGGTGACAGCAGCTACATATGCAGTCTCCCCGGGGATTTCTATAGACCCATCAGCCTGCGCTGCTATGGGCTCTACCTCCCCATCCACCCCCAACACTTCAGGAGCAGTGCTACTTATGGGCCAGTTACCTTCCTCGGTGGCACTGGTCAGTGTCATGGCGTCACCTTCCTCCCGGTTCCCATGCACCTCCCCATTTCCTTGAGCACTGTCGCTTGCTCCTGCTAGGGGTTCCTCAGCCGTCTCACTCCGCAGAGCGACGGGACTGAACGCTCCTGTACCTGTGGACACATCTACCACTTCAGAGAAAGGGTTAACAGATTCAGATGGCACAGATACATCACTTTCAACATCAGTCCAAGGGAAAGAAAGGTTATCAGTTGCATCATCACTTCGCAAAGTATTAGCAGGTAACACAATCAGTTTCCCATCATCATCAACATCATGGTTAACGTTAACCTTATCATCAGATTGGGAAGGGGTGTCAGGGACATAGTACGCCACCATCCTCCCCAGATCAGTCCCCAATAAAACATCAGTGGGCAGGTTTTCGGACACCCCCACTTCCTTCACCCCGCTCCCGGTACCCCAGTCAATGAAAACTCTGGCTATCGGCAAGGGGTAGTGGACGCCCCCAATCCCTGTGACAGTTAAGGTTTTCCCCGGAATCAACTCTTCCGGGGCCGCCAGTTCGGGTCGGATGAGTTCGTTCAGCCCCGGTGTCCTTGAGGCCTGTAGCAAGACGGGCCCCCACGCGGACGGGCTGCACGTTGTCATCAACCCTCCCCACCACACCACCCACCAAAAGAACAGAGGCGTTGGGCCCGGAGGCCTTGGCTGGGGGGTTCTTCTGCCTCTCCGGACAGGTGGCGCTGATGTGTCCAGTCCTTTTGCAGGAGAAACACTGGCGGGGGTCTGATGTAGGCCGGGCGCTGGCAAAGGGGATAGTGCCTCCAGAGGGACGGCTGGCAGGGGCACTGGGGTTGGTTGCAGGCTTACCCCCTCCCCAACGGGTGGTGACGGCCTTCCGCACCTCGGGTTTCCGGTTGGCCTCATAGCTGTCGGCGATCCGGGCTGTTGTGACCGCGTCCTCTGGTTCTCGGTCCAGGATGAACTGTCGGACCTCAGCTGGGCACAGATGCAGGAACTGGTCTTTGATCATCAGGTCTTTCAGCTCCTCATAGGTGTCAACTGACAGTCCATGGATCCACTGGTCAAAGTGGGTCCTGAGTCCTTGCACCACATCGCTATAACTGTCGTGTGGGCCACGTTGGAGGTTCCGGAACTTCTTTCGGTATACCTCAGGGGTTAGCTGGTACTTAGCAATCAGGGCCTGCTTGATGGCCTCATAGTCACTGTCTTGATCTGGCGCGAGGGAAGCAAACGCCTCCAAAGCTTTGCCCTTTAGCCCGGGGGTCAAGTACCTGGCCCATTGGTCGGCAGGCAGCCGGTACTGTCTGCAGACTTTCTCAAAGGCCCGCAGAAAAGTGTCCAAGTCTCCGTCCCTTTCCAGCACGGGAAAGTGCTCCGGCCGGGGCTTGGGACTCTGAATGCTGCTGGGCACACTGCTCTGGGCTGTGGAGGGCATTGCCCCTCGCTGGACCATCTCCAGCTCATGGGCTCTCTCAGCCTCCCGCTCGGCTCTCTCAGCCTCTCGCTGGGCTTGGCGCTCGGCTCGGGCCTCCTGCTGGTATTGCTGAATCAGCTTCAGGCGCTCCCCCCGGTCGTCGGTGGGGAGTTCCTCCAGGGCCGCCTGCAGGTAAGGGTCCAGCCCGCCCTGGGTGTAAGCCTGCAGGGTTTGGGCCTCTGCTGCCGCCCCACCTTGGCTTGGGCCGGCTTCTGTGCCCTCCTCGCTCTCAGCGTGGACCTGTGACATCAGGACCTTGATCAGTTGAGCTTTGGTTTGGCCCTGGGGTCAAGGCCTCGGGAAATGCATATTCCAGCAAGAGTGTCCCTTTTCTGCAGTTTGTACCAACTTGCTCCTATTGTAGCCATGTTTGCCAAATAAAAGATAGGATAGAAAAACAAAGAGAAGGGAGGGGTAACCGCAAGTACACACAATTGTCTCAGGACTAATAAACACTGAGTCTGTTCTCCAAAACTTTAGTTGCAGGGTCGCTGAAGAACCGTGCAAGTTTTTTTTTTAGTGAATGGAATGATTGCTCAAACCAGATCACTAATGCTCTATAATCCCACCGCTGCCACCAATATGTGATGAACGGGCACGCGGTCCGCCACACGGTAGCCCGGGGTATCACGGCTTGTGATCCCTCCGTGCTGCAAAGGTGACGAAAACGCGCACACACACGACGGCTGCTGCCGTCCGACCCAGTAAACTGCAGGGATTTATAATTATCCCACTTCCACTTAGGAACTTGCAGCTCTCTGGCGCCCCCCTTACCCTCAGGTCAGTCAGGGAACTGCACCTAGGATAATTGGTCGCCAGACGGGTCACTTGGATGTGTGCTGGCTATTGGGCACGCTGCAGTGAGGGAATTATAATTACTCCTGGCTGCAGCCAGGCAGTACCCTTATAAACCCCGCTCCGTCACTGCCAGCGTCACCCAATAGATTAACACTTTACACCCCTTCCTTTTAGCTGCCACCAGCTACGGCTTTTGATGAACAATTTATCAAGAGGGTCCGTAGCAACCCCAAAACAGTAGCGTAGTGCTTCAGGCACGTGCAAATTCGTTTATAGAGCAGGAGAAACAAACTAATAAATTTATAGGTTTATTCCTTAAAAACCAGGCAGTGCTTACATAATATAAAAAGATGTAACAAACTGAGACAATATCGTTATATACAGATGCAGTTATAAAATAAAATGGGATTAAGAATGAAAGATAACTCACATGGTTGTTAGATCATTACAGGCAGCTCTCTGGCACCCCCCTTACCCTCAGGTCAGTCAGGGAACTGCACCTAGGATAATTGGTCGCCAGACGGGTCACTTGGATGTGTGCTGGCTATTGGGCACGCTGCAGTGAGGGAATTATAATTACTCCTGGCTGCAGCCAGGCAGTACCCTTATAAACCCCGCTCCGTCACTGCCAGCGTCACCCAATAGATTAACACTTTACACCCCTTCCTTTTAGCTGCCACCAGCTACGGCTTTTGATGAACAATTTATCAAGAGGGTCCGTAGCAACCCCAAAACAGTAGCGTAGTGCTTCAGGCACGTGCAAATTCGTTTATAGAGCAGGAGAAACAAACTAATAAATTTATAGGTTTATTCCTTAAAAACCAGGCAGTGCTTACATAATATAAAAAGATGTAACAAACTGAGACAATATCGTTATATATAGATGCAGTTATAAAATAAAATGGGATTAAGAATGAAAGATAACTCACATGGTTGTTAGATCATTACAGGCAAGCCAGGCTGGGGGAAGGAGCCACACGTCATAGTTCATTGGTAGATCTCTTACTCAGGACATCCCAGCAGAAAGTGCCTAAGGAACTTCACTGCAAGACTTATGCATGTCAGCTTCTGACCTCACAAAAAGGGCTGGTCCTCTGGCCACCTCCCTGGCTGCAAGCTATGGTTTGAGCTCTGCAATATCATAAGGTTCATAACTCGTCCTGTGAACCTAGCAGAATAACGGCAGACCTATCAATGATCTCACTCCAAAATGACGGTTCCAATGAGCCCACACTTGGGTGGGCTAGTACATGGGGCACCCGAGAATTCCATTTCTCGGGTTCTGTTGGAGTTACGGGTTTACCAGTACCACGGGAACGATGCCCGTCGGCGCATGGTTCAACACAGTAACTTTCGTGTTTCTAGCGAATGCTCCCACCGTGTTATTAACCAAAAAAGAATGAATTCTCCAAAATGGCTGCTATAGGAAGAAAGCACGTGTGCAGACAATGCAGGACCCCTGCGGTGAAGCGGGAAAACTTCCAGCACTGGCAGCTCACATTACACTGCCTGAGTGCAGGCTGGGGGTTGGTGAGAAGTACGAGAGCTGCAGAGAGAAGGAGGGGGGCTTTGCTTGGTGGGCTTTCAGCAGTACAAAAAAAAAAGATGAGGACAGCAATTCCAGCACAGCGCTCATCACAATTGTAGTTAGGTGAGTTGTGACAACTGGAGAGAGAGACTGGAGGAGATGTGAGGGAATGGGGTCGGCCGTGCATGTAGTCGGACGAGAGGAGTCTGGAGACTTCTGTGATGGGATCAAATGTGGAGCGTGAGCCAGGGGAAATGCAGGGAGGGATGGGAGTCACAGCACTTGGTGGCTGGGAGTAGATTTCCTGACTAATATTATCTATGTTCTCTATAAAGTGGGAGGCCAGGTCATCAGCACAGCTGTCTGTGATAGTTACTTGTGCTTTTGGCCTGAGGAGGGAGTGAAAGGTGTCAAAAAGTTTCTTGGGGTTGTTGGCTAGTGAGGAGATCAGGGTGATGAAGTAGGTCTGTTTGGCGAGGTGAAGGGCAGCATTATAAGTTCTTAACATGAATTTGAAGTGGATGAAGTCTTCTGGTGTGCGGGTTTTTCTCCAGAGGCGTTCAGCACTCCTAGAGCATCGCTGGAGAAGTCGAGTTTGCAATGTGAGCCAGGGCTGTTTTACTCTGTGCTTTGAGGTTCTGAGTCAAGGTGCTCCATTCTGGACCTCAGCACTCCCCAGTTTTGGTGTTTCTAAAAATATAAGAACAAGATTCAGTTGTCCTCCATCCCTCACAACTATTTTTTTCTGTCCCGTCCTCCTGCTCTCCTTTGCTGACTTTTGTGGAATATTCTATCACCCCTTCATTCAGGTGTGATTGTCCCTCTTCAGGAAAAAGTTGCAGCTTTCTATTCGAACCTGTTTAAGGTGCCCAAGAAAGATTTCTCTGTCTCATTCTGAGACCTCTCAACAAACGCGTTCAATCTTGTGACCTCGGAATGGAATCTCGCTGCGAACAGAGAATCCGACCACAAAGCACAAGCTGAAGGGTCCGAACCCAGACGCATAAAGAGAGGTAGAGGCAGCCGTCAGCTATGGAGCAAAGTGTGACATTCTAGAGACAAAACATAAGGAGTGGTAAACTCTTCTGCCACCTGAAGGTCGGTGACAAAGCCCATGAACATTCTGCATGGGGGTTCTTGTTCAAAAGGCAATGGCTGCAAAGAATGAAGATGTGAGCTTAACATTAAGACTTGAATGAGGCATATTGAGAGCAAGATGCAATAACTCCTTAACCCCCGGAGGTATTTTCATTTCTGCATTTTAGTTTTTCGCTCCCCTTCTTCCCAGAGCCATAACTTTTTTATTTTTACGTCAATATGGCCGTGTGAGAGCTTGCTCTTTGCGGGACTAGTTGTACTATTGAATGACCCATTGGTTTTAGCATATCATATACTGGAAAACGGGAAAATATTCCAAATGCAGTGAAATTGCAGAAAAAGTGCAATACCACAGTTGTCTTTTTTTTTCTTTACCATGTTCACTAGATGCTAAAACTGACCTGCTGTTATGATTCTCCAGGTCATTACGAGTTCACAGACACCGAACATGTCTGGCTTCTTTTTTATCTAAGTGGTGAAAAAAATTCCAAAGTTCGTTAAAATAAAAAAATTGTGCCATTTTCCGATCCCCGTAGCGTCTCCATTTTTCGTGATCTCGGGTTGGGTGAGGGCTTATTTTTTGTGCGCCGAGCTGACGTTTTTAATTAAACCATTTTGGTGTAGATACAATCTTTTGATCACCCATTATTACATTTTAATGCAACGTTGCGGCGACCAAAAAAACAAATCTGGCGTTTTTACTTTTTTCTCGCTACGGCGTTTAGAGATCAGGTTAATTCTTTTTTTATATTAATAGCTCAGGCGATTCTGAACCCGGCGATACCAAATATGGGTATGTTTGATTTTTGTTTTATTTTGAATGGGGCGAAAGGGGGGTGATTTGAACTTTTATACTCTTATTTTTTTAATATTTTATAAAAACACTTTTTTCTTACTTTTTGCATGCTTCAATAGTCTCCATGGGAAACTGGAAGCTGCCATAATCCGATCGGCTCTGTTACATACAGGCGATGATCAGATCGCCTGTATGTAGCAGAATTGCTCACTTGCTATGAGCGCTGACCACTGGGCGGCGCTCATAGCAATCCGCAGTGACAACCATAGAGGTCTGCTGGAGACATCTGGTTGTCATGTCAACCCATTGGAGACATCTGGTTGTCATGTCAACCCATCGGTGACCAGCAATCGCGTGACGGGGTCACCAGTGAGCAGGATTTCTGGCTCATTTGCCGAAAGCACAAGTTAAATGTCGCTGTCATAGATGGACAGCTGCATTTAATGGGTTAGCAGCCGCAGGTGGATCGCGATTCCACCCGCGGCTGTTAGAGGCACACGTCAACTGTTCAAAACAGCTGACATGTGATGGTGGAGATGTGGGCTCAGCGCCGGAGCCCACATGAAAGGGAGGGATTCTGACATCGGCGTACTACCGTGTTTCCCTGATAGTAAGACACCCCCGATAGTAAGACGTAGTGGGGGTTTTAGGGGATCGGCTAATGTAAGACGTACCCCGAAAGTAAGACATACCGGTAGTAAACTGTACGTTGGATACGGCGGTCCAAGGAGGAGGCTTCTCGTCGGCTGCATTCTGCCGCCCCCTCTCCCGTTCTCTGAGCCGGCTGTCAAACTGACAGCCGGCTTAGAGAAAGTGCTGCTGCGCTTCGGTGTGCAGTGTGCTAGCGTCTCACTCCAGGTTACAGCCAGGTGTCAGAGACGCTACACACTCACATCTTGTAAGCCGGGAGCCCCTCTGCTCTGTGCCCTGACCGCCGCCGCTGCAAGCACTTCCACATCCATGAAGCGCCAGCAGCGTGATCAGGTAACATGATCACGCTGCTGACATCACACGCCGGCTCTTCAGAGGAGACACAGGCAGTGAGGCAGCGTTGCAGTTGGTGGTAAGTGCTCCAGACGGTTATTGGAGCTGAAGACACCGAAGAAATTAGGACATGCTCTGGGGGACTAGGAAATAATGAGTTGGGTCGGGGAGCAAGGCCAGGGGCAGAAAGATGCATGGGGGGAGAAATCTAAGAAAATTATGGGGGGGCAGAAAAATCTAAGGACATAATGAGGGAAATCTGAGGACATTATGGGGGGAAATCTGAGGACATAATGGGGGGAATCTGAGGACATTATGGGGGGAATCAACATTTATTTTCCAATATAAGACATACCCCGAAAGTAAGACATATTGGTACTTTTGGGGGTAAAAAGAATGTAAGACACTGTCTTACTTTCGGGGAAACACGGTAATATGCCCGATGTCGGAAAGGGGTTAATGTCTTGTTTCTACTTTGGCCACCAAGAGAAATTAAAGAAAATTTCAGCTATTTGACTCCTGAGTTGAGTTGAAGAAGAATGGACTGAAAAGAAGACTTTTTGGCGAAAGTGTTTTTGAGACACGAGATGTTACCTTAGGAAGAAAATCAAAAGACCTACAGATGGCTACCAAAAACATTCAGGCTTGATAGTATGAGTGGGGGTCTTCTTGTAAAGTCAAATGTGTTGTTGAAAGATCCAGAGGTTACGCGAGTCCAAAGGTTCTTTCCTGCTGGATGGTAGGTGTTAGAACCCTCTTGTTAAGTTTTTTCAGTTTGCTGGTCACATGACCTTTTTTTCCCTATTTAATCTGGCTCCGCCCTTCTGGCTTTGCTGGACTTCATTGTATTATCTACTCTTAAGCTAGCCGGGTGCTTTGGTGCCTTACTCAGTCAGTTTTGCTTGATCTTAGGATCTCGTAGTAATTTGTTTTCTGTTTAATTATCCCTGCTACAATTTCTGTTAGGAGGTGTCCACCTTTTCTCCCAGTCCCTAGATCTTGTAGGGATTCCTCCCTCGCAACTATAGGTCTTCGTTCAGACTAGCGGAGGACTTTAGCGGGTCTGGTCGCAGGATCAGGTTCCCCGTTACATCGTAGGGATCCAGCTCAGTTTTATTGTAGGGACAGAATTCCCATCTTTCCTTAGTGCTTGTAGCAGATCAAAACAGTAAGTCCAGCCTGAAAAAAAAAAAAAAAAAAAAATCTCTAAGGAAAGATTTTCTGTTTCCATCATGGTGTCGGTTCAGGATTTGGCTCAACGCCTGCAGGGTCTCTCTCTGGAGGTGGCTGAAATTCAGCAACACGTGAGTAGTTGTTCTGGAGCACATTTCGTGGAGCCAAAGGTACGTTTGCCTGATTTATTTTTTGGTGAACAACAAGATTTTTTTTCTTTTAAAAATGCTTGCTTGTTGTATTTTCGTTTGAGACCCAGATCCTCTGGTGATGAATCTCAGCGCATAGGGTTCATAATGTCACTTTTGCGCAAAGAACCTCAGGACTGGGCCTTTTCTCTGCAGCCTAGTGATCCATGCTTTAGATCAGTGGATAGTTTTTTTTCTGCTTTGGGGTTATTGTATGACGATCCTGATCGTGTTTCATCAGCTGAGACAGAATTGAGACGTTTGAGACAGGGATCAGGTAATGTGGAAAAATATTGTACTCACTTTCGAAGGTGGTCCACTCAGGTGGGGTGGAACGATTCAGCTTTGAAAAGTTTATTTCTTGCAGGGTTAAGTGAAAGGGTTAAAGATTTGCTGATTGCTTATCCCATACCTGGTAACTTGCAAGAGGCTATGCAATTAGCCATACGGGTGGATAGGAGACTGCGTGCAAGGGTTAATGAGAGTAAATCTGCCTTGTCAGCTCCAAGTCTGGAGAGGGACTGTATTGACATTGCAGAGCCGATGGAAATTGGAGCAATTACACCTCACTCTCGGGAAAAAGAACGCAGATTTGCTAAGGGCTTGTGTTTCTACTGTGGTAAATCGGAGCATTTTATTAAGAACTGTGCGCTTCGAATGAATAAAGAAAGAAAAAAAAATGAGGTCAGTTTCGCCCGTATAGCTTGTTTAAACAATAAAGGTGTCTTTCTTTCTGCTACCACTGCTGTTGAGGAGGAATTAATGGAGTTTCGGGTATTTGTGGATTGTGGTTCCACTCTCAATGTGATTGATGGGAAATTTTTGGAAAAACTAAAATTAAAACCCAAACTTCTGTCTTCCCCTATTAATGTGGTGTCTGTGGATGGTTCTCCCTTGAAAAATGTTACTCACCATATCTGTGAATTTCCTCTTACTATTAATGGTGTTCATCAAGAGAATTTGGATTTGGTAGTATTGAATAATTTGCCCTCACCGGTGATTTTGGGGTTACCCTGGTTAAAATTGCACAATCCGGTACTGGATTGGTCTACCAATGAAATTAAGTCCTGGAGTCCTAAGTGTTATGACAAGTGTTGTAACGGGCGTATTGCTGCTGTAGTTAAGGGGGAGTTACCTGTACCTATTCAGGATTTTTGGACAGTTTTTTCTGATAAGGAATCGCAGGTATTGCCTCCTCATAGAGATTATGATTGTACTATTGAATTTGTCCCTGGAGCGACTCTTCCTAAAAGTCGTTTATTTAATTTGACTATTCCTGAGAGAAAGGCTTTGGAGGAATACATACAGACAAGCTTGGCCGCCGGTCACATTAGGCCTTCCAAGTCTCCTGTGGCGGTTGGATTTTTTTTTGTTAAAAAAGGACGGCGGTTTACGGCCTTGTCTAGACTTTCGTGAGATTAATAAGATTACTGTACGCAATCCTTACCCACTGCCATTGATTCCTGATTTGTTTAACCAGTTAGTGGGGGCCAAGTGGTTCTCGAAAATTGATCTTCGAGGGGCATACAATTTGTTGCGCATGAAGGAGGGGGATGAATGGAAGACTGCGTTTAACACTCCACTGGGTCATTTTGAGAATCTGGTCATGCCTTTTGGGCTTTCCAGTGCTCCGGCATTGTTTCAGAATCTTATTAATGACATCCTTAGACCTTTGATCGGCAGAAGTGTGGTTGTGTATTTGGATGACATTTTGATTTATTCACCGGATTTGGAGTCTCATTGGAGGAGTGTGCGTGAAGTATTACAGTTACTGAGTGATAATTCACTTTTTGCCAAACTAGAAAAATGTGAGTTCGCTGTACAGAGACTTAGTTTTTTGGGCTACATTGTCTCCAGTGAAGGTTTTGAGATGGACCCGGTGAAAGTGCAAGCTGTGCAGGATTGGCCTAGACCTATTGGTGTGAAATCAATACAGAGGTTTTTGGGGTTCGCCAATTATTATAGAAAATTCATTAAAAAATTTTCTGTGATTGCCAAACCTCTGACCGATCTCACCAGGAAAGGTGCTGATGCGGTTCAGTGGACTACTGAGGCCATTGAGGCTTTTGTGTTGCTAAAGGAGAGGTTCAGTTCTGCTCCCATCCTTACGCAGCCTGATGTGACTAAACCGTTTTTGGTTGAGGTTGATGCTTCTTCTGTGGGGGTCGGCGCGGTGTTGTCTCAGGAAAAGACGGATGGAGTACATCCCTGTGCTTTTTTTTCAAAGAAATTTTCTGAGTCTGAACTAAATTATGATATCGGTAATCGGGAATTGTTGGCAATTAAACTCGCATTTGAACACTGGCGTCATTTTTTGGAGGGAGCGGAATTTCCCGTTCAAGTCTTCACCGATCATAAAAATCTGATCTACCTTGATGCTGCCAAACGCTTGAATGCCCGTCAGGCTAGGTGGGCACTGTTTTTCTCACGGTTTAATTTTACCGTTACTTACATCCCAGGTACTAAAAACGTTAAAGCTGATGCTTTGTCTCGCAGCTTTTCTCCTATGGTGGGTACTGAGGAGGAGGAGGAAAACATCTTGCAAGAGGGGGTTGTTATTGCTGTTTTGGACTCCGTGTTGGAAGATGAGATTCTTAAAGCACAGGAGAATGCCCCATCTAACACGCCGCATGGGAGGTTGTTTGTGCCTGGTACCCTGAGGAGAGATTTGTTTGATGAATGTCATGACTCTCGGTTGGCAGGTCATCCTGGAATCTCTGAGACCAAGAGACTTGTGGGTCGCAGCTTTTGGTGGCCTGGATGGCAGAAGGAAGTCATTAAGGGGGTGCGTCAATGCACTGTGTGTGCTAGATCTAAGTCTTCTCATACTCCTGCTGCGGGGTTGCTTTGCCCTCTGGAGGTCCCTAGTGCACCTTGGACACATTTGGCTATGGACTTTATTACTGACCTTCCCCCCTCTGAGGGTTTCACTGTCATCTGGGTGGTCGTGGACCGTTTTAGCAAGATGTGTCACTTGGTTCCTTTCATCAAACTGCCCTGCGCTAAGACTCTCGCTAAGGCCTTTGTCAAGGAAATTGTCAGACTACATGGCGTTCTTACTGACATTGTTTCTGATAGGGGACCTCAGTTTGTGGCTCGTTTTTGGCGCGCCTTTTGTGACAGGTTGGGAGTTCATTTGTCGTTTTCATCCGGATATCATCCTGAGTCTAATGGCCAGACAGAAAGGAAAAACCAGGATGTTGAGCAGTTCTTGCATTGTTTTGTGACTGATAATCAAGAGGAGTGGTCTGAGTTTCTGCCACTTGCTGAGTTTGCTCTTAACAACCATACATCCGCTTCTGCTGGTTGTTCGCCTTTTTTTTGTTGTACTGGGAGACATCCGTCTTTTGGGTCATTTTCCAAGTTGGGATCGGCTGTACCTGAAGAGGAGAATTTTTCTGGTGTTTTGGAGAGAGTTTGGACTGATGTGCGTGGTAATCTTCAGGAGGCTAACAAAAGATCCAAAGTGTATTTTGATAGAAAACGACAAGAGGTTTTGTTTGCTATTGGTGACATGGTTTGGTTGTCCTCTAAGAATCTGCGCTTGAGGATTCCGTCTAAGAAATTGGGTCCCAAGTTTGTAGGGCCCTTTAAGGTGCTTCAGGTTATTAACCAATCTGCTGTTAAGTTGGAGCTTCCTACCTCCTGGAAGATTAATCCGGTGTTTCATGTTTCTCTCTTGAAAAAAGCTGAGGTCTCAGATGGAGATGTCTCGGGCCACTGTTCCCCTGGTGGTGGAGGACGGGCAATATGAGATTTCCCGCCTCCTAAATTCTAGACGGTATAGAGGGAGTTTACAGTACCTCGTCGCTTGGAAGGGTTATGGACCCGAGGATAACTCATGGGTGAGGGCGGATGATGTTTCTGCGTCTAGACTTGTCAGAGCGTTTCACAAGAGGTTTCCGGATAAGCCTAAGTCCTAGGGGATCCGGAGGATCCTCTTAGAAGGGGGGTACTGTTAAAACCCTCTTGTTAGGTTTTGTTTCAGTTTGCTGGTCACATGACCTTTTTTCCCTATTTAGTCTGGCTCCGCCCTTCTGGCTTTGCTGGACTTCATTGTATTATCTACTCTTAAGCTAGCTGGGTGCTTAGGTGCCTTACTCAGTCAGTTTTGCTTGATCTTAAAATCTCTTAGTAATTTGTTTTCTGTTTAATTATCCCTGCTACAATTTCTGTTAGGAGGTGTCCACCTTTTCTCCCAGTCCCTAGATCTTGTAGGGATTCCTCCCTCGCAACTATAGGTCTTCGCTCAGACTAGCGGAGGACTTTAGCGGGTCTGGTCGCAGGATCAGGTTCCCCGTTACATCGTAGGGATCCAGCTCAGTTCTATTGTAGGGACAGAATTCCCATCTTTCCTTAGTGCTTGTAGCAGATCATAACAGTAGGTGAGTATGAAGCAGCCCAATAGATGAAAAACAACTATTGTACCTGATGAGGATTCAGGCTAGAGATTGAAAATATTCCAGGTGTTTGTCGGTAAAAATCATCGCCCTAAACTTAGTACCTTCCAGAAGATGCCGCCACTCATCTAAGGATGATATTAGGGCCAGATATGAATGATGTCCAAAAGAACAATTTGCCATGCTGGGGCATAAGGCTTTTAGTCTCATAAAGTCTTAAAGAGAACAAATCCAACTCCTATGGAGGAGGCATCCACCTCAAGAAAGATCGGCTTGTAGACATCTTGCGATGTAGCACCAGAGCAGAGGAGTAACGACTGGTATTGCAGATTCTCTCTGGTTCCTAGGAGTCATGCCTTTTTGAGTAAGAACTATATGAACTGAAAGGATTTGGGAATACTTATTGATGTCCTGCTGGTAATTGGTGAAGCCTCCAGGGATGGTAACGTAACCTTCCGGCATTCAGACTGGCACTTCACAAGTTTGCCTTATAAATTATTTAGATGTAGTTTTCAAAACTGAACACGTAAGCGATGTCGTACAGATATACATGGGTCTCCCGATTCAGAACATTTTGGAAAACTTTGTTTCCAAGTGCTGAAACACAGCAGGAGCAAAAGGCCTAAACCAAAGGGCATGACAAGATATTCGTAGCATCTTCCGTTTATCGCCCTGTTATGAATGTGCTAAAAATGGTTTCTGAGCAGAGGCTCCCTCTGGTGGTTACTGACAGTACTGAACCTTTCAGCGAGGAATGGCAATCTGGGTTCACAGACTGGCTTGATATAAGGGAGGTTCCCTCCCATGATGGTTGCCGGTGATCAATTGTTCTTGTCTCAATTGTGGTTCCTGGTTCATTTGGAAGCTTGCTGAGTCTTGCCTGCATCTTCTGCTATCAGATAAGATATTTTCTGCTTTTATTTTTGTGCTTGCTTTTTGCATTGTTCCCTGCACTTCTGTGGAGGTCAGCCAGGTCCCCTCCGGGGGGCTTGTGCTCCTTTCAGTTTATCTGGAGCCACTGTTGTTTGTTCATTTGCTTTTTCCTGCTTTTTCAGTGGCTGCGGCTTAGTTTTGTTCACACTGAGATCTGATTTAGGTGGTAGAGGTCGTGTGATCTCAGGTGTTTTTGCAATCAGTAGCGTTGGTATTTTTTAGGGGTTTTTTTTGGATTGCAGTGAGTATCCTTTCCTGTACTTTTCTGTCTAGACAGATTGGGCCCCAGCGTTTGCTCATTCTATTTTCTGTCTGTGTCCGTGCTTCTTCTTGTCTAACCGCCATTACTTGTTTGGGGGCTTCCTATTTTCTTTGGTGATCTGCTCCGGGGCAGATAGCTTTCATCTTTCTGCCTTTAGGTGTAGTTATCTCTCAGGATGTGACGAGGCGTCTAGGATAAACGTAGGAACGCTCCACGGCTACCTCTAGTTGTGTGGTTAGTTCAGGTTACTGCAATCCAATAGGTTCCAGCCTCTCTGGAGTATTGCCGTTTTTGCTTACTCTCCTCAGCTACCAAAACATAACATCGCCCTCCATTATGCGAGTCAACTTCTTGGCTCTGCTAATGTCTTGTTTAGTAAAGATGAGGGCTCCCTTAATTCGGTGAAAGAGTTCAGATATGAAGGGCAAAGTATGGCTGTCCTTACTGTGATCTTACGCAGCTCCCGGTAATAAATACATGTGAGGAATCTATACTTTATGAACAAGGACCCTGCTCCTGCAGGTTATGTAGATTTCTGAACAAAGCCGTGCTCTAGGTTCTTTCTTAGCTGACACAGTCTTGGTGTCTAGCAAAGACAAAGGATACGCTCTTCCTTGAGGAGGTTCTTGCCCAGGAATAATGGAAATTGCATAGTCCTAAGGGCCATGAGGTAGCAACGTCTCCGAGGCCGAGGAATATACGTGATGTAATGCTGAATACAAGAAAAATCCCTTCTGGTAATCTGACTAGTAGACTAGTCGAAGGTAGGAGAACATTGTCTCCATCACGGCTGTCCCAAGATTACTGTGGTGTCCCTGAGGAGAGTATCCAAAAAAGAAATGTCCTCAACATGAAAACGTCCCACTTGGAGAGTCACTCTTGGTGTGGAGATGTAGAAAGCCAAGTGGAATATCGGAACCATCTGCTGTAAAGAGTTTTAATGGAAATTGTAGCGGAAAAAGAGGAAAATTCAGCTGCACGGAAAACCGTATGAAATCTATAGATCTGGAGTTCACAAAAGTCTGTAGGAAAAACAAAGGACTTAAAAAGGGAATTAGACGCTTTTATTGGGCATTTCCATAGGTTTGGGTAAAACCTCCATGGGACAGGACTTGTGAGAAGCTGTTAGTAGCTGGTGATCCTTCTACTTTTCATTGCATCTTTCCTGGATGTGTAAATCTACTGTAGCAGCAAGAATAATCAAATAATGAAAGAAGTTGGCAGATCGCGCCTGGCTGTTTCATCCTGTATGAGCGAAGGCTGTAATGATGAGATGGCAGTGAAGGAATGAAGGCTGTAGAGACCACGTGGCAGCTGGAGGAACGAAGTCAGTAGAACCAAGGAAGCAGCCATAACAATGCACAGTAATCTCATAGGTGTAGCAGAGCTGAGTCGGTGATGCGGCTCACAGTAGAAAAGCAGCGCCCAATGGAGTTGCGCATGGTTGACTGATTTGTGGTGATGAAGCAGAGCTTAGGGTATGTCAGGAGGTGCACCTATAGCAATGTAGCAAAGCCAAGCGAAGTAGGAGTGCTGCGTTTGTTAGGTGACACACTTGCACGGGTAAGGTGGCCAGTTTATAGTCGTGGATACAATAGGTGGCCTATAAAATCTGTGAACACGACATCAGAGGTTGCGACGCTAACTTGGTGCAGCAAAAATCAGATGTTATCAGTGTGTTTACACGGGTAACAGAGGAGGGAAAGAACTACCAAAGAGAGATGCCACACCTGTACCCAACTGGTCCCTGTACATTCTAGAAAAGGCCCTCGCTGCACAACTAAATATAACTTCTGGCTCCCTAATAGGATATCGAGGGTTTTCTCTTACCTCCTAAAGAGCCACAGGGGAGGCTGCAACACAAATCCAAAAAAGGTAGAGGAAAGTGTGCACGGAGACGTGAAAACCCCAGGTAAGAAACTAAACGTTCACACAGGATAGACCGGGATAAATACAGAGAATTAAAAATCAAATAGAATAAGTGAAACCCCCCCAGACCTCCAAATGTGGAGAAGGGAAAGGGAAGGAAAACTAATATTTGCAGCAGGAAAAACAGCTGGGGCTTTTGGGGCTGGGAAAATAATAGCCAGCATGTGAGCTAAGTGAACGGTAAACATGTAAAGCACATCCCAAATTGTGATAGAACAGAGCCAAAGGGTAAAATGAAAACACCAGGAGAGAAGCCAACCAAGAAAGGAAAACCAAGACAAAAGAAACAACAGCATCTGGACAGACTTGTAGCCCAGCAGAGAGGGAAACTGACCGCTCAGCAGAAGCTCACCAGATCAAATTTGTTTTCTGTCCGTTACTTGTGCAGTGTCGCTCCTTCCTTCCATTCAGCGGCAGGTCCTAACCTCGGATGTTAGCTTCCTTGGTGGCGGAGGTCAATTTCTCAGTACTCAGTCCAGGGCTGCTGGAGTCACCAGGAGGCTGATCTGCCCATCAACATGTCGGGTTTTGGAGCTGGCGGGTGGTGATTCTCATTGGCAGAACATGTTGAGTGTCACGAGCAGCCCTCTGCGGCCCCATATCATCCAGACAATTAATGGAGGCCGCTGCTGTTTCCACTACTAGGCTGATTACTGGAGAACTTACAGTGAGCGTATTGTATTTATACAACCGATTCCAATGCCTGGAAATATATATATATATATATATATACACACAGTGGGCAGTGAGGGAAAAAGTATGATACACGGCCGATTTTTAAAGTTTCCCACCTACAAAGAATGGAATATCGCAGGTCACTTCACCTAAAAAAAAACCAGAAAATCACATTCTATGATCGTTACATAATCTCCGACCAACCAGAGAGAATTCTGATAGTTATTCTTTAAC
This sequence comes from Oophaga sylvatica, assembly GCA_033576555.1. Lineage (NCBI taxonomy): Eukaryota > Metazoa > Chordata > Amphibia > Anura > Dendrobatidae > Oophaga > Oophaga sylvatica. Next base: position 1,663,928 of record JARQOD010000002.1, read on the forward strand.
CCCTTCACGACCGCCGCTGCACTAGTACGGCGCATGTCGCATCTCCCCCTTTGATCTGGGCTCCGGCGGTGAGCCCACCTCAAAGCCGGGACATTTCAGCTGACGTGTGCCCGCAATAACCGCTGGCAGAATCGCGATCTGCCCACGGCTATTAACTAGTTAAATGCTGCTGACTCACTCTGACAGCGGCATTTAACAAGAGCTTCCGGTCGGAAATGCGCTCACCGGTGACCCACGTCACGTGATCGCGGGTCACCGGTGTGTTGGCATAACAATCGGAGGTCTCCTTGAGACCTCTATGGTTGTTGATGCCGGATTGCTGTGAGCGCCACCGTGGGGTCAGCACTCATAGTAAGTAATGCACTCATAGTAATGCAGTACTTCAGCTACATGGAGGTGATCTGAGCATCGCCTTTATGTAGCAGAGTCGATGAAGTTGTGGCAGCCTCTAGCCTCCCATGGACACTATTGAAGAATGCCAAAAGAAAAAAAAAATTTTTTAAAAATATGTAAAAAAAAAAAACCATAAAATTTCAAATCGCCCCATTCAAAATAATAAAAATAAAATCAAACATACACATATTTGGTATCGCCGCGTTCAGAATCGCCCGATCTATCAAAAAAAAAAAAGGATTAACCCGATCGTTAAACGACATAGCAAGAGAAAAATTCAAGACGCCAGAATTACCGGCTGGGTTTCACCGCGACATTGCGGTAAAATGCAATAACGGGCAATCAGAGGATCGTATCTGCACCAAAATTGTATCATTAAAATGTCAGCTCAGCCCGCAAAAATCAAGCCTTCACCCAACCCGAGATCATGAAAAGTGGAGACGCTGCGGGTCTCGGAAAATGGCGCAATTAAATAAAAAGAACCTAGACATATTTGGTGTCTATGAACTCGTAATGACCTGGAGAATCTTATTGTCGCTCAGTTTTAGCATTTGGTGAACATGGTAAAAAAAATCCAAAAAATGTTGTGAAGTTGCACTTGTTTTTGCAATTTCACTGCACTTGGAATTTTTTTTCCCGTTTTTTAAGTACACGATATGGTAACATCAATGGTGTCATTCAAAAGTACAACTCGTCCCGCAAAAAATAAGCCTATTGACAGAAAAATAAAAACGTTATGGCTCTGGGAAAAATTAGAGTGAAAAACAGAAACGCAAAAATGAAAATGGGCTCTGGCGCGGAGGGGTTAAGATGCCTCCTACTCTTAACTCTAGCTGTATTAATTGAACTTGTTTGAACTCGTTACCTGTATAAAGAACACCTGTTCACACATGCAATCACATTCCAACCTCTCCACCATGGCCAAGACCAAAGAGTTGTCTAAGGACACAATGGACAAAACCGTAGACCAGCACAAGGCTGGGATGGGCTACAGGACAATAGGCAAGCAGCTGGGTGAGAAGTCAACCACTGTTCATACAATTATTAGAAAATGAAACAAGATGGCTGTCAATCTTCCGTGGTCTGGGGCTCCATGCAAGATCTCTCCTCATGGGGTAAGGGTGATTCTGAGAAAGATCAGGAATCGGCCCAGAACTACATGGGAGGACCTGGTCAATGACCTGAAGAAGCTGGGACCACTGACTCAAACCTTACCTTTGGTAACACTACGCCGTCATGGATTAAAGTCCTGCAGGTCACGTAAGGTCCCCCTGCTCGCGCCAGCACATGTCCAGGCATGTTAGAAGTTCTCCAATGACCATCTGGATGATCCAGAGGCAAGGGAGAAGGTCATGTGGTCAGATGAGACCAAAATAGAACTTTTTGGTATTAACTCCACTCGCAGTGTTTGAAGGAAGAAGACTGAGTTCAGCTCCAAGAACACCATCCCAAACGTGAAGCATGGTGGGGGAAACATCATAGTTTGGGTGTTTTTTTTGCAAAGGGGACAAAATGACTGGATGAAGTCATGTATCACAAGATTTTGGCCAACAACCTCCTTCCCTCAGAGAATTGAATATGGGTTGTGGCTGGGTCTTCCAGCATGACAATGACCTGAAACACACAGCCAAGGCAACAAAGGAGTGACTCTGTAAGAAGCATTTCAAGGTCCTGGAGTGGCCTCATCAGTCTCTGGACCTAAACCCAATAGAACATTTTTGGAGGAGCTGAAACTTATTGTTGCCCAGCGACCGCCCCGAAACCTGAAATATCTGGAGAAGATCTGTATGGAGGAGGGGGCCAAAATCCCAGCTGCAAGTGTGCAAACCTGGTCAAGAACTACAGGAAACGTCCGACCTCTGTAACTGCAATGCTGTACAAAATATTAAGTTCTGTTTTTTATTGTATCAAATACTTATTATATGCAATGAAATGCAAATTAATTATGTAAAAATCCTACAATATGATTTTTCTGTTTTTTAGTTTTAGATTCTGTCACAGTTGAAATGTACCTACGATAAAAAGTACAGACCTCTCCATTAATGGAGGTGGGAAAACTTGCAAAATCGGCAGTGGATCAAATACTTATTTCCCGCACTATATTATATACTATATATAATATACAGTGGGTTCGGGAAGTACGGTATTCAGACCCCTTTAAATTTTTCACTCTTTGTTTCATTGCAGCCATTTGGTAAATGCAAAAAAGTTATTTTTTTCTCATTAATGTGCACTCTGCCCCATCTTTACTGAAAAAAACAGAAATGTAGAAATTTTTGCAAATTTATTGAAAAAATTAAATCTCCCATGGTCATAAGTATTCAGCCCCTTTGCTCAGACACTCATATTTACGTCACATGCCGTCCATTTCCTTGTGATCCTCCTTGAGATGGTTCTACTCCTTCATTAGAGTCCAGCTGTGTGTAATTATACTGATAGGACTTGATTTGTAAAGGCGACACCTGTCTATATAAGACCTCACAGCTCACAGTGCATGTCACACCAAATAAGGATCATGAGGTCAAAGGAACCGGCCAAGGAGCTCAGAGACAGAATTGTGGCAAGGCACAGATCTGGCCAAGGTTACAAAAGAATTTCTGCAGTACTCAAGGTTCTTAAGAGCATAGTGGCCTCCATAATCCTTAAATGGAAGAAGTTTTGGACCACCAGAAGTCTTCCTAGACCTGGCCGTCCAGCCCAACTGAGCAATCATGGGAGAAGAGCCTTGGTAACAGAGGTAAAGAAGAACCCCTAGATCACTGTGGCTGAGCTCCACAGATGCAGTAGGGAGATGAGAGAAAGTTCCACAAAGTCAACTATCACTGCAGCCTCCACCAGTCGGGCCTTTGTGGCAGAGTGGCCCGACGGAAGCCTCTCCTCAGTGCCAGACATATGAAAGCCGCATGGAGTTTGGTAAAAAAACACATGAAGGACTCCCAGACTATGAGAAATAAGATTCTCTGGTCTGATGAGACGAAGATAGAACTTTTTGGTGATAATTCTAAGCGGTATATGTGGAGAAAACCAGGCACTGCTCATCACCTGCCCAATACAATCCCAACAGTGAAACATGGTGGTGGCAGCATCATGCTATGGGAGTGTTTTTCAGCTGCAGAGACAGGACGACTGGTTGCAATTGAAGTAAGCATGAATGCGGCCAAGTACAGAGATATCCTGGATGAAAACCTCTTCCAGAGTGCTCTGGACCTCAGACTTGGCCGAAGGTTCATCTTCCAACAAGACAATGACCCCAAGCACACAGCTAAAATAACAAAGGAGTGGCTTCAGAACAACTCTGTGACCATTCCTGACTGACCCAGCCAGAGCCCTGACCTAAACCCAACTGAGCATCTCTGGAGAGACCTGAAAATGGCTGTCCACCAACGTTCACTGTTATGATTTGGTAGCTGAGGAGAGCAGGCAAAAACGGCAATACACCAGAGAGGTTGGAATCTACTGGATTGCAGTACCCTGACTAACCACCACAACTAAAGGCAGCCGTGGAGCGTACCTACGTTGGTCCTAGACGCCTCGTCACAGCCTGAGAGGTTAACTACACCTAAAGATAGAAAGAGGAAAGCTATCTGCCCCGGAGCAGATCCCCAAAGAACATAGGAAGCCCCCAAACATGTAATGGCGGTTAGACAAGAGGAAATACAGACACAGACAGAAAATAGTATGAGCAAACGTTGGGGCCCAATCTTCCTAGACAGAAAAGGATAGGAAGGACACTTACTGCAATCCAAAAAACCCTAAAAAATACCAACTCTACTAATTGCAAAAACACCTGAGATCACACGACCTCTACCACCTAAATTAGTTCTCTGGTGTAACAAAACTAAGCCGCAGCCACTGAAAAAACTGGAAAAGGCAAATGAACAAATAACAGTGGCTCCAGACGAACTGAGTGGCGCCCAAGCCCCCCGGGGGGGCCGGGGAGACCTGGCTAACCTCACAGAAATGCAGAGAAATATGCAAATGGTAAGCACAAAAACAAAAAACAGAAAATATCTTATCTGAGAGCAGGAAAAGAGGCAAGACTCAGCAAGTGAACCAGGAACCACAGTTGAGACAAGAACAATTGATCACCGGCAACCATGATGGGAGGGAACTTCCCTTATATAAGACCAGTCTGTAACTCCTGATTGCCAATCTTCATTGAATGGTTCAGTACTGTTTGTAACCACCAGAGGGAGCTTCTGTTCAGAATTCATTTCTAACACATTCACAACAGTTCACCATCCAACCTGACAGAACTGGAGAGGATCTGCAAGAAAGAATGGCAGAGGATCCCCAAATCCAGGGGTGAAAAACTTGTATCATCATTCCCAAGAAGACTCATGGCTGTACTAGCTCAATAGGTGCTTCTACTGAATGCTCAGCAAAGGGTCTGAATACTTATGAACATGTGATATTTCGTTTTTTCTTTTTTAAGAAATTTGCAAAAATTTCTACATTTCTGTTTTTTTTCAGGCAAGATGGGGTGCAATCACCCCTCATAGAATATAATAAATATAATACAGCCCCCCCATAAAATATAATGTATCCCCGCATAGAATATCATACAGCCCGCCTCCCCAAAGGAATATAACATAGCCCCCATAGTATATAACACAGCCACAAAGTATATAACACAGCCACCCTATAAAGTATAATTCCCCCAATAGTATATAACACAGTCCACATAGTGTATAGCGCGGCCCACATAGTATATAGCAGGGCCCACATAGTATATAGAACGGCCCACATAGTATATAGCAGGGCCCACATATTATATAGCAGGGCCCACATATTATATAGCAGGGCCCACATAGTACTGTATATAGCAGGGCCCACATAGTATATAGCATATATTATAATGTAGCCCCTCCATAAAATACAATGTAGCCCTCCTCAGTGACGACGACTCTTCCTCCACGGGATCCCCCAGCCCGATGGTAGCGGAATCGGTCATCACTGCTGAAGCTTCAGAGGCAGGACCAAGTACCGCCGTCCCCCCACCGCTGTGGTATAAGGAAACTTCATTTTCCCCTCAAATTGCCCCTTTTTCTGCAGCCTCCCCCCCCCCCGAAAAATAAAATTAGAAGTAACCAATTTTACCCCTATTGATTTTTTCCAAATTTTCATTAGCCCAGAAGTCCTAGAATTGATCGCCCACCAAACAAACTTATATGCCCGACAATACATCTCCCAAAAACCCACTGCCTTTCATTCCCATTCCTGAATCCCCGCAAATGTCCCCGAAATAAAAAAAAATTGGGCCTTACCCTAAATATGGGATTAGTAAAAATACACTGCTCCTACAGGGCAACAAAAGCTGTCCATAGCACCCCTGTCTTTGCAGCCATCATGTCCAAAGTCCGTTATGAAGCCCTGATGAGATTCCTTCACTTCAGTGACGATTCCCAAGCCCCCCCAAAAACTGACCCCAACTGTGGTCGGCCAAATAAATTGAGACCCCTAATTTCCCTCTTACAAAATTCATTTCTAAATTCCTATACCCCAGAGCAAAATGTGGCAGTCGATGAGTGCTTGATGAGCTACAAGGTCCGTTTGTCATTCCACCAATTTATCCCCTCCAAGCGAGCCAAATACGACATCAAACTGTACAAAACATGAGAGAGCTCATCAGGGTACACTGCCACCTTCCTAATTTATGAAGGTAGGGACCTCCAAATAAACCCCCCAAACTGTCCCCAGACAATTGGCATCCCAGGCAAAATTGGGAGCTAATGACTCCCTTTCTCCATCAAGGGTTCCACGTCTGTATGCAGGGCTGCCACTAGGAATTTTGGGGCCCCATACTGGCAAAATTTATGGGGCCCCCCTTGAGACTCCGCCCAGGCTCCACCCCCAGTTCCGCATCCACCCTAGCTCCTCCTCCACCACGCAAACCTTCCAAAATCCCTCCGCCCTTTCATGGAAAAACTTCACTTCTACACCATGCCTTTACCGATGACACATTAACACCAATCACTCGATGAATATGCAGCATTTTGCTTGTTTAGTATAATACACCCCATAGTCCTCCATATATTATAATGTGCACCACAGTCCTCCATATTGTAAAGTGCACACCCCATAGTCCTCCATATAATATAATGTATCCATGGTCCTCCATATAGTATAATACACTTCTAATAGCCCTCCATATATTAAAATACACTCAGTCATTCATATAGTACGTATAATACACTCCTCATAGTGCTCCATATAGTATAATGCACCGCCATAGTCATCCATGTAGTACAATTCACTTCCCATAGTATAATGCACCCCATAGTTCTTCATATGGTATAATGTATTCCCCATAGTCCTCGATACAGTATAATGCAGCCCACATATAGTATAATGCAGTCACCCTATAGAGCATAATGCAGCCACCCCACAGAGTATAATGCAACCACCCCACAGAGTATAATGTAAACCTCCCATAGAATATAATTGAGCCCCCTTATATAGTATAATGTAGCCCCTCCATAAAATACAATGTAGCCACCTCATACAGTATAATGTAGCCCCCTCATAGAGTATGATGCAATCATCTCTCATAGAATATAATACATATAATACAGCCCCCCATAGAATATAATGTATCCTGTTGTGAATGGGCTTGAGATGAGTTCTGAGCAGAGGCTCCCTCTGGTGGTTACAAGCGGTACTGGTCTGTTCAGTGAAGATTGTGAGGACTGGGAATCAGGTGTTACTGACTGGTCTTATATAAGGGAGTCACCTTCCCATCAGGGTTGCCGGTGATCAATTGTTCGGGTCTCAATCCTTGATTCCTTTTTCCCTTGTAGCCTGCTGTGTCGTGTCTGCATCTCCTGCTAACAGATAAGACATTTTCTTCTTTTTGTTTCTGTGCTTAATTTTTGCATTTTGTCCTGCACTTCTGTGGGGGCCTTCAGGGTCCCCTCTGGGGGCTTTTGTCCTCTCAGTTTAGTTCAGCCACTGATGTTTGTACTTTTGCTTTTTCCAGTTTTTTCAGTGGCTGCTGTTTTGATTTTGTTACACCAGAGAACTAATTTAGGTGGTAGAGGTCGTGTGATCTCAGGTGATTTTGAAATTAGTAGAGTTGGTGCTTTCAGGGTTTTTTTTGGGATTGCAGTAAGTACCCTTCCTATCCTTTTCTATTTAGGTAGTTTGGGCCCCAACGTTTGCTCTTACTATTTTCTGTCTGTGTCAGTATTTCTTCTTGTCTAACAGCCATTACATGTTTGGGGGCTTTCTATGTTCTTTGGGGATCTGCTCCGGGGCAGATAGCTTTCCTATTTCTATCTTTAGGTGTAGTTAGTTTCTCAGGCTGTGACGAGGCGTCTAGGACCAACCTAGGAACGCTCCACGGCTGCCTCTAGTTGTGGTGGTTAGTCAGGGTACTGCAATCTCATAGATTCCAACTGCTCTGGTGTATTGCCTTTTTGCCTGCACTCCTCAGCTACCGAATCATAACAGTATCACCGGCCAATAGAAAATTGAATGGTACTCACAGAAGGGAAAAATATTGTGAAAGAAAAAACGGTTGTCAGAGTTGTCAGAGATATTTTTCTGTTTGTTGCATTTTTTTTTTTTTTTTCCCTCTGTATCTCTGGGTGCTGGGGAGGATTTTTTCTCTCAATGGAGTTTGCACAGTTGTCTGGCCGTGTGGATCAGCTTGCCACTGAGGTTCAGAGTATTGCTACCTATCTTGCTAGGTTGCCTGTTGTGGAACCTAGGATTCCCATGCCAGATTTGTTTTTAGGGGATCGAGCTAAGTTTCAGAATTTCAAAAATAATTGTAAATTGTTTTTTGCCTTAAAATCTAAGTCCTCAGGGAACGCAGCGCAGCAGGTTCAAATTGTCTTCTCTCTCCTGCGCGGCGATCCTCAGGATTGGGCTTTTTCCCTGACACCTGGGGATCCTGTTTTGAGTGATGTTGATGCATTTTTTCAGGCTTTGGGGTTATTGTACGATGAGCCTAATGTCACTGATCAAGCTGAAAAAGCCTTGTTGGCATTAAATCAGGGGCTTGATGACGCTGAGTTATACTGTCAGAGATTCCGTAGGTGGGCAGTCCTGACCAAATGGAATGACGACGCTTTGGCGGCCCTTTTTCGGAAGGGGCTGTCAGATAATGTAAAGGATGTTATGGTGGGATTCCCTGTCCCCTCTGGTCTCAATGATTCTATGTCATTAGCGATTCAAATTGACAGACGTTTGCGTGAGCGGAGAAGTATGCGTGGAATGGTGTTACCTTGTGAACCTGCTTCTGAACCCATGCAGTGTGATAGAGTGGTGTCTGGGGCACAGCGTCATGAGTTTCGAAAGCGCAATGGGTTATGTTTCTACTGTGGTGATGCCTCTCATGCTGTTTCAGTCTGCCCTAGGCGGGGAAGACGTTTTGCACGCTCAGTTGTCTTGGGTAGTGTTCAGACTAAGTTTTTACTAACTGTCACTCTGATATGCTCTCTGTCCTCATTTTCTGCTCAGGCTTTCGTTGATTCTGGAGCAGCTATTAACCTGATGGATTATGATTTTGCTAAACGTTATGGGTTTCCCTTGATACCCCTACAGAAGTCTATTCCCCTTCTGGGGATCGATTCTACCCCTTTGGCTGAGAATAAACCTCAGTTCTCTACTCAGGTGATAATGAGGGTTGAACCTGATCATCGGGAGTGCTGCAAATTTTTGGTTCTATATAATCTGCATGACATTATCGTGCTGGGTTTCCCTTGGTTACAGTCTCATAATCCTGTTTTGGATTGGAAATCTGTGTCTGTAACCAGTTGGGGCTGCCAATGTGTTAATACCAACACTCCTGTTTTTTCTGCCTCCCCCCAGGCTCAGGATGTTCCTGACTTTTTGATTGATTTTTCTGATGTGTTTAGCGAAAGTAAATCTGCATCCTTGCCTCCCCATAGGAGCTATGACTGCGCTATTGAATTAGTGCCTGGTAGTAAATTCCCTAAAGGTCGCCTTTTTAATTTGTCTGTACCTGAACATGACGCTATGCGATCTTATATCAAGGAGTCATTGGAGAAGGGTCATATCAGACCATCCTCTTCACCCTTAGGTGCCGGTTTTTTCTTTGTGGCCAAAAAGGATGGTTCATTAAGGCCGTGTATTGATTATCGTCTTTTGAACAATATTACTGTGAAATATCAATACCCGTTACCCTTGATTTCTGACCTGTTTTCCAGGGTGAAAAACGCTACTTGGTTTACCAAGCTTGACCTCAGGGGGGCATATAACATTCGCATTAAGCACGGGGATGAATGGAAGACGGCATTCAATACCCCTGAAGGGCATTTTGAGTACCTGGTGATGCCCTTTGGGCTCACTAATGCTCCTTCTGTCTTCCAGTCCTTCATGAATGACATTTTCAGGGATTTTGTGGATAAATTTCTGATTGTTTATTTGGATGATATCTTGATTTTTTCTAATGACTGGGACTCTCATGTGAAACATGTTCGAACTGTATTCCAGATTTTGAGAGAGAATGCTCTGTTTGTGAAGGGATCAAAGTGTCTTTTTGGCGTACAGAGGATCTCATTTCTGGGATTCATTTTGTCCCCATCTATTATTGAAATGGACCCGGTCAAGGTTCAGGCCATCTGTGATTGGGTCCAACCTACTTCATTAAAGGCTCTTCAAAGATTTTTGGGTTTTGCCAATTTTTATCGTAAATTTATTGGTAATTTCTCGGTTATTGTTAAACCATTAACTGATTTGACCAGAAAGGGTTCTGATGTGGTGAATTGGCCTCCTGAGGCAGTTTCTGCGTTTCAGGAACTTAAGCTCTCGCTCCAAGCCTTGCTCTCTCTCTAGTGGTTTGTTGATGCCATTGCCTGTGCCCAAGAGACCATGGACCCATATCTCTATGGATTTCATTTCCGACCTTCCTGTTTCTCAGAGAATGACCGCCATCTGGGTGATTTGTGATAGGTTTTCCAAGATGATACATCTTGTGCCATTGCCTAAGTTGCCTTCCTCCTCTGAATTGGTGCCGTTGTTCCTTCAGCACGTGGTTCGTTTACACGGCATTCCTGAGAACATTGTGTCTGACAGAGGAGTCCAGTTTGTTTCCAGATTTTGGAGGACTTTTTGTTCTAAACTGGGTGTTCAATTGTCTTTCTCCTCGGCATTTCATCCTCAGACCAATGGTCAAACTGAGAGAACAAACCAGACATTGGAGACTTATCTAAGATGCTTTGTGTCTGCTGATCAGGATGACTGGGTCTCTTTTTTGCCTTTGGCTGAGTTTGCTCTTAATAATAGGGCTAGCTCTGCCACTTTGATGTCTCCATTTTTCTGTAATTCTGGGTTTCACCCTCGATTTTCTTCAGGACAGACGGAGGCTTCTGTCTGTCCAGGTGTTGACTCTGTTGTGGAGCGTATGCAACAGATTTGGGACCAGGTAGTGGAGAGGTTGTCCCTCTCTCAGGAGAGGGCCCAGCGGTTTGCTAACCGGCATAGGACTGATGGTCCTCGGTTTGAAGTAGGGGACTTGGTCTGGTTGTCCTCAAAGAATATTCCTATGAGAGTGGCATCTCCTAAATTTAAGCCTAGGTTCATTGGACCTTATAAGATCATGGAGATTCTTAATCCTGTTTCTTTTCGTTTGCTTCTTCCAGGGACATTTAAGATCCATAACGTGTTCCACAAGTCCTTGTTGAAGAGGTTTGTTGAGCCAGTGGTTCCTGCTGCTGTGCCTCCTGACCCTGTTTTGGTTGAGGGCAATCTGGAGTATGTGGTTGAGAAAATATTAGATTCTCGTTTTTCTAGACGGAAACTCCAGTATTTGGTTAAGTGGAGGGTTATGGTCAGGAAGACAATTCTTGGGTGTTTGCTTCGGACATCCATGCTAGGAGACTCATCCGTGCGTATCATAGAACTCATCCTGACCGACCTGGTTGCTCAAATGAGGGTTCGGTGACCCCTCCTCAAGGGGGGGGTACTGTTGTGAATGGGCTTGAGATGAGTTCTGAGCAGAGGCTCCCTCTGGTGGTTACAAGCGGTACTGGTCTGTTCAGTGAAGATTGTGAGGACTGGGAATCAGGTGTTACTGACTGGTCTTATATAAGGGAGTCACCTTCCCATCAGGGTTGCCGGTGATCAATTGTTCGGGTCTCAATCCTTGATTCCTGTTTCCCTTGTAGCCTGCTGTGTCGTGTCTGCATCTCCTGCTAACAGATAAGACATTTTCTTCTTTTTGTTTCTGTGCTTAATTTTTGCATTTTGTCCTGCACTTCTGTGGGGGCCTTCTGGGTCCCCTCAGGGGGCTTTTGTCCTCTCAGTTTAGTTCAGCCACTGATGTTTGTACTTTTGCTTTTTCCAGTTTTTTCAGTGGCTGCTGTTTTGATTTTGTTACACCAGAGAACTAATTTAGGTGGTAGAGGTCGTGTGATCTCAGGTGTTTTTGAAATTAGTAGAGTTGGTGCTTTCAGGGTTTTTTTGGGATTGCAGTAAGTACCCTTCCTATCCTTTTCTATTTAGGTGGTTTGGGCCCCAACGTTTGCTCATACTATTTTCTGTCTGTGTCAGTATTTCGTCTTGTCTAACCGCCATTACATGTTTGGGGCTTGCTATTATCTTTGGGGTTCTGCTCCGGGGCAGATAGCTTTCCTATTTCTATCTTTAGGTGTAGTTAGTTTCTCAGGCTGTGACGAGGCGTCTAGGACCAACGTAGGAACGCTCCACGGCTGCCTCTAGTTGTGGTGGTTAGTCAGGGTACTGCAATCTCATAGATTCCAACTGCTCTGGTGTATTGCCTTTTTGCCTGCACTCCTCAGCTACCGAATCATAACAGTATCCCCAAATAGAATATCATACAGCCCGCCTCCCCAAAGGAATATAACATAGCCCCCCATAGTATATAACACAGCCACAAAGTATATAACACAGCCACATAGTATATTACACAGCCACCCTATAAAATATAATTACCCCAATAGTATATAATACAGCCCACATAGTGTATAGCGCGGCCCACATAGTATATAGCAGGGCCCACATAGTATACAGCAGGGCCCACATAATATATGGCGCGGCCCACATAGTATTTAGCAGGGCCCACATAGTACTGTATATAGCAGGGCCCACATAGTATATAGCAGGGCACACATAGTATATAGCAGGGCCCACATAGTATACAGCAGGGCCCACATAATATATAGCTCGGCCCACATAGTATATAGCAGGGCCCACATATTATATAGCAGGGCCCACATAGTACTGTATATAGCAGGGCCCGCAGTACATAGCAGGGCCCACATAGTATATAGCAGGGCCCACATAGTATACAGCAGGGCCCACATAGTATATAGCAGGGCCCACATAGTATATAGCACGGCCCACATAGTATACAGCAGGGCCCACATAGTATAGCAGGGCCCACATAGTGTACAGCAGGGCCCACATTGTACAGCCCTCATCTCTCCTCCCCCCCAGGAATGGCCCCACAGCCACAGCTTGACAGATTTATAAAAAAAAAACACTCACCTTCTCCTTGGGCCCGCGCTGCTCCCGGCTCCTGCTCTGCCCAGCACACAGTGAGTGCGCAATGACGTCATCGCGCACGCGCTGTGTTATGAATGTTTTAGAAATTAATTCTGAGCAGAAGCTCCCTCTGGTGGTTACAAACGGTACTGAACCATTCAATGAGGATTGCCAATCAGGAATCACAGACTGGCTGGATATAAGGGAGGTTTCCCCCCATCATGGTTGCCGGTGATCAATTGTTCTTGTCTCAACGTTGTTTCCTGGTTCACTTGGAAGCTTGCTGAGTCTTGCCTCTTCTCCTGCTCTCAGATAAGATATTTTCTGTTTTTTGTTTTTGTGCTTGCCATTTGCAATTTTCTCTGCATTTCTGTGAGGTTGGCCAGGTTCCCCTCCTCGGGGGCTTGGGTGCCTCTCGGTTCCTCTGGAGCCACTGTTGTTTGTTCATTTGCCTTTTCCATTTTTTTCTGTGGCTGCGGCTTAGTTTTGTTACACCAGAGAACTAATTTAGGTGGTAGAGGTCGTGTGATCTCAGGTGTTTTTGCAATTAGTAGCGTTGGCTATTTTTTAGGTTTTTTTTGGATTGCAGTAAGTATCCTTCCTATCCTTTTCTGTCCAGGCAGATTGGGCCCCAGCGTTTGCTCATACTATTTTCTGTCTGTGTCTGTATTTCCTCTTGTCTAACCGCCATTACATGTTTGGGGGCTTCCTATGTTCTTTGGGGATCTGCTCTGGGGCAGATAGCTTTCCTCTTTCTATCTTTAGGTGTAGTTAGCCTCTTAGGCTGTGACGAGGCGTCTAGGACCATCGTAGGAACGCTCCACGGCTGCCTTTAGTTGTGGTGGTTAGTCAGGGTACTGCAACCAGTAGATCCCAACCTCTCTGGTGTATTGCCTTTTTTGCCTGCTCTCCTCAGCTACCAAAACATAACAGCGCTGTGTCAGAGACAGAGCGGGGAATGATGGGAGAGGGAGCGTCAGCTGACGCTCTCTCCTCCATCATTACTTTGAACTGTACCGGCGGACACGGGTATAGTTCAAAGCAGCTGCGGGGGGAGTCGGCGCTGGGGCAGGCGGGCCCCCTTGCCTTACAGGGGCCCCATAGCGGCTGCGTGATGTGCCGCTAGCTGGGGGCCCATTGGGGAGCAGGGGAAGCCTCAAAATGTTGGGGGCCTGTGGGCCCAAGTGCGGACCGGCGTGCTCTGGCGGCGGGCCCCCCTAATCACCGGGCCCCATACATCTGTAAGGGTTGTCATGCCCTGATGGCAGCCCTGTCTGTATGGACAACTATTACATGAGCATCCCCCTATATAATCCCTCCACGCTGAAAGTACAGGGGTCTGTGGGACAGTCAGGAAAAATCAAGTGGGGGTTCCATCACAGTTGGTGTCCAGAGATTTGGAGACAGGGGCGTCATTCTCATTCTCAAGTGACCAACTTCTTGCAGTGAAGTGTAATGACAGGAAGGACATCTACATGCTGACCACACTGCATGCGGACACCACTGTGACGGTCAGAGACAGGGGCACCACCAGGGACAAACAACCAGTCTGTGTCACAGATAACAAATTTATGGGTGGCGTTGACCTTTCAGACCAGGTTCTGCATCCATACCTGGTGAAGCGGAAGACCAGGGCCTGGTACAAAAAGGTGGCAGTCTACCTTATCCAAATTGCCACATACAACAGTTTTGTCCTGTACTAAAAGTCCCAAGGACCGCTTACTCTTCTCCAGTTTCATGAAAAAATTGTTGAGGACCTCATGTTTGAGTCGATGGCACAGGGGGAAGCCTTCGAGTTTGAGGTTTCCCGGAGACTTGCAGAGCGCCATTTTCCTCGCCCTGTCACTACCACCTAAAAGTATCCTCAAAAATGATGCTGGGTTTGTAGAAAGCATGGCAAACGGAGTGATTCTCGGTACTACTGTGGATCGCCCGCCAGAGGGGCAGTGTCAAGGCAGCAGTGATCCGGTCCGTGGCCCTTGGCGTCCAATAAAAGGGGAGATGATAAAAAGGGAAATAATATAGAGTTTGTAATAAAGTGTTTGTAATGCCACCCGTGGTATTCGGTCAGGGGACCGACACTGCAATGCAGATCCTCTGGGATGATGATAGGGCAGCAAAGATGGTGAAGCTCTCCATTGGTAGAGCTGTGTCCCAGGGCAGTTAGGATGTTAAAGGTGATGTTGGTGGTGAGTGTGGTGCAGGGCAGGCGACACAGGAAAGATTCAGAAGACACAGCGGGGTGCAGTTTCCAATGCTTTACTCACAGTTCACTTATGCGCAGATGCCCGCTTGGTTCCGTGTCCTGTTTTTCTGGCAGGGCTGCCTTCCACCTCTCCACCGCGGTCAGCTGCACACCTAGGAGCTGGCGGCTCAGCTCCTCCACTTGCGCGCTTAAGAGCTCCGGGTTCTGACTGTCGGCTGGGGAAGCTCTCTCCTGCTCCTCCATGCTCCGGGTCACTACCGCTCGCCATCTTGTCCTCCAGCTCTTCTGCACTACACACGTGGCGTTCCCGCTCTCTCCTCTGTGGGCGGGTTTTTTTTTCTTCCCGCCATCTAGGATCAGGAGGCGGATCTCAGTAGCCAACTGACAAGTTCTTAGAGTACAGTAACACTTGGAGTGGGCGGCCATGATCTTCACGCCCTTTGTCTGGTACCGCCCACGATGACACGCCTCTTAGTGCACCGTCTGGGACAGCAATGGCAGCCATTAAACAATTTATCACAATATGTGGCGCACAGGACCCAATTTTTCGGGTCGGTTCATCCTGTTCGTGACACCAAGTTGGATCGCCCGCCAGGGCAGTGGGGATACTCGGTACCAGGCCGCTTTTTAAAGAAGCAGTGTCACTGCAGCAGTGACTCGGTCCGTGGCCCAGGGCGTCCAATAAAAGGGTAGATGATGAAAAGGGAAATAATAAAGAGTTTGTAATAAAGTGTTTGTGACGCCACCCATGGTATTCGGTCAGGGGTACGACGCTGCAATGCAGATCGTCTGGGATGATTATAGGGCAGCAAAGATGGTTAAGCTCTCCACAGGTAGAGCTGTGTCCCAGGGCAGTTAGGATATTAAAGGTGATGGTGGTGAGTGTGGTGCAGGGCAGGAAAGATTCAGAAGACACAGCGGGGTGCAGTTTCCAATGTTTTACTCACAGTTCTTGTGTACACAGATGCCCGCTTGGTGCCGTGTCCTCCAGGTGAGGGATCCAGAAAACTCCCAGGTAGATCAAGATACACCTTTCCAGGACTCCCTTCAGTATGTTCCTTTCCTGGCCGTATCACTGCACTGGCTTCCGCCCTCCTGCCCCGCCCCAACACAATCATTGTCCCAAGCCAGCAGCTGCTGACCTTTTCGGGGGACGTTTTCTAAGTCCCCTTGCACCTATATGGCTGCCTTTTCCGCGAATGTTCTGAGGCACGTAAAGATACCTCTGCCTCCAGCTTACTAGCTGAGTCTTGAAGTCCTCCACTAGTCTTGGGGGCCGGTTCTCCACTGCGACCTGGTCCCTCCAATACTGGATTGGGCCCCACAGATGGATCTCTCACTATCCGTGCCCCTAGGACTCCTTCTGTCCTCCTGGGAGCTTCCTTCAGTCTCTCCCTCTGTCATCTGGGGACAAGCTCCTCACAGCTTGAGCTCACCTTCTAGACTGTCCTACTCCTCTCTGCTCACTCACTGTTCTCCTGCTCTCTAAGCTCCTCCCCTTTTCTCTACCTTCTCCACCCACACCCCAACACCCTTTCCTACCCAGCCTGAGATGAGGCCCTCCTCCCTTGGGGTACGCCCAGGTGCCCTGACTGAACTAGTGTGTGTTGGGTGCAAATGTTAGAGTCCTAGGTAGTGCTCCTTCCTTACCCGAGAGTGGGATACCACACCTCTGGATGAGGTGCAGTACCTCTGTGGCGACTGGACCCTCAGGGGCGTCACATTTGCCCCACATTCCAATCCCAACCAGGCCTTTGTATCTCACCCTGTTTTGAGACCTACCACACCTCTTACAATTATTAGTTTTTTGGGTTTTTTTCAATAATTTTTATTTTCTGCTTAGTGGCCCCAGTAGAGTAATTTAGAACAAGTAATAGAGAATAATTTCATCAGCAGATCCCATTTTACCCCATTTCACAATTAATTCCAGGACTTGATCAATCACATACCAAACTACTATTCCAACAAATTCTTGTCCACGTACCCACGTCTGTACGCTCCAGAGTATGGACCCCACAAATGTTCCTGAAAAGTCAGGTCATCTGAAAATTAATTATAGGACTTGATTACTCACAAACATTTTTGACCACTTATCTTTACAACTGTCTTGCTACACAAAACTTTGGCTTCCATTTCTATTACTCATATTTATGTTGGTGATGCGGCATGATCATTTTATTGGAGGATTTCTAATAATGAGGACGTTCCGTACTTATACACTATGGGCTTACTGTATGGTTCTTGCCGAACCTCTGGTACCAGACAATACTTTACAGATTCTGTAGGGGATTGGTTGTTTTGTGCATATAGCGGTGCTGACCGGGTGGGAGCTTGCTATGGTGCACCACATCTATTGGCACATTCGTCTCTCATATAGGGATTGATGGAGCTAAAACGACGTTGTATGACCGGTCTCTGGAAATGTCTGCCATTCTAGCCCTGCTGGTGTTCTTTCATCTTTGGAACAAACTCAGCTTTGCCACATAGTTGGCTGCGTTTTCCTCCACATTTTGCCCGTCATTCCAGTACAGTTTATTCTTCCTGCTACAATATACGCAAATGCGAGACAACTGTTTTGTTAGCAAGACCAAATTTTATAATCACCCAATGTGTTTTTAGGCGCATGCCTCCCTCTGTGAGTAATCATTCCGGGAAGGATATTCTTGTTTGCTCAATGTCTGTAGAAGCTTCGAATGGGTCCTGGAACTTCAATTTTACCCTAAAGACCAAATGGTGCGCCATCTAATATTATAGGCAGGGCCGGCTCCAGGTTTTTATGGGCCCCGGGCGAAAGAGCCTCAGTGGGCCCCTTTAACACAGACCACGATTCATGATGCACAGATACAGCAGAGAAATATGGGTACAGTACAATGCCAAATACTTCACTTCTTCCATTACATGAGTGATATCTATTGTAAATTGTACAATAGCTCAAAAACCGCCAAATCCTCACAGCGCACAGTACAGACTGGACAGTACAGTCCTCCATACAATATTATGGGCACCACAGTCTCCCCCTCATCACCCATATAATACCCCATGCAGGATGTCACCCCCATATAATGCTCCATACAGAATACTGGACCCAAAATAATGCTCCATACAGAATACTGGACCCAATATAATGCTCCATACAGGATACTGGTCCCCATATAATGCTCCATACAGGATACTGGTCCCCATATAATGCTCCATACAAAATATGGAGCTCTCCTCTGCGCTGTACTGCGTTCTGCACTTTTACGGCTCAGGAAAGGGCGCTGTGGAAAGACTCCCCATTATCATCATGATTGCCTCCCCATCATCATCATTGCCTCCTTATCATCATCATTGCCTCCCCATCATCATCATGGCCTCCCCATTATCATCAATGCCTGCCCATCATCATCATCTCCTCCCCATCATCATCAATGCCTGCCCATCATCATCATCTCCTCCCCATCATCAATGCCTGCCCATTATCATCATGGCCTCCCCATCATCATCATGGCCTCCCCATTATCATCAATGCCTGCCCATCATCATCATCGCCTCACCATCATCATTATCGCCTCCCCATCATCATTATCGCCTCCCCATCATCATATTCTCCCCATCATCAATGCCTGCCCATTATCATCAATGCCTGCCCATTATCATCATCATCTTCTCCCCATCATCATCAATGCCTCCCCATTATCAGCAATGCCTGCCCATCATCATCTTCTCCCCATCATCAATGCCTGCCCATTATCATCAATGCCTGCCCATTATCATCATCTTCTCCCCATCATCATCAATGCCTCCCCATTATCAGCAATGCCTGCCCATCATCACACACAGACAGCACCACAGCACACAAGCACTCTCTCACATACATACACACACACATACACACACACACAAAGCACCGCAATACATACACACAGAGACACACACACACACGTCTCACCTGTCCAGCGTCCGCGCTCTCTGCCACAGCCGGCCGCTGAATGATGACATCATTCAGCGGCGCTGCTGTGAAAGGAAGCACCGGCGCCCCCTGGAGCCCGGAGCTGCGGCAGCGGAGGCACGGGAGAGGTAAGTATTGTGCCAGCTGATGCCGGGGCCCTGAGCAAGCGGGGGGGCCCAGTGGCGGTGCTGACACCGCTCTCCTCCGCTAACGGGCGCGGGGGTGCCAGATGGCGAGTGTGCACCCCCCGGCCTGCTCAGGGCCCCGGCACTTGCCCGGGTGCTGACGCCGGCCCTGATTATAGGCAAAGCCGTGTGTCCAGAACTCACATTGGTGCCATATTGGATATATTTCTGAACACATAAAAACTAGTGCAATAAAATTTGAGGTGTGTTCCTCAGAATGTTCAAAAAAGAATAATAAAAGAGACAATGAAAAAATGCAAATTGTAAATTTTCAAACTTGTGTTGCATCACCTGCATAAAAAAACAGTGGCATCAAACTACTCACTACCTCCCTAGATAAATAGATTGGCGGGTAAAATTTATAAAAAAGATATTTATTGGGGATTTCTGTTGCTCTTGAACCACACAGGCTCTGCAAATATGACAACCTATTTCAAATAAAGCCAAATTTGTCACATTGTGCCCCATCCTGTCCCAGCCCTGCTGTTTGTCCAAACAGAACTTTTTGACTACATGATATGGGATATCGCCACACTCATAAAAAAGTGGGTAACAAATTGTGTGGTCCACTTTTTGGTGTAATCTCTGACAAAAGTGAGAAATTCAGGTCTAAAACAAGATTTTTGTAAAAAAAAAGAACTTTTTCAATATGACGACCTGATGTTATCAAATTCTGTGTCGTACCTGTGGGTTCAAATTGCTCAATATACCCCTGGATAAAATCCTTGAGGGGTGTAGTTTCCAAAATGAGGTCAGTTGTGGGGGGAGGTCTGTGCTGTTTAGGCACATCTCCAAACCCGACATGGCATCCGCTCTCACAATTTTGAGATTAAAAATTTAAAAGGTGCTCCTTCCCTTCCGAGCTCTGCCATGCACCCAAACAGTGGTTTACCCCCACATATTTTTTTTTTCATAAATAAACGCAAGTCATATCAATGAAATTTTACCACTAACAAAGAAGTACAATATGTCACGAAAAAACAGTCTCAGAGTCAATGGGATCCGTTAAAGCGTTCCATAGTTATAACCACATAAAGTGACAGTGGTCAGAATTGTAAAAATTGGTTTGGTACCAAATTGCTCCGTCACTAAGGGGTTACATTTGAGAAATGCGTCTTTGCCTTTCCTAGGAGATATCATCTCGGACACCGATTTGAAGATGGATCCTGAGAAAGTGTCTTCAATTCTCAAATGTCCACATCCTACTAACGTTAAATAAATTCAGCAATTTTTGAGATTTACTATTAACGCCAGTTTGTTCTTCACTTCTCGTCTCGGACCGCCTTCATCTCAGCAATGATCCGTAGGCGCGCCAATGCAAAGCTTTATACTCCAGAGGCTGAGAATGCATTTCTCTCCCTAAAACAAAAACAGGACTCCTACTTTGCTCCTGTACTACTCAGGCCTGAGATCAACAAACAATTCTTCTTAGAAGTGGATACTTCATCATATGGGGCAGTTCTCACGCAGAAGTTCTCCTCTTGTCCAATGGTCACCTACAGTTTCTTCTCCGCAAGGCCTTCTCTGCCCCTGAACGTAACTACTCGTTTGGTGATCGTGAATTGTTGGTGAGTAAGATGGCTTTAGAGGAGTTGGGTTACTTTCTCGAAGGGGCAGTTCATCCGGTCGTCATATACACTTACCATAAGATACACTGAGCATTGGCTTCCCCTCTCAAAAGGTGGAATCTGCTCCAAGCTAGATGGTCGCTGTTTTTCACCCACTTTGACTTTGTCCTACATTTTCTGCCGGTCGAGAAGAACATCAAGGCAGATGCTCTTTCTAGGTCCATCCTAGCCTCTGACCAAGAAGAAGAACCCCAACTTATTGAGTCTTCTGAGACAGTTATGGTGTCTCTGGTAAACTTGTCTTTGATTCCTCCAGGGAAGACTTTAGTATCGGAATACGATAAGAGGCAAGTTTTGCTGTGTGGGCACTTTCGAAGTTGGCTGGTCATGCTGGGCAAAGCAAGACTTTGTAACATATCTTGCGCCATTATTGGTGGCAAACCATTCAAAAGGATATTGTAAAATTAGTTTCAGCATGTCCTTCCATTGCTCATAACAAGACGTCGAAGCAACATCCGTCCGGGTGACTTATACCACCTCCTGTGCCTTCAGCATCTTGGCAGCACATCGCTATGTACTTTATCATGGATCTCCCTGTGTCAATCGTCAGGTGGACAGTGTCAACTAGATTCTGTCTAATTTTCTGTGGCATTTCACAAATGTGCACCATGTCGACTGGGTCAAGCTTTTGCCTTGGCCGGAGTTCTATAATAAACCATGTAAGTGAGGCTACTTCTGGCAATCCTACAGCCTTAGCTCTCACTAAAGATTTCTCCATTATCTGGGAGGACACCAAAGCCACTCTGGAGAAGTCGTCCGAATGGATGAAAAGGCAAGCTGACAAAAGATGCATAAGTCCTCTGTTTTCATCCAAGGGATAAGGTGTGGCTCTCCTCACAATACATCCATCTCAAGGTTCCATCTTACAAGTTGGGTCCTCACTTTATCTGTCCCTTTGAGGTCTTCAATCAAACCAATGCCGCGTGTTACAAGTTGAAGCTTTCAACCTTTTTATGCGTGCCTAACTCCTTCCACGTATTTCTCCTCAAGCCAGTGTTCCTAAGCCATCTCTTTAAGGATCCTGGTTCCATACCTGCACCAGTCTACTATGAGTGTGTCTTTG
The DNA here is from genome assembly GCA_033576555.1 of Oophaga sylvatica. NCBI lineage: Eukaryota > Metazoa > Chordata > Amphibia > Anura > Dendrobatidae > Oophaga > Oophaga sylvatica. Next base: position 1,685,808 of record JARQOD010000002.1, read on the forward strand.
AGGTGAAGAGCATCTTGGCCATTAAAAAGATGAGGGGTACAACTTTTTTTCTGGTGGATTGGAAAGGATTTGATCTCAAAGAGAAATTGTAGGAGCCCACGGAGTATATTTATGCTCCATTTCTCCTGAAAAGATTCCTTTTGGATTTGGAGAGGGGGGCATAAGGAGAGGGGTATGTTGTCACTGCATGTTCCCCCCCGGTAAGGGCACCTGCATGCTTACCCCCATGATCGCTCAGCAGTCCCAGGTCCCAGGTTTCAGGGCTCGGGCACGTCTCTAGGAAACAAACTTAGAGCGCACACTCCCAGCTTATTAAAAGGGGTAGCGCGCGTTCTTCGGAAGTGTCCCCATGCTATATATATATACATATACAGTACAGACCAAAAGTTTGGACACACCTCATTTAAAGATTTTTCTGTATTTTCAGACTATGAAAATTGTAAATTCACACTGAAGGCATCAAAACTATGAATTAACACATGTGGAATTATATACTTAACAAAAAAGTGTGAAACAACTGAAAATATGTCTTATATTCTAGATTCTTCAAAGTAGCCACCTTTTGCTTTGATGACTGCTTTGCACCCTCTTGGCATTCTCTTGATGAGCTTCAAGAGGTAGTCACCGGGAATGGTTTTCACTTCACAGGTGTGCCCTGTCAGGTTTAATAAGTGTGATTTCTGGCCTTATAAATGGGGTTGGGACCATCAGTGGTGTTGTGCAGAAGTCTGGTGGATACACAGCTCATAGTCCTCCTGAATAGACTGTTAGAATTTGTATTATGGCAAGAAAAAGCAGCTAAGTAAAGAAAAACGAGTGGCCATCATTACTTTAAGAAATGAAGGTCAGTCAGTCCGAAAAATTGGGAAAACTTTGAAAGTGTCCCCAAGTGCAGTTGCAAAAACCATCAAGCGCTACAAAGAAACTGGCTCACATGAGGACTGCCTCAGGAAAGGAAGACCAAGAGTCACCTCTGCTTCTGAGGATAAGTTTATCCGAGTCACCAGCCTCAGAAATCGCAGGTTTACAGCAGCTCAGATTAGAGACCAGGTCAATGCCACACAGCGTTCTAGCAGCAGACACATCTCTACAACAGCTGTTAAGAGGAGACTTTGTGCAGCAGGCCTTCATGGTAAAATAGCTGCTAGGAAACCACTGCTAAGGACAGGCAAGCCTGCGTGAAATCTTTTAAGAAGAAGAGGAGCCTGGATGTTCTCTTTAGGCTCCCAAGACCTCTCCTCAGGACCAAAACCTTTCCAGTCCACCAGGTAATAGATCCTACCTCTTACTCTCTTAGAGGCCAAGATATGTTTTACCTCAAAAACATCATCCTCAGAGACCGGATCAGGAGTGGTACCCGGGTCCTTAAAGAAGGAGCTCAACACTACTGGTTTGAGGAGGGAAACATGAAAGGAGTTAGGTACTCGTAGAGAATTAGGCAATTTCAGTTTATAAGAGACTGGGTTGATTTGTCTCAAGACTTCAAAGGGACCAATGAAACGGGGACCCAATTTGTACGATGGTAACTTCAGACGGATGTACTTGGAGAGCCATACCTTGTCTCCTGGACGAAAGATGGGAGCCTCCAAACGTCTTTTGTCCGCATGCGTTTTCATACGTTGAGAAGCTTTCTCCAAAGTCGACCTGGTCTCTCTCCAAATGTCCGAGAAATTCTTAGACAAGGTATCGACTGCCGGAACATCAGACAATCCCGAGACAGGAAGAGGATTCCGGGTTGCAGTCCAAACACAATCTGAAAGGGAGACTTTCCAGAAGATTCACTTACTTGGTTGTTGTAGGAGAATTCCGCCCAGGGCAGTAATTCTACCCAGTCATTATGATGAGCGTTGACGAAGTGACGCAGGTATCCAGCCAGGATTTGATTGATCCTCTCCACTTGCCCATTAGACTGGGGATGATATGCAGAAGAAAAATCTAGTTCAATTTTTACCATTTTACAGAGTCCTCTCCAGAACTTAGAGGTGAACTGGACGCCCCTGTCGGACAAGATGTGGAGAGGAAATCCATGTAGACGGAAGATGTGCTGAATGAAGTGAGTGCCAGTTCTGGAGCAGACGGGAGGCCAGATAGCGGAACGAAGTGGGCCATTTTAGAGAAGCGGTCCACCACAACCCATACCACTGAGCAGCCAGAAAGAAATGGGAAGATCCGTGATGAAATCCATCGCGATGTGCTGCCAGGGAGCGGACGGAATCGGAAGAGGCAGAAGCCTGCCGGCTGGTAGATGTTTAACAGTTTTGTTACGGGCACATGAAGGACAGGCTGCGACGAACCTCGGATATCCTTGCCCATGGTAGGCCACCAGTAATAACGGGAGATGAGTTGCTGCGTCTTTCTCTGACCAGCATGGCCAGCCAACTTAGAAGAATGACCCCAGCGCAGAACACGACTACGATCAGAAGCGGACACGAAAGTCTTCCCAGGAGGAAGCCGGGCCAGATCAGTGGAGGCAACAGAGACAAACTTAGAAGGTTCAATAATGTGCTGAGGTTCCTCCTCCAGTTCAGGAGGCAAGAAGGCTCTAGAGAGTGGTCTGCCTTGATGCTCTTGTCAGCTGGACGGAAATGAAGTACAAAATTGAAACGGGCAAAAAATAATGCCCAACGGGCCTGACGGGGATTCAGTCTTAAAGCAGATTGGAGATAGGCAAGGTTTTTATGGTCGGTGAATATGATTACCTGGTGATGAGCTCCTTCAAGAAGATGTCTCCATTCTTGCAGAGCCAATTTGATGGCCAACAATTCGCGATCACCGACAGAGTAGTTCCTTTCTGCAGGAGAAAAAACCTTGGAAAAAAAAACACACGAGATCATCCGTCCGGTAGACGACTTCTGGGTCAGAACTGCTCCTGCACCTATGGAAGAAGCGTCAACTTCAAGAAAAAATTGCTCACTTGAATTAGGACGATGGAGAACGGGTGCGGAAGCGAAGGCTTTTTGAGAGAAACAAAGGCCTCTTCTGCCTCGGAGGACCATTCCTTAGAGTTTACACCTTTCCGGGTTAAGGCTGTGATTGGAGCCACTCGGGTGGAAAAGTGTGGAATAAATTGCCGATAGTAATTGGCGAACCCGAGGAACCTTTGTATGGCTTTTAGCCCAGACGGACGAGGCCAGTTGAGAACTGAAGACAACTTCTCCGGATCCATCTTCAATCCTGTGGAAGATACAATGTACCCAAGGAAAGGCAAAGAAGACTGCTCAAAGAGGCATTTCTCATATTTGGCATATAGCCTGTTCTCTCTCAGTCTTTGTAAGACCAGGCGTACTTGCCTCCGGTGTGACGTCAAGTCAGCAGAAAAAATCAAAATATCGTCCAGGTAAACCACGACACAAGTATAGAGCAAGTCCCTGAAAATGTCATTAACAAATTCCTGAAAAACCGCAGGTGCATTGCTTAGGCCGAATGGCATTACCAGGTATTCATAGTGGCCGTCACGGGTGTTGAAGGCTGTTTTCCATTCGTCCCCCTCTCTGACTCGGATCAGGTTGTAGGCCCCTCTGAGGTCCAATTTGGTGAAGATCTTGGCCCCTCGGAGACGATCAAACAGCTCTGAAATAAGAGGTAATGGATACCTGTTTTTTACCGTGATTTGATTTAGACCCCGATAGTCAATGCAGGGCCGCAAGGATCCATCCTTTTTCTTCACAAAGAAGAATCCAGCTCCTGCCGGTGACGATGACTTTCGGATAAATCCTCTAGCCAGATTCTCTTGGATGTAGTCCGACATGGCCTGAGTCTCTGCCTGTGAAAGGGGATAAACTCTCCCGCGAGGAGGAGATGCTCCAGGAAGAAGCTCTATCTGACAGTCATACGACCTGTGTGGAGATAGTCTCTCAGCCTCCTTTTTCCCAAAGACGTCAGAGAAGGACCAATAGACGGAAGGCAACCCTGGCAGGGTATCAGGCTGGACTGGAGGCGAAACAGGTTGAATCCGGGTTAAGCGACGATTCATGCAGGTATCTCCCCAACGCAGAACTTCTCCAGTTTTCCAATTAAGGACTGGTTCATGCATCTGGAGCCAAGGTAAACCTAAAAGCATGGATGGGATAAACCGGGATATACATAAAATCGCATTCGTTCAGTATGCATTAGACCTACCCGGAGTTCCACCAACTCGGTTTGAAACTGGACGGGCTCGGTCAGCGGTTTGCCATCCACGGCCGGAGCAATCTGTAACGAATGGAAGCGGAGGCAGAGGTGGTGAAGTTCACATTCGTTTTTATTTTTTAATGTGGAACCTCGAGACCGCGGTCCGGGGGGCTCCGAAGGGGGCGTAACTAGTGAGCCCCGGGTACCCGTAGTAAGGCCCCTCGAACAGGACCAGAATGGAATACCCGGAGGACACAGGTGCTACCTCCAGTTAGACCCCGGACACGTGGCAGCTGTCCCAGAGGGACCAAAAGGGTAACAGGTATTTACAGAGTCCGTGGAGGGTTCTTGACGGAGAAGGGTAAGGTCCTGGTCCAGAACGGATGGTAGTAGGCTGGCTCCAGTGACCTTGTCACGGTCCACGGGTACGGATGGCTGATGGCGGAACGGGATGACACTTGCCCCAGTAATAGCCGAGATTGTCCAGGTTAGCCAGATACGGGTTAGCAAGGATCTGAGGAGACAAACAGTATCAGCGAAGCACAGAGACTGCAGACGCAGCGCAGACAGATCAGGAACAGAACCGGATGTAGCAATGATAGAACACGTTGCTCCGGCACTCCCCTAATAGTGGAGTGACCAGATATAGTACTGAGTGCGCAGCCATTGGTTAATTAGCTATTTCAAAAAATGCACGCTGCCCCTTTAAGAGAGACGGTGGGCGCGGCCTCGCGTCCTAAGCAGACTATCTGGAGGCCTGCCAGCAGCGTGCCAGGAAGTGGAGGAGGACACAGGACGCCTAGGAGCAGATGGGACAGGAGACCCCAGCCCGCGCGCAGACTGCTGCAGGGGGACAGCTAGAGGAACAGGTGAGTGAGCAGAACGGAGTGCAGAGCCAGCGCTGGGACCGAGTGTAACACAATGTCACATGCTTTTGTGCAAATGGAACAGACAACAGATGGAAATTATTGGCAATTATCAAGACACCCTCAATAAAGGAGTGGTTCTGCAGGTGGGGACCACAGACCACATCTCAGTACCAATGCTTTCTGGTTGATGTTTTGGTCACTTTTGAATGTTGTTTGTGCTTTCACACTCATCGTAGCATGAGACGGACTCTACAACCCACACAAGTGGCTCAGGTAGTGCAGCTCATCCAGGATGGCGCATCAATGCGAGCTGTGGCAAGAAGGTTTGCTGTGTCTGTCAGCGTAGTGTCCAGAGGCTGGAGGCGGTACCAGGAGACAGGCCAATACGCCAGGAGACGTGGAGGGGGCCGTAGGAGGGCAACAACCCAGCAGCAGGACCGCTACCTCCGCCTTTGTTCAAGGAGGAACAGGAGGAGCACTGCCAGAGCCCTGCAAAATGACCTCCAGCAGGCCACAAATGTGCATGTGTCTGCACAAACGGTTAGAAACCAACTCCATGAGGATGTCTGAGTGTCCGACGTCCACAACCCAACACCGTGCAGGACACTTGGCATTTGCCACAGAACTCTTCACAGATGAAAGCGTGGTCACACTGAGCACATGTGACAGACCTGACAGAGTCTGGAGATGCCATGGAGAGTGATCTGCTGCTTGCAACATCCTTCAGCATGACCAGTTTGGCAGTGGGTCAGTAATGGTGTGGGGTGACCTTTCTTTGGAGGGCAGCACAGCCCTCCATGTGCTTGCCAGGGGTAGCCTGACTGCCATTAGGTACCGAGATGAGATCCTCAGACCCCTTGTGAGACCATATGCTGGTGCGGTTGGCTCTCGGTTCCTCCTAATGCAGGACAATGCCAGACCTCATGTGGCTGGAGTGTGTCAGCAGTTCCTGCAAGATGAAGGCATTGAAGCTATGGACTGGCCCGCCCATTCCCCAGACCGGAATCCGATTGAGCACATCTGGGACATCATGTCTTGCTCCATCCACCGTCACGTTGCACCACAGACTGTCCAGGAGTTGGATGCTTTAGTCCAGGTCTGGGAGGAGATCCCTCAGGAGATGATTTGCAGCCTCATCAGGAGCATGCCCAGGTGTTTTAGGGAGGTCATACAGGCACTTGGAGGCCACACACACAACTGAGCATCATTTCTTTGTTTTGAGGCATTTCCACTGCTGAAGTTGGATCATCCTGTAATTTGATTTTCCACTTTGATTTTGAGTATCATTCCAATTCCAGACCTCAATGGGATATTAATTTTGATTTACATTGATCATTTTTATGTTTCATTGTTCTCAACGCATTCAACTATGTAATGAATAAAGATTTGCAACTGGAAGATTTAATTCAGTGATATCTAGGATGTGGGATTTTAGTGTTCCCTTTATTTTTTTGAGTAGTGTATATCTATGTTTATAATGTATATATATATACTGTATATGCCTGATTTTTATGCTGCTTTTGCATTATCTTTTGTGGAAAAATAAGGATTTTTGGGATAGGGCTTTTTACAATACATTTACACATGTCTGAAGTACGTTTACAAATTTTGGTATCATGAAAAGAGTAAAAATAAGTACTGTAAAAATGCAGTGAAGTGGGCAAGGAAAACATAATGGTGGTGAACAGTGGCCACCATCCCGGCTGTTGTATTTGTCTGAAACAAAAAAACAAAGAGATTCTTAAGTACAATGATTGTCGCTATCTCCGGTAGCAGATTTTTTTTTTTTAAAGAGAAATTGGTCATTCCCACCACGTACATTTCTTTAAGAATTGGCAAAAATCCCTTGTTACAGATAATTATTGCCAAAAATGTAGCTATGTTCACCATATATGCACCCGAATGAAGATGTTTCAGAGCAAAAGTCCAAGTGAGTGATTCGTTGCTATTTAGCCTTTCTGCTCCAACATTCCGGCAAATCATGCGGTGACAGCTCTTGATAAATTGCCTTTATTACCTCCAATACTTTCTCAATAACAGGTGGTTTATTGTGATGGAAGGTCGCGAGTGTACCTTTGACTTTACGCCACTTGCACCAGCTCTCTTTACCCGGTGAGCAGTTGTCATGTTGTGGTTTATCATTGGTGGAACTTTTATGTTAGTACGTGGCCCAAATTTCTTCCCTCGGCCAAGTCTGGGATAGCCAAACGTAATACTCAGTGTAATGTATGTAGTACAGTTCATATAGCGTCTTGTGCTTGGGTGCGATGAAAACAGAGACACAGGTTTGATATAGAAAAGTCCTGTATTACTTCATACAAGTGGCAAAATAGTCACACAGTTTGCAGACACAGAAGCAGGAGACACAGCAGGCCAGAGTAATCTAAGCTCAGCAATCACTCTCCACAACAGGTTCAGGATCTTCTTCTCTGTTACCGTAAGTCCATGCAAACGTGGGTCTTTCAAAGAGCAGGGTTCAGAGTCCACAAGTGCTTCAGAGTTCCTCAGTAGGAATAGCTGGAGTACAAGGTCCAAGGCTTTAGGAGTCAGGTCACAGGTTCACTGCAGGCTAGATTCTGAAGCACTGATTGCTCAGCTGTGGCTGCTTAAGAAGCAAAAGGAGAGAATCAGGGCGGGAACATGCAAGCTGGAAACTCCATTTTGACTGAGGGCAAGATAGCTACAGAAAGACAGAAAGTAAAATGGCTGACGAACAAACTGAGTTTCAGGAACATGTACACAGAACCTTACATTACTCCCCCCTTAGGGACAACCTCCGGATGACCTCAGGCCAGGCTTGTGTGGGTACCTCTGATGAAACTGACGGAGCAAGCGAGGAGCATTAACGTTATTGACTGGTTCCCATGAGTTGTCCTCCACTGGGTAGCCCTGCCATTTAATCAGATATTGTAACTGATTTCTATACAACCTGGAATCTAAAATCCTTTCCACCACAAATTCTTCCTGACCATCGACTAGCACTGGGTCAGGGCAAGGAGAAGAACGTCCAGGAAACGTATTGGGTGTTGCAGCCTTTAGTAGGGATACATGAAAGACAGGGTGAATTCTCATAGTTCTGGGCAGTTGAAGACGACAAGCAACGGCACTTATAATTTTACTGATTTTATAGGGTCCAATGTACTTATGTACCAACTTAGATGATGGAATCCTTAACTTAAGATTTCTGGTTGACAGCCAGACCAAGTCTCCTACCTTGAAAGCTGGTGCAGGTTTACGAAATTTATCTGCTGCTTTCTTGTACCTTTCTTGAGCCGATTCCAGATTCTCCTTTAGAAGATCCATATTCTTCTGTAAAGACGTGATTCTTTCAGCCACTGCTGGTAAAGGCGTTTCTATGGGAAATCGTGGTAGAATGTTAGGATGATAACCTAGATTAGAGTAAAAAGGAGACTGCTTAGTGGAGGCACTCTGAGAGTTGTTATACGAGAACTCAGCTAATGGAAGTAGATCCACCCAATCATCCTGTAAGTGGCAGATAAAGCAGCGGAGATACTGCTCCAGGGTTTGATTGGTTCGTTCTGTCTGTCCATTAGTCTGGGGATGAAAAGCAGAAGAAAGGTTTACTTTAATGTCCAATGCTGCACAGAAATTTTGCCAAAACCTAGAAGTGAATTGCACCCCTCGATCCGAAATAACCTCATCCGGTACTCCATGTAAGCGAAACACATCTTTAATCATCAAATCTGATGTCTGTTTTGCAGTGGGTAAGCCGACACAAGGCATAAAATGAGCTGCCTTTGTTAGACGGTCAACCACCACTAGAATGGTGTTCTTCCCTTGAGAGGTTGGTAACTCCACAATGAAGTCCATAGAAATGGATCCCCACGGGCGGGACGGGGTGGGAAGAGGCTGTAACAGACCAGTTGGTGAGGAGCGAGGTGTTTTGCATCTTGCACAGACTTCACATGAAGTGACATAGTTTAAAACATCCTTCCTGCAAGTGGGCCACCAAAAGAAACGAGAGAGAAATTCCTGTGTCTTTAGAATTCCTCTATGCCCAGCTATCTTGGAATCGTGAATGAGTTGCAATACTCTCAATCTGACTGTTTCAGGAATATACAGGCGTTGTCCCTGAATCCACACACCATTCTTAAAGACAAGACTTACGTCCCTTGGGGGTTGTGCCAAAAAGGAATCCGCATGGTATGCTTCCTTGATGTCCTTAAGTAGGTCTTGATTATGAATTACTCCTAGGAATCTAGAGTCAGGAAGAATAGTCTTAGGAGGAGTAATTGGACGTGTCTCTGCTGAGTAAATACTAGAGAGTGCATCAGCCTTTCCATTGCGCGATCCTGGTCTATAAGAAATGATAAAATTAAATTGGTTTAAGAAAAGATTCCAGCGAGCCTGGCGAGGAGTCAGGCACTTAGCCGACCTGATAAACTCAAGGTTACGATGGTCTGTCAGGACGACTATTTGCTGTGCAGCACCCTGAAGAAGGTGTCTCCATTCTTTGAAGGCGGCAATAACTGCCAACAACTCTCTATTGCCCACATCGTAGTTCCTCTCAGCCGAAGACAACTGCTGGGAAAAGAAGGCACAGGGATGCAAGACATTCTTCTCACCTGTTCTCTGAGAGAGTATAGCTCCAACGGCACAGTCTGAAGCATCCACCTCTATTATGAAGGCAAGCTCGGGGTTGGGATGTACTAGGATAGGTGCAGTGGTAAATTTATCTTTTAGACGGGAAAATGCTTCCTGGGCTTGGGAGTCCAGGAGAACCTAGACTCTTTCCGGGTAAGTTGGGTGATAGGTGACACTACCTCAGAGAAATTTCTAATGAAACGTCTATAGAAGTTGGCAAACCCGATGAAGCGCTGTACCTCCTTCACATTTCTAGGACTTGGCCAATCCTTGATGGCTTGGGTTTTGCTTCCATCCATACTAATTCCTTGTGTAGACAGTACATACCCCAGAAATTGAATTTCGGTCCTATGGAATTCACACTTTTCAAGTTTGATGTAAAGATGATTTTGTCTTAGATGTTCCAAGACCATTCTCACATGTCCATGATGTTCCTCTGTGGAGTTAGAAAAAATTAGAATATCATCCAAATAAATTACCACGAATGTATCTAGGAGATCCCTGAAGATGTCATTCACCAAGTGTTGGAAAGTGGCTGGGGCGGTACTCAGACCAAAAGGCATAACTAGATATTCAAAGTGTCCATAGCGTGACCTGAATGCAGTCTTCCATTCATCCCCAGGTCTAATACGGACTAAGTTATAGGCCCCACGAAGATCTAGTTTAGAGAAAATTTTGGCATGTCGCACTCTCTCCAATAACTCAGGGATTAAAGGCAATGGATAACGGTTTCTAATAGTAACCTTATTGAGTTCCCTATAGTCTACGCATGGTCTCAGAGATCCATCTTTCTTCTTTACAAAGAAGATGGGTGCACCTGCAGGAGATGAAGAGGGGCGTATGAAGCCCTTGGCTAGATTTTCGTCTATGTAATCCTTTAAAGCCTTTAGCTCGGGCCCCGCCAGGGGGTAGATCTTACCAAAAGGTATCTCTGCTCCAGGCAATAATTCAATTGGACAATCATATGGACGGTGAGGAGGAAGCTGGTCAGCGTTCTTCTTGTCACATAAATCCACATAGTCCTGGTATACAGCTGGTAGTTCAGGGACTGACATGGTTCCTTTAGGAACAGAGCAAGCTGAAACTTTTGGACTCATCTGTTTCTCTGGAAAGTGTAATTCCTTGGTCTCCCAGTTAATGGTAGGATTCTGAGCCTGCAGCCATGGTAGCCCTAGAATAATGGGAAAGTGGGGAGAAGAGATAAGCATAAAGGACAGTTTCTCTTGATGATCTTTACCCATAAGAACCCTCAAAGGCTCTGTTTCCTGATCCACTGGTCCAGAGGTCAGCAGGGAGCCATCCACAGTTTCCATCTGTACTGGAGTAGCCTTCTTCACTGAACGTATCCCCTGTTTCAGAGCAAAGGAGACATCCATAAAATTTCCACTTGCCCCTGAGTCGATCATAGCAGAGCTAGACACCCAAGCTGAGTCAACCCAGAGTTTGATGGAAAGAAAGCAATGAGAATTGTTTTTCTTATAACTCAGCTGGGACACCGCTGAGGAAACTTGAAAAATGGCAGCGTTTACACAGTCAACGTCCTCAGAGGTAACGGAGTTTAAGTCCGAGAAATCAAGATCTGTTGCTGCAGATCTCTCTGGAGCCTGAGGCTCGGACTGACAGATCCCCTCTCGCAACAATCACAATGAATGAGTGCTGCAGTAGTCTTACGAGAACGGCTGGGGCAGTTTATAATTAAGTGCCCTGACTTACCACAATAGAAACATAGATTCTCCTTAAAACGATGTTCCTTGCGTGCATCACTAACCCGTCGTTGTAAAGAGTCTACCTGCATGGGTTCAGGTTCAGGTTCCCGTGTAATCCTACTCAAAGGTTCCTTAGCTGGAGAGGAAGGTAGGAAAAGGTTAGTGCGATTGCTTTCGAACCATCTCTCTTGCCTGCGTTCAGTCAGACGAGTATCAATACGGATGCAGTAGTTAATAAAGTCACCTAACGCAGTGGGAGGGTCGGCACGAGCAAGTTCATCCTTAATCAGTGGAGATAACCCCTTTCGAAAAATAGATTTTTTGGCGGAACTGTCCCAGGGGTATCAAGGGCCCATCTCCTGAAATCCAAGGCATATTCAGCTACCGAGTGCTTACCTTGGCGCAAAGCTAACATGGCTGCTTCAGCTGTTGCACCTCGATTGGGGTCATCAAACACCTGCCCCATGGCTGAAATAAAAGCATCAAGGTGATTCAAACAATCATCCTCAGTCTCAATCAGAGGGTTTGCCCACATCAAAGCCTTGTTGGTAAGCAACATAATTATAGTAAGCACCTTAGATCGTTCAGTGGGAAATTGTGAAGCATGTGCAGAAAAAAAAAGATTGCATTGATTAATAAACCCCTGAATTTCTCACGTTCACCGCCAAAACGAAAAGGGGGCAACTTGGGAATCCCAGAACTCGGGGCTACGGCAGGAGCCTGGACTCGCCCTTCTAGAACCTCAATCCTGGCTCGCAAATCCTGGGCAGTCTGTCCAAACACTTGCAAATTGTAATTAGTGAGGTCCTGTAGGCTTGAAAAACGGGTCTTTATATTCTGCAAATCTGCAAGGATATTATCAGTCACTCCGCAAAGTTCCTTTAGGCGGGCCTCCATTTTCCAGATCTTTTAAGACAGGAGTACTGGAAGAAGAGGAGAGGAGAAAAAAAAAAAAACAATAGTGTTTACCTGTGGTAACACTGCAGAGAGAAAAAAAAATTAAGGGAACTGCTCACCTGGAATGGTTGTGAGAAGTCACAACCACTATCATCACAGAAAGTTCACCCGGACATCTGATATCCACAGTTACAGCAGACAAAAAAGAGAAAAGAAGAAAAAAAAAAAAACAATAGTGTTTACCTGTGGTAACACTGCAGAAAAAAAAAACACTTAAGGGAATTGCTCACCTGAAATGGTTGTGAGAAGTCACAACCACTGTCATCACAGAAAGTACAACCGGACATCCAATATCCACAGTTACAGCAGACACAGCCTTCCCAGACCCAGCAGACACTAACGTTTTGGCTTCAGAATCTTGTAATGTATGTAGTACAGTTCATATAGCGTCTTGTGCTTGGGTGCGATGAAAATACATGAGACACAGGTTTGATATAGAAAGTCTTGTATTACTTCATACAAGTTGGCAAAAATAGTCACACAGTTTGCAGACACAGAAGCAGGAGACACAGCAGGCCAGAGTAATCCAAGCTCAGCAATCACTCTCCAATACAGATTCAGGATCTACTTCTCTGTTACCGTAAGTCCATGCAAACGTGGGTCTTTCAAAGAGCAGGGTTCAGAGTCCACAAGTGCTTCAGAGTTCCTCAGTAGGAATAGCTGGAGTACAAGGTCCAAGGCTTTAGGAGTCAGGTCACAGGTTCACTGCAGGCTAGATTCTGAAGCACTGATTGCTCAGCTGTGGCTGCTTAAGAAGCAAAAGGAGAGAATCAGGGCGGGAACATGCAAGCTGGAAACTCCATTTTGACTGAGGGCAAGATAGCTGCAGCAAGACAGAAAGTAAAATGGCTGACGAACAAACTGAGTTTCAGGAACATGTACACAGAACCTTACACTCAGTGAGTTCACCGATAACTGTATCTGGTAACTTTCCAGCACCTTCACCACCGATACCTTTGTAATTTTTTTTTCGCATTGTGAAGTCTCATGTCATGGCCATTCTTTTTCCATGATGGTGGCTTCATCTTCATACGTATTTGCCTTTAACCCCTACACGACATGCACCGTACCAGTACCGCGCATGTCGTGTCTCACCCTTTGATGTGGACTTCGGGGCTGAGCCCACATCTTTTCTGGCACAAGTCAGCCTGTCACTGGATCACGGGTCACCGATGGGTTGCAATGATTCTGGAAAGAAGGGGAGCAAAAAACAGAAATGCAAATACGAAAAAGGGCTGCGTCATGAAGGGGTTAAAATTCCACAAAACATTTTGCTGACCCCGTCTTCTATATACTTTTTGGACAGAACTCCCATGTTTCACCTGCAATTTCAAAATCATTTCAGTGACAGCGTCGATCTCCTTTTTACCCGCGGCGTCTTTGTGGTTTATGGAGCGCGTTTCTTCGTGCTTTCATTGTATTCCTCAATAGTGTCGTCTTTTTTTTGTTGCACACACTACGTGCTTGACACAACAACCTACTTTTACACCACAGCGTCATCTACTTTTTACCCCCGGCGTCTTTGTGGTTTATGGAGCGCGTTTCTTCACGTTTCATTGTATTCCTCATAGTGTCGTCTTTTTTTGTTGCACACACTACGTGCTTGACACAACAACCTACTTTCCCCTACAGCGTCGATCTCCTTTTTACCCGCGCCGTCTTTGTGTTTATGGAGCGCGTTTCTTCCGTGTTTCATTGTATTCCTCAATAGTGTCGTCTTTTTTTGTTGCACACACTACGTGCTTGACACAACAACCTACTTTTCACCACAGCGTCATCTACTTTTTACCCCGCCGTCTTTGTGGTTTATGGAGCGCGTTTCTTCACGTTTCATTGTATTCCTCATAGTGTCGTCTTTTTTTGTTGCACACACTACGTGCTTGACACAACAACCTACTTTTCACACAGCGTCGATCTCCTTTTTCCCGCGCGTCTTTGTGGTTTATGGAGCGCGTTTCTTCGTGCGTTTCATTGTATTTCCTCAATAGTGTCGTCTTTTTTTGTTGCACACACTACGTGCTTGACACAACAACCTACTTTTCACCACAGTGTCGATCTCCTTTTTACCCGCGCGTCTTTGTGGTTTATGGAGCGCGTTTCTTCACGTGTTTCATTGTATTCCTCAATAGTGTCGTCTTTTTTTGTTGCACACACTACGTGCTTGACACAACAACCTACTTTCACCACAGCGTCGATCTCCTTTTTACCCCGCCGTCTTTGTGGTTTATGGAGCGCGTTTCTTCGTGCGTTTCATTGTATTCCTCAATAGTGTCGTCTTTTTTTGTTGCACACACTACGTGCTTGACACAACAACCTACTTTTCACTACAGCGTCGATCTCCTTTTTCCGCGCCGTCTTTGTGGTTTATGGAGCGCATTTCTTCGTGCGTTTCATTGTATTTCCTCAATAGTGTCGTCTTTTTTTGTTGCACACACTACGTGCTTGACACAACAACCTACTTTTCACCACAGGTCGATCTCCTTTTTACCCGCGCCGTCTTTGTGGTTTATGGAGCGCGTTTCTTCACGTGTTTCATTGTATTCCTCAATAGTGTCGTCTTTTTTTGTTGCACACACTACGTGCTTGACACAACAACCTACTTTTCACCACAGCGTCGATCTCCTTTTTTACCCCGCGTCTTTGTGGTTTATGGAGCGCGTTTCTTCGCGTTTCATTGTATTCTCAATAGTGTCGTCTTTTTTTTGTTGCACACACATACGTGCTTGACACAACAACCTACTTTTCACCACAGCGTCGATCTCCTTTTTACCCGCGCGTCTTTGTGGTTTATGGAGCGCGTTTCTTCACGTGTTTCATTGTATTCTCAATAGTGTCGTCTTTTTTTTGTTGCACACACTACGTGCTTGACACAACAACCTACTTTTCCCACAGCGTCGATCTCCTTTTTACCCGCGCGTCTTTGTGGTTTATGGAGCGCGTTTCTTCACGTGTTTCATTGTATTCCTCAATAGTGTCGTTTTTTTTGTTGCACACACTACGTGCTTGACACAACAACCTACTTTTCACCACAGCGTCGATCTCCTTTTTACCCGCGCCGTCTTTGTGTTTATGGAGCGCGTTTCTTCGCGTGCGTTTCATTGTATTCCTCAATAGTGTCGTCTTTTTTTGTTGCACACACTACGTGCTTGACACAACAACCTACTTTCACCACAGCGTCGATCTCCTTTTTACCCCGCGCCGTCTTTGTGGTTTATGGAGCGGTTTCTTCACGTGTTCATTGTATTCCCAATAGTGTCGTCTTTTTTTGGTTTGCACACACTACGTGCTTGACACAACAACCTACTTTCACCACAGCGTCGATCTCCTTTTTACCCCGCCGTCTTTGTGTTTATGGAGCGCGTTCTTCCGTGTTTCATTGTATTCCTCAATAGTGTCGTCTTTTTTTGTTCCACATACGTGCTTGACACAACACCTACTTTCACCACAGCGTCGATTCTTTTTACCCGCGCGTCTTTGTGGTTTAGGAGCGCTTTTCTTCGCGTGTTTCATTGTATCCTCATAGTGTGTCTTTTTTTGTTCACACACTACGTGCTTGCACAACAACCTACTTTTCACACAGCGTCACTCCTTTTACCCGCCGCTTTGTGGTTATGGAGCGCTTTCTTCGGTTTCATTGTATTCCAATATTCGTCTTTTTTGTTGCACCACTACGTGCTTGACACAACAACCTACTTTCACCACACGTCGATCTCCTTTTTACCCGCGCCGTCTTTGTGGTTTATGGAGCGCGTTTCTTCACGTGTTTCATTGTATTCCTCAATAGTGTCGTCTTTTTTTGTCACACACTACGTGCTTGACACAACAACCTACTTTTCACCACAGCGTCGATCTCCTTTTTACCTCGCGTCTTTGTGGTTTATGAGCGCGTTCTTCGTGTTTCATGTATCCCAATAGTGTCGTCTTTTTTTCACACACTAGTGCTTGACAAACAACCTACTTTCACCACAGCGTCGTCTCTTTTTTACCCGCGCGTTTTGTGATTTATGGAGCGCGTTTCTTCACGTTCATTGTTTTCTCAAGTGTCGTCTTTTTTTGTTGCACACACTACGTGCTTGACACAACAACCTATTTTCCCACAGCGTCGATCTCTTTTACCCGCCGTCTTTGTGTTTATGAGCGCGTTCTTACGTGTTTCATTGTATCTCAATATGTCGTCTTTTTTTGTTGCACACACTACGTGCTTGACACAACAACCTACTTCACACGTCGACTACTTTTTACCCGCGCGTCTTGTGTTTATGGAGCCTTTCTTCCGTGTTTCATTGTATTTATAGTGTCGTCTTTTTTTGTTCACACACTACGTGCTTGACAAACAACCTACTTTTCACCACAGCGTCGACCCTTTTTACCCGCGCTCTTTGTGTTATGAGCGCGTTTCTTACGTGTTTCATTGTATTCTCAATAGTGTCGTCTTTTTTTGTTGCACACACTACGTGCTTGACACAACAACCTACTTTTCACCACAGCGTCGATCTCCTTTTTACCCCGCCGTCTTTGGGTTTATGGAGCGCGTTTCTTCACGTGTTTCATTGTATTCCTCAATAGTGTCGTCTTTTTTGTTGCACACACTACGTGCTTGACACAACAACCTACTTTTCACCACCGTCGATCTCTTTTTACCCGCGTCTTTGTGGTTTATGGAGCGCGTTCTCCGTGTTTCATTGTATTCCTCAATAGTGTCGTCTTTTTTGTTCACACACTACGTGCTTGACACAACAACCTACTTTTCACCACAGCGTCGATCTCTTTTTACCCCGGCTCTTTGTGGTTTATGGAGCCGTTTCTTCACGTGTTTCTTGTATTCTCAATAGTGTCGTTTTTTTTTGTTGCACAACTACGTCTTGACACAACAACCTACTTTTCACCACAGCTGATCACCTTTTTTACCCCGCGTCTTTGTGGTTTATGGAGCGCGTTTCTTCCGTGTTTCATTGTATTCTCAATAGTGTGTCTTTTTTTGTTGCACACACTACGTGCTTGACACAACAACCTACTTTTCACCACAGCGTCGACTCTTTTTACCCCGCCGTCTTGTGTTTATGGAGCGCGTTTTTCTCGTGTTTCATTGTATTCTTCAATGTGTCGTCTTTTTTTGTTGCACACACTACGTGCTTGACACAACAACCTACTTTTCACCACAGCGTCGATCTCCTTTTTACCCCCCGCTGTTTTGTGGTTTATGAGCGCGTTTCTTCCGTGTTTCTTGTATTCCTCAATAGTGTCACTTTTTTTGTTGCACACACACGTGCTTACACAACACCTACTTTTTCACCAAGCGTCTTCTTTTTACCCGCGCCGTCTTTGTGGTTTATGGAGCGTGTTTCTTCACGTGTTTCATGATTCCTCATAGTGTCGTCTTTTTTTGTTCACACACTACGTGTTGACACAACAACCTACTTTTCACCACAGCGTCGATCTCCTTTTTACCCGCCGTCTTTGTGTATGGAGCCGTTTCTTCCGTGTTTCATTGTATTCTCAATAGTGTCGTCTTTTTTTGTTGCACAACTCGTGCTTGACACAACAACCTACTTTTCACCACAGCGTCTTTTCTTTTTACCGCGCCGTCTTTGTGTTTATGGAGCGCGTTTCTTCACGTGTTCATTGTATTTCTCAGTAGTGTCGTCTTTTTTTGGTTGCACACACTACGTGCTTGACACAACAACCTACTTTTCACCACAGCGTCGATCTCCTTTTTCCCGCGCGTCTTTGTGGTTTATGGAGCGCGTTTCTTCACGTGTTTCATTGTATTCCTCAATAGTGTCGTCTTTTTTTTGTTGCACACACTACGTGCTTGACACAACAACCTACTTTTCACCATAGCGTCGATCTCCTTTTTACCCCTGCCGTCTTTGTGGTTTATGGAGTGCGTTTCTTCACGTGTTTCATTGTATTCCTCAATAGTGTCGTCTTTTTTTGGTTGCACACACTACGTGCTTGACACAACAACCTACTTTTCACCACAGCGTCGATCTCCTTTTTACCCGCGCCGTCTTTGTGTTTATGGAGCGCGTTTCTTCACGTGTTTCATTGTATTCCTCAATAGTGTCGTCTTTTTTTTGTTGCACACACTACGTGCTTGACACAACAACCTACTTTTCACCACAGCGTCGATCTCCTTTTTACCCGCGGCGTCTTTGTGGTTTATGGAGCGCGTTTCTTCGCGTGTTTCATTGTATTCCTCAATAGTGTCATCTTTTTTTGTTGCACACACTACGTGCTTGACACAACAACCTACTTTTCACCACAGCGTCGATCTCCTTTTTACCCTCGCCGTCTTTGTGGTTTATGGAGCGCGTTTCTTCGTGCGTTTCATTGTATTCCTCAATAGTGTCGTCTTTTTTTTGTTGCACACACTACGTGCTTGACACAACAACCTACTTTTCACCACAGCGTCGATCTCCTTTTTACCCCCGCCGTCTTTGTGGTTTATGGAGCGTGTTTCTTCACGTGTTTCATTGTATTCCTCAATAGTGTCGTCTTTTTTTTGTTGCACACACTACGTGCTTGACACAACAACCTACTTTTCACCACAGCGTCGATCTCCTTTTTACCCGGCCGTCTTTGTGATTTATGGAGCGCGTTTCTTCGCGTGTTTCATTGTATTCCTCAATAGTGTCATCTTTTTTTGTTGCACACACTACGTGCTTGACACAACAACCTACTTTTCACCACAGCGTCGATCTCCTTTTTACCCCGCCGTCTTTGTGGTTTATGGAGCGCGTTTCTTCACGTGTTTCATTGTATTCCTCAATAGTGTCGTCTTTTTTTGTTGCACACACTACGTGCTTGACACAACAACCTACTTTTCCACCACAGCGTCGATCTCCTTTTTACCCCCGCCGTCTTTGTGGTTTATGGAGCGGTTTCTTCACGTGTTTCATTGTATTCCTCAATAGTGTCGTCTTTTTTTGTTGCACACACTACGTGCTTGACACAACAACCTACTTTTCACCACAGCGTCGATCTCCTTTTTACCCGCGCCGTCTTTGTGATTTATGGAGCGCGTTTCTTCGCGTGTTTCATTGTATTCCTCAATAGTGTCATCTTTTTTTGTTGCACACACTACGTGCTTGACACAACAACCTACTTTTCACCACAGCGTCGATCTCCTTTTTACCCCGCCGTCTTTGTGGTTTATGGAGCGCGTTTCTTCACGTGTTTCATTGTATTCCTCAATAGTGTCGTCTTTTTTTTGTTGCACACACTACGTGCTTGACACAACAACCTACTTTCACCCACGCGTCGATCTCCTTTTTACCCGCGGCGTCTTTGTGGTTTATGGAGCGCGTTTCTTCGCGTGTTTCATTGTATTCCTCAATAGTGTCGTCTTTTTTTTGTTGCACACACTACGTGCTTGACACAACAACCTACTTTTCACCACAGCGTCGATCTCCTTTTTACCCGCGCCGTCTTTGTGATTTATGGAGCGCGTTTCTTCGCGTGTTTCATTGTATTCCTCAATAGTGTCGTCTTTTTTGTTGCACACACTACGTGCTTGACACAACAACCTACTTTCCACCACAGCGTCGATCTCCTTTTTTCGAATGTTTTCCAGCCGAGATGAGAATCCTCTTTACATTCCTGTTCCGCTGCTGGACTGTTAGACGTCACTCAGCGTTTCCAGCTTCTTCATTCTTCGTTTTTTCTTCGTCAGCCGCTTGCGGTAAAGTGCATTTGTCCTCTGCAGATGCTCCTATATTTATAATTCACGGTAAGCTAATAAGTGTTTATAGCCGCGGCAAATGTCTATCAAGCTGCAAAATAAATGTGAGGTCTTCTTATCCAACACCTGAAAAACAAACACAAAGCGACGGCTGCTCTCAGACGGCTGGAGGATAACTGGCGAGGATTCGGGGGAACCTCGTTACCGCAGCTTCTCCTTCATTTTACATCCTGCGCCTCCATGCGGCGTCTGTGAGAATTTTTCTTTGCTTATTATGAGTTTTGCTTATTACGAGTGATGCAATTGTCCAACACTGGAAAAATTCAGAATGCGGTGATCCCATTCTCTCGAAACGGGTAACTCGATATTTTTCGACGTTTTGCCGACGTGATAGTGAACCGACTCCCACTCACTCGTGTGTTCGTTGCATTGAAATGTCTGTTTCTGGAATGACGTGAATGCACTTTATAATCTCTCGACACTTCTTTATCCATTTCCACTGATTCTTTAAACTGTAAAATCCACGAATAACTTCCTTGGCGTCCACTCACCTCGACGTTCAGCACAGATCTCCTACCGCAACCAAAGTGCCGCTATCAGCAGTGACGCTGCCGAGGTAAAGTGAAAGCTGAGCTCTGATTGGCTGCTGTGGGCGACTACAGCAGTCTGACTGTGAGGTGGTCGCACGTTTATAGATCTATGGATTCACCTATTAGATCTCTGACCAGTGTGAGGTGATTCCTAAGGGCCATACTACTAGGAAGCTTTCTAAAAAGCTGCACAAAAAGTGACCATCTACTGGGCAAGTTAGTCCAAAAGCTAAGAAAGCACACACACGTGGCCGCCAGAATAATCCATGAGCCCCGAGCACGGGAGATCGCTCCCTATAAGATGACAGAACTTTTTTTTAATATTGCGCATCGAGCTAAATCGTTTTGGATGAATATTCTCCACACTAAGTACAGGGGAACATCTGAGGCCATTCACCACCCCTACAGGGGACCCCCTAGCAGTACACACACCTTTTACCCAGGGCAACTCTGTAAGTCTCACACACGTTACA
The DNA here is from genome assembly GCA_033576555.1 of Oophaga sylvatica. NCBI lineage: Eukaryota > Metazoa > Chordata > Amphibia > Anura > Dendrobatidae > Oophaga > Oophaga sylvatica. The sequence continues at coordinate 1,706,802 of JARQOD010000002.1, forward strand.
GGCAACTGACGTCACACAACCATTACTGCAGACATTGAGCGCCCCTGTACAGGACATCTGAGGCGGTCACAGCGCCTGTACAGTGGACATCTGAACGCAGCACCCCGTTCGGACCCTGAGGCGTCCGTCAGTCCCCGTTCGCATCTGAGGCGCCACACACCGTTCAGTGACCTGAACCTGTCGCACCCACCTCCTGTCAGACCCTGAGGCGCCCACCACACCTTACAGTGGACCCCGAGCGGTCACCCACCATTCTGTGACCCTGAGCGTCACATCATTACAGGGACCTGAGGCACGTCCACGACCTGACCGACATCTGTAGCGTACACACCGTTACTGCGACACTGAGCGTCTACCGTTACGGGTCGACACTCTGAGCGGTCCACACTACCGTTAATCAGGGACTCTGAGGCGTCACAACGCTTACAGCGACAATCTGACCGCACACCAGTAACGGGACATCATGAGGCGTCACCGCTTATGAGGACATCTGAGGCGTCACGTGGGGACAGGACAACATCTGACGGCGTCGACAACACGTTACGGGGACATCTGAGGCTCACATTGTTCTGGGACATCGGGTGGATCACACGCCAGTTACAGGGAATCTAGCGGCCACACACCATTACAGGGGACATCCGAGGCGGTCACACACCGTTACATGGCAATCTAAGGCGGCCACACACCATTACAGGGGACATCCGAGGCGGTCACAACCGTGTACATGGCAAATCTAAGTGCGCTCACACACGCATTACAGGGGACACTGAGGCGGCACAACACCGTTACAGGGGACATCTGAGGCGGTCACACACCTTACAGGGGACATCTGAGGCGGTACACAACGTTACAGGGCAACATCTGAGGCGTCACACCAGTTACAGGGGACATCTGAGGTCAGGTCACACACCATTACAGCAACATCTGAGGCGGTCACACAGTTACAGGGACAATCTGAGGCGGTCACACCCGTTACGGGACATCTGAGGCGTCACACACCGTTACGGGGACATCTGAGGCGGTCACACACCGTTACAGGGACATCTGAGGCGGCCAACACCGTTACAGGGACATCTGATAGGCAGTCACACAACCTTACAGCGACATCTGAGGCGGTCACACCCGTTACAGGGACATCTGAGCAGTCACACACCATTACTGGGACATCTGAGCGGTCACACACCATTACAGGGGACATCTGAGGCGACACAACCGTACAGGGACATTTGAGCAGTCACACACTTACAGGGGACATCTGAGGAGGCACACACACCATTACAGGACATCTGAGGCGTCACACACCATTACTGGGACATCTGAGCGGTCACACCCATTACAGGGACATCTGAGGCGTCACACACCATTACAGGGGACATCTGAGGCGGTTACACTGCGTTACAGGGGACATCTGAGGCGGTCACACACCTTACAGGGGACATCTGAGGCGGTCACACGCTGTTACAGGGACATCTGAGGAGGCGCTACATGTCGTTACAGGGGACATCTGAGGCAATCTCACACACATTACAGGGGACATCTGAGGCGGTCACACCTGTTACAGGGGACATCTGAGGCGTCACACGCATTTACAGGGGACATCTGAGGCGGTTACATGTCAGTTACAGCGGACATCTGAGGCGGTCACACGCTGTTCAGGGGACATCTGAGGTGGTCCGTGGGTTACAGACAAATCTGACGCGGTCACACACTGTTACTGGGGACATCTGAGGCGTTACATGTGTTGCAGGGGACATCTGAGGCAGTCACACGCTGTTACAGGGGACATCTGAGCAGTCCACACCGTTACAGGGGACATCTGAGGCGTCACACGCGCTACATGGTAAATCTGAGGCGGTCACATGCCGTTACAGGGGACACTGAGGCGGCACACACCGTTACAGGGGACATCTGAGGCAGTCACACGCATGTTACAGGGGACATCGAGGCAGTCACACACCGTTACAGGGGACATCCTGAGGCGGTCACACACCGTTACAGGGGATATCGAGCGGTCACACGCTGTACATGGCAAATCTGAGGCGGTCACACACCGTTACAGGGGACACTGAGGCAGTCACACGCTGTTGCAGGGGACATCTGAGCGTGGTCACGTGGGTTACAGGACAAATCTGACGCGGTCACACACTGTTACTGGGGACATCTGAGGCAGTCACACGCTGTTACAGGGGACATCCGAGGCAGTCACACGCTGTTGCAGGGGACATCTGAGGTGGTCACGTGGGGTTACAGGACAAATCTGACGCGGTACACACTGTTACTGGGGACATCTGAGGCGGTTACATGTCGTTACAGGGACATCTGAGGCGGTCACACGCTGTTACAGGGGACATCTGAGGCGGTCACACACCTGTTACAGGTGACATCTGAGGCGGTCACACACTGTTACAGGTGACATCTGAGGCGGTCACACGCTGTTGCAGGGGACATCTGAGGTGGTCATGCGGGGTTACAGGGACAACTGACGCGGTCCACACACTGTTACTGGGGACATCTGAGGCAGTTACAGTTGTTGCAGGGGACATCTGAGGGTCCACGTGGTTACAGGACAATCGAGCGTCACACACGTTACTGGGGACATCTGAGGCAGTCACACGCTGTTACAGGGTAATCTGAGGCAGGTCACACGCGTTGCAGGGGACATCTGAGGGGTCACACACGTTACAGGGACAATCTGAGCGTCACACCTGTTACAGGGGACATCGAGGCGTCACACGCGTTACAGGGGACATCCTGAGGCGGTCACACACCGTTACAGGGATATCCGAGGCGGTCACACGCTGCTACATGGCAAATCTGAGGCGGTCACACGCCGTTACAGGGGACACTGAGGCGGCCACACACCGTTACAGGGACATCTGAGGCAGTCACACGCTGTTGCAGGGGACATCTGAGGTGGTCACGTGGGGTTACAGGACAAATCTGACGCGGTCACACACTGTTACTGGGGACATCTGAGGCAGTCACACGCATTACAGGGGACATCGAGGCAGTCACACGCTTAGGTGCACGGGGACATCTGTAAGGGGTCATCGTGGGGTACAGGACAAATCTGACGCGGTCACACACTGTTACTGGGGACATCTGAGGCGGTTACATGTCGTTACAGGGACATCTGAGGCGGTCACACGCGTTACAGGGGACATCTGAGCGGTCCACACTTTACAGGTGACATCTGAGGCGTCACACACTTTACAGGGACATCTGAGGCGGTCACACACTGTTGCAGGGGACATCTGAGTGGTCACGAGGTTACAGGGACAATCTGAGCGTCACACACCTTTACAGGGGACATCTGAGGCAGTTACACTCGTTACAGGGACATCTGAGGCGGTCACACGCTGTTACAGGGGACATCTGGAGCGGTCACACCTTACAGGTGACATCTGAGGCGGTCACACACTTACAGGGACATCTGAGGCGTCACACCCATTTGGGGACATCTGAGGGGTCCATGGCCATTACAGGACAATCTGAGCGGTCCACACGATTACAGGGGACATCTGAGGCAGTCTACACGCTTGTTACAGGGGACATCGAGGCAGTCACATGCCGTTACAGGGGACATCCGAGGCGGTCACACACCGTTACAGGGGAATCGAGGCGTACATGCTGTTGCAACATCTGAGGCGTCCACACGTTACAGGGGACACTGAGGGCACACACCGTTACATGGTAATCTGAGGCGTCACACGCGTTGCAGGGGACATCTGAGGGGTCCAACGTGTTACAGGGACAATCTGAGCGTCACACCTGTTACGGGGACATCTGAGGCAGTCACACGCCTTTACAGGGGACATCCGAGGCGTCACACACGCTTTCAGGGGATATCGAGGCGGTCACAGTGTACAGGCAAATCTGAGGCGGTCACACACTGTTACTGGGGAATCTGAGGCGGTACATGTGTACAGGCAATCTGAGGCGGTCACACGCCGTTACAGGGGACATCTGAGGCGGTCCACAACCGTTACAGGGACATCTGAGGCGTCACACCCGTTACAGGGGACACTGAGGCGGTCCACACCCCGTTACAGGGACATCTGAGGCGTCACACGCTGTTCAGGGGACATCTGAGGCAGTCACATGGCGTTACAGGGACAATCGAGCGGTCACACACGTTACAGGGGATATCTGAGGCAGTTACAGTGTTGCAATGGCAAATCTGAGGCGTCACACACGCGTTACAGGGGACATCGAGGCGGGTCACACACCGTTACAGGGGACACTGAGGCGGCCACACACGCTTACATGGTGAAATCTGAGGCGGTCACACGCCGTTACAGGGGACACTGAGGCGGTCCACACACCGTTACAGGGGACATCTGAGGCGGTCACACGCTGTTACAGGGGACATCTGAGGCAGTCACACTACAAATCTGCGGGTCACACACGTTACAGGGACATATGAGGCGGTCACAGTCGTGCAAGGAAATCTGAGGCGGTACACGCCGTTACAGGGGACACTGAGGCGGCCACACACTGTTACAGGGACATCTGAGGCAGTTACACGCTGTTACAGGGGACATCTGAGGCGGTCACATACGGTTACAGGACAAATCTGAGGCTGTCACACACTGTTACAGGTGACAACAGAGGCAGTCACACGCTGTTGCAGTGGACATCTGAGGCGGTCACGTGGGGTTACAGGACAAATCTGACTCGGTCACACACTGTTACAGGGGACATCTGAGGCAGTTACATGTTGTTGCAGGGGACATCTGAGGCGGTCACACGCTGTTACAGGGGACATCTGAGGCGGTCACACGCGGTTACAGGACAAATCGGAGGCTGTCACACACTGTAACAGGGGACATCTGAGGCGGTCACACGCCGTTACAGGGGACATCTGAGGCGGTCACACGCTGTTACAGGGGACATCTGAGGCGGTCTTCTGCGTTAGCCCCCCGTCTGTTCTCTTCCCCCATCCAGGCACCGCAGTACACCAACCCAACAAACAAGGATAACAGAAAACTCCAGGCATACAAAATACTCACTCACATATAACAGAGGAATGCACCGGGGCATGGAGGTAGAGGAATAAACCAAGATATAGAAGGATAAGGAATTATCACACATACAAACCAAGCAACATTCACAGATAACTCCTCTCCCTCCATTAGCCATGTAGAAAATGCTAGCTCTGACAAGAATTTGTAACAGAGCCCAGATTATAAAGGAGAAAGGAGTGGCTAACCGAGCTCAGCTGAGAGCACAGGGAGTCCCAACATGGCCGATTAACCTCTGTTCTGCCAGAAGGAAGAAACACATCTAACCCCTTCCTGTCATCTGACGTACTATCCCGTCCATGTGCCCTGGGACTTAATTCCCAAGGACGGGATAGTACGTCATACGCGATCAGCTGCACTCCCGGGGGAGGAGCGCAGCTGATCGCGGCAGGGTGTCAGCTGATTATCACAGCTGACACCGGCACTATGTGCAGGAGCAGTCACAGACCGCTCCCGTCACATTAACACCTGGCACACTGCGATCAAAGATGATCACAGTGTACCAGGGGCACAGGGAAGCATCGCGCAGGGAGGGGGCTCCCTGCATGCTTCCTGAGACCCTCAGAACAGCGCAATGTGATCACGCTGTTCTGAGGGCCTCCTCCCTGCAAGGCCCTGGATCCAAGATGGCCGCGGGGTCCTTCCAGGTCCTGCAGGGAGGCGGCTTCCTCAGTGCCTGCTCAGAGCACACGGTGAGAAAGCCTCCTGCACTGCATGTCAGATCGCTGGTGTAACAGAGTGCTGTGCACAGTGTCAGATCAGTGATCTGACTTTATACAGTGATGTCCCACCGTGGGACAAAGTGAAAATGTAAAAAAAATAAAACGTGTAAAAAAAAATTCCTAAATGAAAAAAAAAAATATTCCCAAATAAATTCATTTCTTTAATGTTAAAAAAACAAACAATAGTATACATTTGGTATCGCCGCGTCCGTCACGACCCGCCCTATAAAAATGTCCCACTAGTTAACCCCTCTAGTGAACCCTTAAAAAAATTTAAAAAAACAATGATTTATCATACCGCCGAACAAAAAGTGGAATAGCACGTGATCATAAAGACGGATATAAATAAACATGGTACCGCTGAAAATGTCATCTTGTCCCGCAAAAAACGAGCCGTCATACAGCGTCATCAGCAAAAAAATAAAAAAGTTATAGCTTGCAGAATAAAGCGATGCAAAATAATTATTTTTTACATATAATCGTTTTTATTGTATAAAAGCGCCAAAACATAAAAAAATGATATAAATGAGGTATCGCTGTAATTGTACTGACCCGAAGAATAAAACTGCATCATCAATTTTACCACACGTGGAACGGTATAAACGTCTCCCCAAAAGAAATTCATGAATTGCTGGTTTCTGTTCATTCTGCCTCCCAAAAATCGTAATAAAAAGCGATCAAAAAATGTCACGTGCTCAAAAATGGTACCAATAAAAACGTCAACTCGTCCCGCAAAAAATAAGACCTCACATGACTCTGTGGGCCAAAATATGGAAAAATGATAGCTCTCAAAATGTGGTGATGCAAAAACTATTTTTTGTAATAAAAAGCGTCTTTTAGCGTGACAGCTGCCAATCATAAAAACCCGCAATAAATAGTAAATCAAACCCCCCTTTATCACCCCCTTAGTTAGGGAAAAATAATAAAATTAAAAAAAATTATTTCTTTCCATTTTCCCAAAACGTCAATACTTCCCTTCCGAGCTCTGCCGTGCGCCCAGACAGTGGTTTTCCCCCACATATGGGGTATCAGGGTACTCAGGAGAAATTGCACAACATTTTCTGTCCATTTTCTCCTTGTGAAAATAAAAAAAATTGTTTATAAAAGATCATTTTTGTGGCTAAAAAGTTAAATATTCATTTTTTCCTTCCACGTTGCTTCAGCTCCTGTGAAGCACGTAAAGGGTTAATGATCTTCTTGAATGTGGTTTTGAGACCTTGAGGGGTGCAGTTTTTAGAATGGTGTCACTTTTGGGTATTTTCTGCCATATAGACCCGTCAAAGTCACTTCAAACGTGAGGTGGTCCCTAAAAAAATGGTTTTGTACATTTTGTTGTAAAAATGAGAAATCGCTGGTCAACTTTTAACCCTTATAATTTCTTTACAAAAAAAAATTTTTGGTTCCAAAATTGTGCTGATGTAAAGTAGACATGTGGGAAATGTTATTTCTTAACTATTTTGTGTGACATATTTCCTTATTTTAAGGGAATAAAAATTCAAAGTTTGAAAATTGCAAAATTTTCACCATATTTCCATTTTTTTCATAAATAAACGCAAGTTATATCGAAGAAATTTTACCACTAACATGAAGTACAATATGTCACGAGAAAACATGTCTCAGAATCGCGAAGATCCGTTGAATTGTTCCAGAGTTATAACCTCATAAAGAGACAGTGGTCAGAATTGTAAAAATTGGCCCGGTCATTAAAGGGAATCTCACCCCATTTTAGCCCTATGAGATAAAGATGTCATTGCATAGTGCGTCCCATAACTAATCTATGGGTATAATCTGCGGGCACCTATGATATCTCCGGACACCCCAGTTTCCATGTAAAAATACCTTAGTAAAGTTCGTATTTCTGTATGGAAATCCGTGCGGTCCGGTCTGGAGAGCGGTGTTTTTTATCTTCCCACCTCCCCCATTCCTCGGCTTCTCTTGCGTATGGCCGTCTGTGAATAGCAGAGATGGCGTTCGGCTTGCCGCGACTGCGCTTCTCAAAATCCCCTCGCGCTTGCACAGTGTGCATTACCCAACAGTGGGCAAAGCATAAAATCAGTACAGCGCACGCGCCACTATGTCCTTGTCCCAGAAATGACTGCTTGCCTTGGACGACTTCCGGGACAAGGACATAGTGGCGCGTGCGCTGTACTGATTTTATGCTTTGCCCACTGTTGGGTAATGCACACTGCGCAAGCGCGAGGGGATTTTGAGAAGCGCAGTCGCGGCAAGCCGAACGCCATCTCTGCTATTCACAGACGGCCATACGCAAGAGAAGCCGAGGAGCGGGGGAGTGGGGAAGATAAAAAACACCGCTCTCCAGACCGGACCGCACGGATTTCCATACAGAAATACGAACTTTACTAAGGTATTTTTACATGAAAACTGGGGTGTCCGGAGATATCATAGGTGCCCGCAGATTATACCCATAGATTAGTTATGGGACGCACTATGCAATGACATCTTTATCTCATAGGGCTAAAATGGGGTGAGATTCCCTTTAACGTGCAAACCACCGGGGGTAAAGGGGTTAAAGTGAAGAAGAAGTGGAGCAGGAGCAGCCGGACGCTGCGGTAACCCGGCTACACACAACACGCGATTACAGGGGACATCTGAAGTGGTCACACTCCACTCCAGCACACATCGCCGCTCCAGTCCGCTGCGCTACTCCTCTAATCTGCTCCGGTCCGCGCTCCTCCTCTGCTCCGGTCCTCTGCACTGCGCTCCTCCTCTGCTCCGGTCCTCTGCACTGCGCTTCTCCTCTGCACTGCGCTCCTCCTCTGCTCCGTGCTCCTCCTCTGCGACACTCTGGTCCTCTGCGCTGCTCCAGTCTTCTCTTCTGATCCGCTCCTCTGCGCTGCGCTCCTCCTCTTCTCCAGTCCGCGCTCCTCCTCTGCGACGCTCTGGTCCTCTGCGCTGCTCCGGTCTTCTCTTCTGATCCGCTCCTCTGCTCCAGTCCTCTGCGCTGCGCTCCTCCTCTGCTCCAGTCCGCGCTCCTCCTCTGCGACGCTCTGGTCCTCTGCGCTGCTCCGGTCTTCTCTTCTGATCCGCTCCTCTGCTCCAGTCCTCTGAGCTGCGCTCCTCCTCTGCTCCGGTCCGCGCTCCTCCTCTGCGCTGCTCCGGTCTTCTCTTCTGATCCGCTCCTCTGCTCCATTCCTCTGCGCTGCTCCGGTCCTCTGCGCTGTGCTCCTCCTCTGCTCCGGTTCTCTGTGCTGCTCTCCTCTGATCCGGTCCTCTCCTCTGCGCCGCTGCGGTCCGCGCTCCTCCTCTGCTCCGGTCCTCTCTTCTGCTCCGGTCCGCCCTCCTCCTCTGCTCCAGTCCTCTCTTCTGCTCCGGTCCGCGCTCCTCCTCTGCTCCGGTCCTCTCTTCTGATCCGGTCCGCGCTCCTCTGCGCCGCTCCGGTCCGCACTCCTCCTCTGCTCCGCTCCGGTTTGCGCTCCTCCTCTGCTCCGGTTTGCATTCCTCTTCTGCTCCAGTCCGCGCTCCTCCTCTGCTCCGGTCCTTTCTTCTGCTCCGGTCCGCGCTCCTCCTCTGCTCCGGTCCGCGCTCCTCCTCTGCTCCGGTCTTCTCTTCTGATCCGCTCCTCCTCTTCTCCGGTCCTCTTTTCTGCGCCGCTCCGGTCCACGCTCCTCCTCTGCTCCGGTCCGCGCTCCTCCTCTGCTCCGGTCCTCTCTTCTGCTCCGGTCTGCGCTCCTCCTCTGCTCCGGTCCTCTCTTCTGCTCCGCTCCTATGCGCCGCTCCGGTCCGCACTTCTCCTCTGCTCCGGTCCTCTCCTCTGCGCCGCTCCGGTCCGCGCTCCTCCTCTGCGCCGCTCCGGTCTGCGCTCCTCCTCTGCTCCGATCCGCGCTCCTCCTCTGCTCCGGTCCTCTCTGCCGCTCTGGTCCGCGCTCCTCCTCTGCTCCGGTCCTCTGCGCTGCTCTCCTCTGCTCCGGTCCTCTCTTCTGCTCCGCTCCTCTGCGCCGCTCCGGTCCGCGCTCCTCCTCTGTGCTGCTCTCCTCTGCTCCGGTCCTCTCTTCTGCTCCGCTCCTAAGCGCCGCTCCGGTCCGCGATCCTCCTCTGCGCTGCTCTCCTCTGCTCCGGTCCTCTCCTCTGCTCCGGTCCGCGCTCCTCCTCTGCTCCGGTCTTCTCTTCTGCTCCGGTCCTCTCTTCTGCTCCGGTCCTCTGCGCAGCTCCGGTCCGCGCTCCTCCTCTGCTTCGGTCCTCTCTTCTGCTCCAGTCCACGCTCCTCCTTTGCTCCGGTCCTCTCTTCTGCTCCGGTCTGCGCTCCTCCTCTGCTCCGGTCCGTGCTCCTCTGCGCCGCTCCGGTCCGCGCTCCTCCTCTGCTTCGGTCTGTGCTCCTCCTCTGCTCCGCTCCGGTTTGCGCTCCTCCTCTGCTCCGGTCCTCTCTTCTGCTCCGGTCCGCGCTCCTCCTCTGCTCCGGTCCGTGCTCCTCCTCTGCTCCGGTCCGCGCTCCTCCTCTGCTCCGGTCCTCTCTTCTGCTCCGGTCCGCGCTCCTCCTCTGCTCCGGTCCGTGCTCCTCCTCTGCTCCGGTCCGCGCTCCTCCTCTGCTCCGGTCCTTTCCTCTGCTCCGCTCCGGTTTACGTAGAATAAAAATAAACTTGGCACTCAAATGTTGAATAATGAATAAAAAAGAAGATAATAGTTGTTGTGGTTTTTCTATTTATTTGCATCCGTCATGGAAAAAAAATATGCTGTACAAAATAGGTGAACGTTTTCGGCTATAACATAAGCCTTCCTCAGACAATATGTACAGTTTTGAACTGGAATATATCAAGACAACATAAGAGAATATTGTGAATACACACAAAAAAAAGAGAACAGAAAGAAGCACAAACATTGATGCAAAATTAAAAGCAACAATTGTAACATAATATAAACATACTAGTAGCAATAAAACATGTCAAAAATTGTGGAATCTCACATAGGTTCGTTTATCCAGAGGTGCTCAGTGAACATATGAGGAACTTTCGTTAAGGACATACTCTATACAATTACAGAGACTGAAGAAAATAAATAGGTATAAGCCAGATACCAAAAAAGGATATAGAGATCACCCAGTCAAAACGTAGTGATCAATTCAATCATGTGATCTATAGAGAAAAATACCTGTAATGGAATGGTAGTATTTTTATTAAATGGTGATGTATAATATGACCCAAGTAAAGGACAAACAGAGGGAAAAAGGACAAGGAACATAAGGCGATAAAGGAAATAGGAAAAGAAAAAGAAAAGAGAAAAGACGGGGAAGAGAAGGGAAAAAAAGGACAAAAAGGAAAAAACAAGGGGAATACCTTGAACAAAACGGATGTGGTGAAATAGATTAGACCACAGGACAAAAGCAACTGTAATGAAGAGAAAAACAGTAAAAAAATTGTAGCAGAAATGCCCAAAAGGTAAAACAGTCAAGCGGTGTAATAAATGATAAAAATAATACCTTGGAAGTTGTAACCAATGGTTGGGGAGCGCTGGTAGCAAAAAGGCAATGAGTTAAAGCGCTATAGGAAAACAAATAAGAAAGAAGAATCTGAAACCTAGGTACATATTGAATAATAGCCATAGAACTGCCAAAGCAAGAGAATTACCTGGGTAGAGCAATGCTGTATCCTAACAGAACAGAGACTAAAGAGAGGGGTGAAAAAATAACAAAAGTCAGAATGAACAGGCAGGGTGTGTGGGAGAGCGTATGCATGCAGAGCTAATAACAGGGTTAAATACCTGGGGGAGGCCACACTGGAACAAAGAAGAGCGCTAATGGCTACAGTAGTAGCAAAGGGAGGGCGCTGTAAAAGGAAAATAATAGTCAAAGGCAAGCGAAAAGAGGAATGAAAGCGCCACAAAGATTGTGGACGCTGTTACCTGGAAACGCTAGCAGTGATGGCTGTGGCCATGTGGAGGTAGGACGCTGTGTGCGCCCTACTTCCGGGTATAAAAAGGCCCCAGGCGCCGCGTCATAATGACGTTGCGTCATGTGGCGCCTGCGCAGTAGAACAAGCCCTCCTGGAGCAGGGAAAACGTCTTAGTGACTTGGACTAAGGAGGAGCATGCGTATTGGGAGAAAGGGAATGAAAGCGTCATATGACGCTGCGTACTAAGTGGACTATGAGAAGAGGGAAAATAAAGGAAAGGAACTAAAAGGGAGGAATAGGAAAAAAGGGGAAAAAAAGGAAAACAATAAATGAAATAGGGACAAGAAGGAAATGGGAAGATTTTTTTTTCCATGACGGATGCAAATAAATAGAAAAACCACAGCAACTATTATCTTCTTTTTTATTCATTATTCAACATTTGAGTGCCAAGTTTATTTTTATTCTACTATTTGGGCTGGAGACCCTACTTGTGCACCTACATCTATATTGTTTCTTTGAGTGCCATGTTATTGTAGTTTATTGACCGCTCCGGTTTACGCTCCTCCTCTGCTCCGGTCCTCTCCTCTGCTCCGGTCCTCTGCGCTGCGCTCCTCCTCTGCTCCGGTCCTCTCCTCTGCTCCGGTTCCGTGCTCCTCCTCTGCTCCGGTCCTCTCCTCTGCTCCGGTTCGCGCTCCTCCTCTGCTCCGGTCCTCTCCTCTGCTCCTCCTCTGCTCCGGTCCTCTCCTCTGCTCCGGTTCGCGTCCTCCTCTGCTCCGGTCCTCTCCTCTGCTCCGGTTCCGTGCTCCTCCTCTGCTCCGGTCCTCTGCGCTGCGCTCCTCCTCTGCTCCGGTCCTCTGCGCTCCTCCTCTGCTCTGGTCCTCTGCACTGCTCCTCTGCTCCGCTCCTCTGCGCTGCGCTCCTCCTCTGCTCCGCTCCTCTGCGCTCCTCCTCTGCGCTGCGCTCCTCCTCTGCTCCGGTCCTCTGCGCTGCGCTCCTCCTCTGCTCCGGTCCTCTGCGCTGTGCTCCTCCGCTGCTCCCGTCCTCTGCTCCGGTCCTCTGCGCTGCGCTCCTCCTCTGCTCCGCTCCTCCTCTGCTCCGGTCCTCTGCGCTGCGCTCCTCCTCTGCTCCGCTCCTCCTCTGCTCCGCTCCTCTTCTGCTCCGGTCCGCGCTCCTCCTCTGCTCCTCTCCTCTGCTCCGGTCCTCTGCTCTGCTCCGGTCTTCTCCTCTGCTCCGGTCCTCTCCTCTGCTCCGCACTCCTCCTCTGCGCTGCTCTCCTCCTCTGCTCCGGTCCTCTGCGCTGTGCTCCTCCGCTGCTCCCGTCCTCTGCTCCGGTCCTCTGCGCTGCGCTCCTCCTCTGCTCCGCTCCTCCTCTGCTCCGGTCCTCTGCGCTGCGCTCCTCCTCTGCTCCGCTCCTCTTCTGCTCCGGTCCGCGCTCCTCCTCTGCTCCTCTCCTCTGCTCCGGTCCTCTGCTCTGCTCCGGTCTTCTCTTCTCCTCCGCTCCTTTGCTCCGGTCCTCTCCTCTGCTCCGCACTCCTCCTCTGCGCTCCTCCTCTGCTCCGGTCCTCTGCGCTGTGCTCCTCCGCTGCTCCCGTCCTCTGCTCCGATCCTCTGCGCTGCGCTCCTCCTCTGCTCCGCTCCTCCTCTGCTCCGGTCCTCTGCGCTGCGCTCCTCCTCTGCTCCGCTCCTCCTCTGCTCCGCTCCTCTTCTGCTCCGGTCCGCGCTCCTCCTCTGCTCCTCTCCTCTGCTCCGGTCCTCTGCTCTGCTCTGGTCTTCTCTTCTCCTCCGCTCCTCTGCTCCGGTCCTCTCCTCTGCTCCGCACTCCTCCTCTGCGCTGCGCTCCTCCTCTGCTCCGGTCGTCTCCTCTGCGCCGCTCCTCTGCTCCGGTCCTCTCCTCTGCTCCGGTCCTCTCTTCTGCTCCGCTCCTCTGCACTGCGCTCCTCCTCTGCTCCGGTCCTCTGCGCTGCGCTCCTCCTCTGCTCCGGTCCTCTGCACTGCGCTCCTCCTCTGCTCCGGTCCTCTGCGCTGCGCTCCTCCTCTGCTCCGGTCCTCTGCGCTGCGCTCCTCCTCTGCTCCGGTCCTCTGCGCTGCGCTCCTCCTCTGCTCCGGTCCTCTCTTCTGCTCCGGTCCGCGCTCCTCCTCTGCTCCGGTCCGCGCTCCTCCTCTGCTCCGGTCCGTGCTCCTCCTCTGCTCCGGTCCGCGCTCCTCCTCTGCTCCAGTCCTCTCTTCTGCTCCGGTCCGCGCTCCTCCTCTGCTCCGGTCCGTGCTCCTCCTCTGCTCCGGTCCGTGCTCCTCCTCTGCTCCGGTCCGCGCTCCTCCTCTGCTCCGCTCCGGTTTATGTAGAATAAAAATAAACTTGGCACTCAAATGTTGAATAATGAATAAAAAAGAAGATAATAGTTGCTGTGGTTTTTCTATTTATTTGCATCCGTCATGGAAAAAAAATATGCTGTACAAAATAGGTGAACGTTTTCGGCTATAACATAAGCCTTCCTCAGACAATATGTACAGTTTTGAACTGGAATATATCAAGACAACATAAGAGAATATTGTGAATACACACAAAAAAAAGAGAACAGAAAGAAGCACAAACATTGATGCAAAATTAAAAGCAACAATTGTAACATAATATAAACATACTAGTAGCAATAAAACATGTCAAAAATTGTGGAATCTCACATAGGTTCGTTTATCCAGAGGTGCTCAGTGAACATATGAGGAACTTTCGTTAAGGACATACTCTATACAATTACAGAGACTGAAGAAAATAAATAGGTATAAGCCAGATACCAAAAAAGGATATAGAGATCACCCAGTCAAAACGTAGTGATCAATTCAATCATGTGATCTATAGAGAAAAATACCTGTAATGGAATGGTAGTATTTTTATTAAATGGTGATGTATAATATGACCCAAGTAAAGGACAACCAGAGGGAAAAAGGACAAGGAACATAAGGCGATAAAGGAAATAGGAAAAGAAAAAGAAAAGAGAAAAGACAGGGGAAGAGAAGGGAAAAAAAGGGAAAAAAAGGGAAAAAAAAGGACAAAAAGGAAAAAACAAGGGGAATACCTTGAACAAAACGGATGTGGTGAAATAGATTAGACCACAGGACAAAAGCAACTGTAATGAAGAGAAAAACAGTAAAAAAATTGTAGCAGAAATGCCCAAAAGGTAAAACAGTCAAGCGGTGTAATAAATGATAAAAATAATACCTTGGAAGTTGTAACCAATGGTTGGGGAGCGCTGGTAGCAAAAAGGCAATGAGTTAAAGCGCTATAGGAAAACAAATAAGAAAGAAGAATCTGAAACCTAGGTACATATTGAATAATAGCCATAGAACTGCCAAAGCAAGAGAATTACCTGGGTAGAGCAATGCTGTATCCTAACAGAACAGAGACTAAAGAGAGGGGTGAAAAAATAACAAAAGTCAGAATGAACAGGCAGGGTGTGTGGGAGAGCGTATGCATGCAGAGCTAATAACAGGGTTAAATACCTGGGGGAGGCCACACTGGAACAAAGAAGAGCGCTAATGGCTACAGTAGTAGCAAAGGGAGGGCGCTGTAAAAGGAAAATAATAGTCAAAGGCAAGCGAAAAGAGGAATGAAAGCGCCACAAAGATTGTGGACGCTGTTACCTGGAAACGCTAGCAGTGATGGCTGTGGCCATGTGGAGGTAGGACGCTGTGTGCGCCCTACTTCCGGGTATAAAAAGGCCCCAGGCGCCGCGTCATAATGACGTTGCGTCATGTGGCGCCTGCGCAGTAGAACAAGCCCTCCTGGAGCAGGGAAAACGTCTTAGTGACTTGGACTAAGGAGGAGCATGCGTATTGGGAGAAAGGGAATGAAAGCGTCATATGACGCTGCGTACTAAGTGGACTATGAGAAGAGGGAAAATAAAGGAAAGGAACTAAAAGGGAGGAATAGGAAAAAAGGGGAAAAAAAGGAAAACAATAAATGAAATAGGGACAAGAAGGAAATGGGAAGATTTTTTTTTCCATGACGGATGCAAATAAATAGAAAAACCACAGCAACTATTATCTTCTTTTTTATTCATTATTCAACATTTGAGTGCCAAGTTTATTTTTATTCTACTATTTGGGCTGGAGACCCTACTTGTGCACCTACATCTATATTGTTTCTTTGAGTGCCATGTTATTGTAGTTTATTGACCGCTCCGGTTTACGCTCCTCCTCTGCTCCGGTCCTCTCCTCTGCTCCGGTCCTCTGCGCTGCGCTCCTCCTCTGCTCCGGTCCTCTCCTCTGCTCCGGTTCCGTGCTCCTCCTCTGCTCCGGTCCTCTCCTCTGCTCCGGTTCGCGCTCCTCCTCTGCTCCGGTCCTCTCCTCTGCTCCGGTCCTCTCCTCTGCTCCGTTCGCGCTCCTCCTCTGCTCTGTGCTCCTCCTCTGCTCCGGTCCTCTCCTCTGCTCCGGTTCCGTGCTCCTCCTCTGCTCCGGTCCTCTGCGCTGCGCTCCTCCTCTGCTCCGTCCTCTTGCGCTCCTCCTCTGCTCTGGTCCTCTGCACTGCTCCTCTGCTCCGCTCCTCTGCGCTCCTCCTCTGCTCCGCTCCTCTGCGCTCCTCTCTGCGCTGCGCTACTCCTCTGCTCCGGTCCTCTGCGCTGCGCTCCTCCTCTGCTCCCGTCCTCTGCTCTGTCCTCCTCCTCTGCTCCGCTCTCTCTGCTCCGGTCCTCTCTCTGCCTCCTCTCTGCTCCGCTTCCTCTGCTCCGGTCCTCTCCTCTGGCCTCCGCTCCTTCTGTCCGGTCCTCTCTCTGCTCCGGTCTTCTCCTCTGCTCCGCTCCTCTGCTCCGGTCCTCTCTCTGCTCCGGTCCTCTCCTCTGCTCCGTCTCTCCTCTGCATCCTTGTCCTCTCCTCTGCTCCGTCTTCTCCTCTGCTCCGCTTCTCTGCTCCGGTCTTCTCCTCTGCTCCGCTTCTCTGCTCCCGGTCTTCTCCTCTGCTCCTCTCCTCTGCTCCGCTTCTCTGCTCCGGTCTCTCCTCTGCTCCGGTCCTTTCTGCCCCGGTCCTCTCCTCTGCTCCGGTCTTCTCCTCTGCTCCGCTTCTCTGCTCCGGTCCTCTCCTCTGCTCCGGCCCTCTCCTCTGCTCCGGTCTCTCCTCTGCTCCTGTCCTCTCCTCTGCTCCGGTTTCTCCTCTGCTCCGCTTCTCT
This sequence comes from Oophaga sylvatica, assembly GCA_033576555.1. NCBI lineage: Eukaryota > Metazoa > Chordata > Amphibia > Anura > Dendrobatidae > Oophaga > Oophaga sylvatica. The sequence goes on from JARQOD010000002.1 coordinate 1,723,543, forward strand.
GCTCCGGTCCTCTCCTCTGCTCCGCTCTGCTCCGGTCCTCTCCTCTGCTCCGGTCCTCTCCTCTGCTCCGGTCCTCTCCTCTGCTCCGGTCTTCTCCTCTGCTCCTGTCCTCTCCTCTGCTCCGGTCTTCTCCTCTGCTCCGGTCTCTCCTCTGCTCCGGTCTCTCCTCTCTCCGGTCTTCTCCTCTGCTCCGCTCCTCTGCTCCAGTCTGCGCTCCTCCACTGCTCCGCTTCTCTGCTCCGGTCTCTCCTCTGCTCCTCCCCTCTGCTCCCTTCTCTCTGCTTCTCTGCTCGGTCTTCTCCTCTCTCTTGCTCCGCTTCTCTCTGCTCCGTCTTCTCCTCTGCTCCGCTTCTCTGCTCCGGTCCTCTCCTCTGCTTCCTCCTCTGCTCCGGTCCTCTCCTCTGCTCCGGTCTTCTCCTCTGCTCCTCTCCTCTGCTCCTGTCTGCGCTTCTCCCTGCTCCGCTTCTCTGCTTCGGTCTTCTCCTCTGCTCCGCTTCTCTGCTCTGGTCCTCTCCTCTGCTCCGTCTGCACTCCTCCACTGCTCCGCTTCCTCTGCTCCGTCTTCTCCTCTGCTCCGTCCTTCTCCTCTGCTCCGTCTTCTCCTCTGCTCCGGTCTTCTCCTCTGCTCCGGTCCTCTCCTCTGCTCCGTCCTCTCCTCTGCTCCGTCTTCTCCTCTGCTCCGGTCTTCTCCTCTCTCCGTCCTTCTCCTCTGGTCTTCTCTCTCTTGCTCCGGTCTTCTCTCTCCCGGTCTTCTCCTCTGCTCCGCTCCTCTGCTCCGTCTCTCCTCCATGCTCGCTTCTCTGCTCCGGTCCTCTCCTCTGCTCCGGTCTTCTCCTCTGCTCCGTCCTCTCCTCTGTCGGTCTCTCCTCTGCTCCGTCCTCTCTCTGCTCCGGTCTTCTCCTCTGCTCCGCTTCTCTGCTCTGGTCCTCTCCTCTGCTCCGGTCTTCTCCTCTGCTCCGCTCCTCTGCTCCAGTCTCGCTCCTCTCACTGCTCCGCTCTCTGCTCCGGTCCTTCTCCTTCTCTGCTCCGGTCTTCTCCTCTCCTCTCCTCTGCTCTCGCTTCTCTGCTCCGGTCTTCTCCTCTCCTCCGCTTCTCTGCTCCGGTCTTCTCCTCTCCTCTGCTCCGCTCTCTCTGCTCCGGTCTTCTCCACTGCTCCGCTTCTCTGCTCCGGTCCTCTCCTCTGCTTCCTCCTCTGCTCCGGTCCTCTCCTCTGCTCCGGTCTTCTCCTCTGCTCCGCTCCTCTGCTCCAGTCTGCGCTCCTCCACTGCTCCGCTTCTCTGCTTCGGTCTTCTCCTCTGCTCCGCTTCTCTGCTCTGGTCCTCTCCTCTGCTCCAGTCTGCCTCCTCCACTGCTCCGCTTCTCTGCTCCCGTCTTCTCCTCTGCTCCGGTCCTCTCCTCTGCTCCGGTCTTCTCCTCTCCGTCTTCTCCTCTGCTCCGGTCCTCTCCTCTGCTCCGGTCTCTCCTCTGCTCGTCTTCTCTGCTCCGGTCTTCTCCTCTCCTCCTCTCCTGGTCTTCTCCTCTGCTCCGGTCTTCTCCTCTACTCCGGTCTTCTCCTCTGCTCCGCTCCTCTGCTCCAGTCTGCGCTCCTCCACTGCTCCGCTTCTCTGCTCCGGTCTTCTCCTCTGCTCCGGTCCTCTCCTCTGCTCCGGTCTCTCCTCTGCTCCGGTCTTCTCCTCTGCTCCGGTCTTCCTCTGCTCCGGTCCTCTCTCTGCTCCGGTCCTCTCCTCTGCTCCGGTCTTCTCCTCTGCTCCGGTCTTCTCCTCTGCTCCGGTCCTCTCCTCTGGTCTTCTCCTCTGCTCCGGTCTTCTCCTCTACTCCGGTCTTCTCCTCTGC
>JARQOD010000002.1:1735103-1848390 GCA_033576555.1 Oophaga sylvatica
GGTATCAGTGTAATCAGTATAACGGCACCGACCTGACACTGCCTGTAGTTGCTGAGCACAGTCATGCTGACAGGTATCAGTGTAATCAGTATAACGGCACCGACCTGACACTGTCTGTAGTCACTGAGCACAATCCTGCTGACAGGTATCAGTGTAATCAGTATAACGGGGCTGCATGACACTGCCTGTAGTCACTGAGCATAATCCTGCTGACAGGTATTGGTGTATTCAGTATAACTGCACCGACCTGACACTGTGTAGTCCCTGAGCACATTCCTGCTGACAGGTATCAGCAACACTGATGTCTAGCTATATATACTGATACCATGGTGATGCTCTTTACTTTGTTGCTATGTCATATTTGCTATGTGACAGGTATCAGTGTAGTCAGTATAACGGTGCCGACCTGACACTGTGTGTGGTCACTGAGCACAATACTGCTGACAGGTATCAGTGTAGTCAGTATAACGGTGCCGACCTGACACTGTGTGTGGTTACTGAGCACAATACTGCTGACAGGTATCAGTGTAGTCAGTATATCGGTGCCGACCTGACACTGTAGTCACTGAGCACAATCCTGCTGACAGGTATCAGTGTAATCAGTATAACGGTGCCGACCTGACACTGTCTGTAGTCACTGAGCACAATCCTGCTGACAGGTATCAGTGTAATCAGTATAACGCCACTGACCTGACACTGTCTGTAGTCACTGATCACAGGTATCAGTGTAATCAGTATAACAGCACCGACCTGACACTGTCTGTAGTCACTGACCACAATCCTGCTGACAGGTATCAGTGTAATCAGTATAACGGAGCAGACCTGACACTGTCTGTAGTTACTGAGCACAATCCTGCTGACAGGTATCAGTGTAATCAGTATAACGGTGCCGACCTGACACTGTAGTCACTGAGCACAATCCTGCTGACAGGTATCAGTGTAATCAGTATAACGCCACTGACCTGACACTGTCTGTAGTCACTGATCACAGGTATCAGTGTAATCAGTATAACGGCGCTGACCTGACACTGCCTGTAGTTACTGAGCACAATCCTGCTGACAGGTATCAATGTAATCAGTATAACGGTGCCGACATGACACTGTCTGTAGTCACTGAGCACAATCCTGCTGACAGGTATCAATTAATCAGTATAACGGTGCCGACCTGACACTGTAGTCACTGAGCACAATCCTGCTAACATGTATCCGTGTAATCGGTATAACAGCGCTAACCTGACACTGCCTGTAGTCACTGAGCACAATCCTGCTGACAGGTATCAGTCTAATCAGTATAACTGCACTGACCTGACACTGCCTGTAGTCACTGAGCACAATCCTGCTGACAGGTATCAGTGTAATCAGTATAACGGTGCCAACCTGACACTGTCTGTAGTCACTGAGCACAATCCTGCTGACAGGTATCAGTGTAATCAGTATAACTGCACTGACCTGACACTGCCTGTAGTCACTGAGCATAATCCTGCTGACAGGTATCAGTGTAATCAGTATAACGGTGCCGACCTGACACTGTCTGTAGTCACTGAGCACAATCCTGCTGACAGGTATCAGTATAACGGTGCCGACCTGACACTGTCTGTAGTCACTGAGCACAATCCTGCTGACAGGTATCAATGTAATCAGTATAACGGCGCCGACCTGACACTGTAGTCACTGAGCACAATCCGCTAACATGTATCCGTGTAATCGGTATAACAGCGCTAACCTGACACTGCCTGTAGTCACTGAGCACAATCCTGCTGACAGGTATCAGTATAACTGCACTGACCTGACACTGTCTGTAGTTACTGAGCACAATCCTGCTGACAGGTATCAGTGTAATCAGTATAACTGCACTGACCTGACACTGTCTGTAGTCACTGAGCACAATCCTGCTGACAGGTATCAGTGTAATCGTATAACGCACTGACCTGACACTGCTGTAGTTACTGAGCACAATCTGCTGACAGGTATCAGTGTAATCAGTATAACGCACTGACCTGACACTGTCTGTAGTTACTGAGCACAATCCTGCTGACAGGTATCAGTGTAATCAGTATAACGGCACTGACCTGACACTGTGCTGTAGTCACTGAGCACAATCCTGCTGACAGGTATCAGTGTAATCAGTATAACGGCACTGACCTGACCTCTCGCCTGTAGTCACTGAGCACAATCCTGCTGACAGTATCAGTGTGATCAGTATAACGGCACTGACCTGACTCTGCCTGTAGTCACTGAGCACAATCTTGCTGACAGCGCACTTTCTAGGGCTTGTCTGCTGCTGGGCTGCTGCTGCCTCATCACTTTGAGGCCTATTTACAGTAGTCATTTCCACCTCCAGCGATGTCCACGCCTCTGGTTGAGCCGGGCACGTGACATTGGCTGCAGTGGATCCCGGCCACCACATTGTTTCGTGCCTCGCTGTGAATCGTGTTGTCGTCATCACTGGAATGGCGGAGTGTAATAACCGGCACCGAGCCGTGGCTGCGCCTCTCACCTCCAGGTTCTGTTCTCTCAGGGGAAGGTTGGTGGAGAAGGCGATCGGCGAGAAGCCCCCGGAGGGGCTGGAGCCGGCACCCAGCCTGGCATCGGACTGTGACAGTAACTTACCCCTGTGCCCTGAGGAGGTGGTGGCGTGCAGCAACCCCCTGTCCGGAGGGGAAGGACCCCTGGGTCAGGCCCTGGACATTGCGGAGGGGAAGGCATTCACAGACGGAGTGGACAAGATTCGCATGAAGTTTCTGGACCGCACAAATGGCAGCAGCTCGGAACGGGTGCATGCCTGCGCAGAGTGCGGGAGCGTCTTTTACAACAAGCGGACGCTGAAGGCGCACCTGCGGAGTCACCTCGGGGAGCGCTCCTACATCTGCAACGTCTGCGGGAAATGCTTCCGCCGCCACACGTCGCTGCTCATCCACGAGCGGATCCACACCGGGGAGCGGCCATACCAGTGTACGCAGTGCGGCAAGAGCTTCGTCCAGCGGCAGCACCTCAACACCCACCTGAAGACCCACACCGGCGAGAAGCCCTTCCAGTGCGGCCAGTGCCCCAAAGGCTTCCGATGGAGGTCCGAGCTGGCGAAACACCAGAAGATCCACGATGAGGAGGAGGGTGAGGAAGAGGTGGGTGTCAGCAGCTCTGTGTGTGTGTGTCACTCTGTATGGCAGGCTCCATGTTTTTGGCGCTCTGTGTGAGGGGGCATGGTACATGGTGAGCGTTATGTTTGGGGTTCATGGTACGTGGTGGGCTCTGTGTTTGGGGGGCATGGCACATGGTGGGCTCTGGGGGACATGGTACTTGGTGGCCTCTGTTTGGGGGGGGCACGGTACATGATGGGCTCTGTGTGTGTTGGGGGGCATGGCACATGGTGGGCTCTTGTGTGTGTGTGTCACCCTGTATGGCTGGCTCCATGTTTTTGGGTCTCTGTGTGGGGGACATTGTACATGGAGAGCTCTGTGTTTGGGGGGCATGGCACGTGGTGGGCTCTGGGGGGCATGGTACGTGGTGGCCTCTGTTTGGGGGGGGGCACGGTACATGATAGGCTCTGTGTGTGTTGGGGCATGGCACGTGGTGAGTTCTGTGTTTGGGGGGCATGGTATGTGGTGGGCTCTGGGGGGGCATGACACAGTGGGCTTGGTGTGTTGGGGTCATGACACGTGGTGGGCTCTGTGGGGGGCATGGTATGTGGGGGCTCTGTGTTTGGGGGTCATGGTATGTGGTGGGCACTGTGGGGGTGCATGGTACGTGGTGAGCTCTGTGTTTGGGGGTCATGGTACGTGGTGAGCTCTGTGTTTGGGGGTCATGGTACGTGGTGAGCTCTGTGTTTGGGGGTCATGGTACGTGGTGGGCATGTCTCTTGGGGGAGCTCTGTGTGTGCGTGGGGCCTGGCATGTAACCGGCTCAGTACGGTGAGGTCAGTCCTGTGATTGTCCTGTCCGGATCCCCTTGATCTTGACGGCCCCCCGACACAAGAGCTTGCATCTTGCTTATGGGGTGTGTCTGTGAGGTTACGGGACTAAGGGGGCGTCTGACGGTGGGCCGTCTGTGTGTGGGCTTGTGTTGTCGTCTCCATGTAACTCCCTGATTCTTTGGCCCGTCAGGCCGGGCTCCTTATAACCTCCGCTGATCTTCGCTCGCTCAGGATGTCGTGATAAACGGCCTGTGTTGTGTTTCAGGTTGCTGACAAGTCCATTAAAGAAGAACAAGGAGAGTCTGATACTTGTCAGGACAGAGAAGCTGCCAGTGCAGGTGGGCAGCGACGCCGAGACGTACCCTCTGCGTATGATGTGAATGGCGCACCCCCGGTCCACGTACAGGGTCTGCAGGGGAGGGAGGAGGGCGGCTGTCTGCTCCGACCACTAGGAAGTGTCCAGCCCTGGAGGAGTCGGCGGCGTCTGTCTCCTGAGGGTGGTTGGCGGCCTCTGTCTTCCTGATGGGGGTTCGGCGGCGTCTGTCTCTTAAAGGGGGTTGGCGGCCTCTGTCTCCCAAGAGTGGTTGGTGGCGTCTGTCTTCCTGACGGGGATTGGTGGCGTCTGTCTCCCGAGGGTGGTTGGCGGCGTCTGTCTCTTGAGGGGGGTTGGTGGCGTCTGTCTCCCGAGGGTGGTTGGCGGCGTCTGTCTCCTAAGGGGGGTTTGGTGGTGTCTGTCTTCCGAGGGTGGTTGGCGGCGTCTGTCTCCCGAGGGTGGTTGGCTGCGTCTGTCTCTTGAAGGGGGTTTGGTGGCGTCTGTCTCCCGAGGGTGGTTGGCAGCGTCTGTCTCCTGAGGGGGGTTGGCGGCGTCTGTCTCTTGAGGGGGGTTAGTGGCGTCTGTCTCCCGAGGGTGGTTGGCGGCGCCTGTCTCTTGAGTGGGGTTGGCGGCGTCTGTCTCCTGAGGGGGGTTGGCGGCGTCTGTCTCTTGAGGGGGGTTGGTGGCGTCTGTCTCCCGAGGGTGGTTGGTGGCGTCTGTCTCTTGAGTGGAGTTGGTGGCGTCTGTCTCTTGAGGGGGGTTCAGCGGCGTCTGTCTCCCAAGGGTGGTTGGCGGCGTCTGTCTCTTGTGGGGGGTTCGGCGGCGTCTGTCTCCAGAGGGGGGTGCAGCGTCTGTCTACCGAGGGTGGTTGGCGGGGTCTGTCTCTTGTGGGGGGTTTCGGCGGCGTCTGTCTCCTTAGGGGGTTGGGTTGGTGTCTGTCTCCCGAGGGTGGTTGGTGGCGTCTGTCTCCAGAGGGGGGTTGGTGGCGTCTGTCTCCAGAGGGGGTTTGGTGGCGTCTGTCTCCCGAGGGTGGTTGGCGGCGTCTGTCTCCTGAGGGGGGGTTCAGCGGCGTCTGTCTCTGAAAGGGGGTTGCACTCAAGCATACTAAAGCATGACAACATAGAATATATGAAATTTTGAATAGCAATATGGCTTTGGAATATAAGGAACAATTTGAGACGCTTAGTATAAACATTTGGCCAAACATTTTAAAGCCCAACAACCATCGTCAAGGTGGTCTCAATTCTGTTGGGTCCCTAACCTAATGTGAACATACCTCTATTAGGCTGATATCTGAATTTCTGGGTGAATATGCACCTCTGTCAGCAATGCCTGCATTTATGGGTAAAGTAGGGACCTGGTGTAATTAAAATCACCACCTGGTGGGGGCGGAGTGCTCGGTCAGCAAGCTAACATTCAAAAGACAAAAAACCTGACTGGCACTTCCAGACTAATGTGAACTAGGTGCAAACCAAAGGGAGCTACCCTCATGTAAAAAATCCAAAAAAAAGGCTGCACTCAAGCATACTAAAGCATGACAACATAGAATACATGAAATTTTGAATAGCAATATGGCTTTGGAATATAAGGAACAATTTGAGACGCTTAGAGGTATGTTCACATTAGGTTAGGGACCCAACAGAATTGAGACCACCTTGACGATGGTTGTTGGGCTTTAAAATGTTTGGCCAAATGTTTATACTAAGCGTCTCAAATTGTTCCTTATATTCCAAAGCCATATTGCTATTCAAAATTTCATATATTCTATGTTGTCATGCTTTAGTATGCTTGAGTGCAGCCTTTTTTTGGATTTTTTACATGAGGGTAGCTCCCTTTGGTTTGCACCTAGTTCACATTAGTCTGGAAGTGCCAGTCAGGTTTTTTGTCTTTGAATGTAGCTTGTTGCGGCTCAGCTCCCGCAAGGTGGTTGATTGACTCTGTCCCAATGTTACCAATCAGGCATTGCTGAAGGGTGGCTTTGTTCAGTTCAGCCTATAGGGTATGTCACATTAGGGTTTGGGACCAACCAGGGGATTGGAGACCTTTCGAGTGGTTGTTGGGGCTGTTTAAATGTTTGGCCAAATGTTTTAGTATATGGCGTCTCTTGAATTGTTTCCTTGTCTCCAAAGCATGTTGCTATCATTGTCTACTATTTTGTTGTCATGCTTCAGGATTGGCGAGGTGCGCTCTTGTTTGTGGATTGTTTACATGGGGTTAGCTCTGTTCACCATGTTGCCATTAGTCTGGATGTTGGCAGCGTTTTGTCTCTTAAAGGGGGTTTGGCGGCCTCTGTCTCCGAGGGGGGGTTCGGCGGCGTCGTCCCCAGGGTGGTTGCGGCGTCTGTCTCCTGAGGGGGGTTGTGGCGTCTGTCTCTTTAGGGTGGTTGGCGGGTCTGTCTCTTTAGTGGGGTTCGGTGGCTCTGTCTCCTGAGGGTGGTTTGGTGGCGTCTGTCTCCCGAGGGTGGTTGGCGGCATCTGTCTCCCTGAGGGTGTTGGCGGCGTTGTCCTTGAGGGGGTTTGGTGGCGTCTGTCTCTCGAGGTGGTTGGTGGCGTCTGTCTCCCAAGGGTGGTTGGCGGCGTCTGTCTCCTGAGGGGGGTTTGGTGGCGTCTGTCTTCCGAGGGTGGTTGGCGGCGTCTGTCTCTTGAGGGGGGTTTGGTGGCATCTGTCTCCCGAGGGTGGTTGATGGCGTCTGTCTCCCGAGGGTGGTTGGCGGCGTCTGTCTGCCGAGGGTGGTTGGCAGCGTCTGTCTCCTGAGGGGGTTTTGGTGGCGTCTGTCTCCTGAGGGGGGGGTTCGGCGGCATCGGTCACCCCAGGGGGGGTTCAGCGGCGTCTGTCTCCTGAGGCGGGTTGGCGGCTTCTGTCTCTTGAGGGTGGTTGGCGGTTTCTGTCTCCTGAGTGGGGTTCGGTGGCATCTGTCTCCTGAGGGGGGGTTTGGTGGCGTCTGTCTCCCGAGGGTGGTTGGCGGCATCTGTCTCCTGAGGGGGGTTGGCGGCGTTTGTCTCCTGAGGGGGTTTTGGTGGCGTCTGTCTCCCGAGGGTGGTTGGTGGCGTCTGTCTCCAAGGGTGGTTGGCGGGTCTGTCTCCTGAGGGGGGTTTGGCGACGTCTGTCTTCCGAGGGTGGTTGGGGCGTCTGTCTCCTTGAGGGGGTTTGGTGGCTCTGTCTCCCGAGGGTGGTTGATGGCGTCTGTCTCCTGAGGGTGGTTGGCAGCGTCTGTCTCCGAGGGTGGTTGGCGCGTCTGTCTCCCGAGGGGTTTTGGTGGCGTCTGTCTCCTGAGGGGGTCGGGTTTTCGAGGGGGGTTGGGTCCTCCCTGAGGGGGGTTCAGGGCGTCTTTCTGAGGGGGGGTTGGCGGCGTTCTGTCTCCTAAGGTGGTTGGCGGGTTCTGTCTCCTGAGGGGGTTCGGCGGTCTGTCTCCTGAGGGGGGTTGGGGCGTCTGTCTCCGAGGGTGGTTGGCGGCATCTGTCTCCTGAGGGGGTTGGCGGCGTTGTCTCCTGAGGGGGTTTGGGGCGTCTGTCTCCGAGGGTGGTTGGCGGCGTCTGTCTCCCTGAGGGGGTTGGCGGGTTCTGTCTCTGAGGGGGGTTGGCACGTCTGTCTCCTGAGGGGGGTTGGCGGCGTCTGTCTCCTGAGGGGGGTTGGTGGCGTCTTCTCTGAGGGTGGTTCGGTGGCGTCTGTTCTGAGGGATGGTTCAGCGGCGTCTGTTCCCAAGGGTGGTTGGCGGCGTCTGTCTCCTGAGGGGGGTTGGCGGCGTCTGTCTTCTGAGGGGGGTTGGTGGCGTCTTTCTGAGGGGGGGTTCGGTGGCGTCTTTCTGAGGGGGGAAGGTTCAGCGGCGTCTGTCTCCCTAAGGTGGTTGGCGGCGTCTGTCTCCTGAGGGGGGTTCGGCGGTGTCTGTCTCCTGAGGGGGGTTGGGGGCGTCTGTCTCCTGAGGGGTGTTGGCGGCGTCTGTCTCCTGAGGGTGGTTGGCGGCGTCTGTCTCCTGAGGGTGGTTGGCGGCGTCTGTCTCCTGAGGGGGTTGGCGGCGTCTGTCTCCTGAGGGTGGTTGGCGGCGTCTGTCTTCTGAGGGGGGTTGGCAGCGTCTGTCTCCTGAGGGTGGTTGGCGGCGTCTGTCTCCTGAGGGGGGTTCGGCAGTGTCTGTCTACTGAGGTGGGTTGGCGGCGTCTGTCTCTTGAGGGGGGTTCGGCGGTTGTCTGTCTCCTGAGGGTGGTTGGCGGCATCGGTCTCCCGAGGGGGGGTTCAGCGGCGTCTGTCTTGCTGAGGGGGTTGGCGGCGTCTGTCTCTTGAGGGGGGTTCGGCGGTGTCTGTCTCCTGAGGGTGGTTGGCGGCATCGGTCTTCCGAGGGGGGGTTCAGCGGCGTCTGTCTTGCTGAGGGTGGTTGGCGGCGTCTGTCTCCTGAGGAGGGGGGGTTCGGCGGCGTCTGTCTCCTGAGGGGGTTTTGGTGACGTCTGTCTCCTGAGGGGGGGTTCGGCGGCGTCTGTCTCCTGAGGGGGTTTTGGTGGCGTCTGTCTCCTGAGGGGGGGGGGGTTTGGTGGCGTCTGTCTCCTGAGGGGGGGGTTCGGCGGCATTGGTCTCCCTGAGGGGGGTTCTGGGCGCGGTCTGTCTCCTGAGGGGGTTTTGGTGGCGTCTGTCTCCTGGTGGGGGGTTCGGCGGCGTCTGTCTCCTGAGGGGGTCTTGGTGGCGTCTGTCTCCTGAGGGGGGGGTTCGGCAGCATCGGTCTCCCCAGGGGGGGTTCAGCGGCGTCTGTCTCCCAGGTGGGGTTCGCGGCGTCTGTCTCCTGAGGGGGTTTCGGCGGCGTCTGTCTCCTGAGGGGGGTTCAGCAGCGTCTGTCTCCCGAGGGTGGTTGGCGACTTCTGTCTCCTGAGGGGGGGGTTCGGCGGCATCGGTCTCCCCAGGGGGGGGGTTCAGCGGCGTCTGTCTCCTGAGGGGGTTTTGGTGGCGTCTGTCTCCTGAGGGGGGTTCGGCGGCGTCTGTCTCCTGAGGGGGTTTTGGTGGCGTCTTTCTCCTGAGGGGGGGTGTTCGGCGGCATCGGTCTCCCCAGGGGGGGGGGTTCAGCGGCGTCTGTCTCCCCAGGGGGGGTTCGGCGGTGTCTGTCTCCCGTGGGGTCGGCATTGGTCTCCTCACCTTATTTTTCACCTTCCTCAGACTCTGATCCTCCGGCCACAACCCTCTCAGCTAAGGAGAAGACTGTGGGCCGCCGGCGTCCTCGTAACCCCAAGGTGGAGAAGACACACGCCTGCGCGGAGTGCGGGAAGGTCTTCTACAACAAGCGGACGCTGAAGGCCCACCTGCGGGGTCACCTCGGGGAGCGCTCCTACATCTGTAATGTGTGCGGCAAGTGTTTCCGTAGACACACGGCACTGCTCATCCACGAGCGCATCCACACCGGGGAGCGGCCATACAAGTGTCTGCAGTGCGGCAAGAGCTTCGTCCAGCAGCAGCACCTCACCACCCACAAGAGGACGCACACCGGGGAGAAGCCCTTCCCCTGCCGCGTCTGTGGGAACAGCTACCGCTGGAGGTCCGAGCTGCTGAAGCACCAGCGGGTCCACGAGGAGGAGCAGGTACCCGGACCCCCGTCACCCCTATCTTCACCGGCCGCTTAAGTCTTCTGTGCATGAAAACCTTATGCATAGTGCCACTCCATCACCTGCGCTGCCCAGTGCCCCGGATCTGTAGACCGGGTGCCGTAGATAATGTGCCACACATGGCACCGCTAGTATCTGCTCGCTGGCCGCTCAGTTCCTCTCTGAATAACTTCTTGTCTTTGTTTTTCAGAACGCGGCGGGCGGCTCCGAGGGTGGGCAGAGAGGTGAGAGCTCAGTTCCTGGCATCTCGGGGGTCCACGATTCTCCGCCGGCTCCTGATTTGTTTCTCTTTACTTTCCAGAATCCACAGGGAGGAAGCGGCGACACAAGCGCGAGGCGTCAGGAGGTGCGATGTGCGCCCTGGAGAGGGGCAAGGCTCTGGGCAAGCGGGCACGGCTGCTCCTGCGGCAGCGGGCACAGAAGGCAGATCGGGCGCTCTCCTGCCCGGACTGCAGCAAGACCTTCCTGAACAAGCGGACGCTGCGCACTCACCAGCGGGTGCACACCGACGAGCGCTCCTACATCTGTAATGTGTGCGGCAAGAGCTTCCGCCGTCACACCTCCCTCCTCATCCACGAGCGCATCCACACCGGGGAGCGGCCGTACCAGTGCGCCCAGTGCGGCAAGAGCTTCGTCCAGCGGCAGCACCTCACCACCCACCTGAAGACTCACACCGGCGAGAAGCCCTTCCAGTGCGACCAGTGCCCCAAAGGCTTCCGATGGAGGTCCGAGCTGGCGAAACACCAGAAGATCCACGAGGAGGAGCAGGTAACACTCACAGCAGAAGTTCCGCTCACACAGCTGAGGGTTTGTTACAGTGTATCAGTGTGAACCGCAGCAGCAACCCTGGACTTCAGGCTCAGGGCTGTCACCTACATTGTAACAAACCCTCAGCTGTGTGAGCGGGACAAAGCCGACTCAGCCTCTGAGTGTAAGCAATAACCCATCCCATTTATTGACGCAAGCGGAGACCCTGGGAAGGTGAGGAATTAAACCAGGCCTGATTTACATGGGACTGCCCAGGAATCGGGGTCTCGTCAGCGGCTGTGGTCGGTGACCTCCGTTTTCTTTTCTGCAGGGTCTTCTGTCCATGGCCGATCCCACCTGCAAGACGGAGAAGGAGAACTTTCTAGGTGAGATGCAGACACCAGTGGGTAATTGCGGGACGTCCCAGCATGCACCAGGCACCCATAGCGGGAAGCTTCTGCACGATCTGTCACTTATCACACATGTCAGTGACTGCTGACACTGGAGGGGCCCCGCTGACACCCGCAGAGGGGAAGCTTTCCTGCCAACGCTGGCAGGGACCCCTCTCCATGTTACTGTAACAATGGGGCCCCTATTAATGCCGTGTGTCCCAGGCTGATCTTCTCTGTCCCCCTGCCCTCAGATGATGACTGGAGGGCCATCACTGGTGCCCAGACCCAACAGAGCCGAAAACTCAACAGCCAAGCTTGTGAGAAGGTGGTGAGCCGGGGACGCACCGCCCAGGAAGCGCTGCACCCCTGCACCCAGTGTGACAAGACGTTCCTGAGGAGCAGCGACCTGGCCCGACACCAGAGGACTCATCTGGGAGAGCGACCGTACGTCTGCAACCAGTGCGGCAAATGCTTCAGACGCAACACATCGCTGCTCATCCACGAGCGCATCCACACAGGGGAGCGGCCCTACCAGTGTGCCCAGTGCGGCAAGAGCTTCGTCCAGCGGCAGCACCTCACCACCCACCTGAAGACCCACACCGGCGAGAAGCCCTTCCCTTGTACCATGTGCGGAAAGAGCTACCGCTGGAGGTCCGAGCTGCTGAAACACCAGAGGGTCCACAGTAACGAGGTGAGACCCCCAAATGTATCTGATGACCGCCTATCGCCTCCATCATCAGTATCTGGTGACCATCCGTCGCCTCCATCATCAGTATCTGGTAAACGCCTGTCTCCTCCATCATCAGTATCTGGTGAACGCCCGTCACCTCCATGATTAGTATCTGGTGACCATCCGTCGCCTCCATCATCAGTATCTGGTAAACGTCCTCCTGTTCTCCTCACATCATCAGTATCTGGTGACGCATCCGTCGCCTCCATCATCAGTATCTGGTGAACGCCCGTCACCTCCATGATCAGTATCTGGTGACCATCCGTCACCTCCATCATCAGTATCTGGTAAACACCTGTCTCCTCCATCATCAGTATCTGGTGACCATCCGTCACCTCCATCATCAGTATCTGGTGACCATCCGTCACCTCCATCATCAGTATCTGGTGACCGCCCGTCGCCTCCATCATCAGTATCTTTTAGACCCACACGGCCGTCACCTCTGACTTCGCCATATAATGTGGGCGTTCTGAGACGTTGTGTCTGCTCCAAATTAATGTACAATCCAAGTACGTACAGGAGAGAAGGACCACGCAGACACTCGTGTATCTAAGCAGGACTCTTTATTACCCCATCGGTCAGGATTTATGTAGGGTTTTAATGGACGTACATTGTAGCAGTGTAATTGGCTCAGCTTATTATTATTATTTCCATATCTCCATTGATTCCATGGTGCTGCACATGAGAAGGGATGAGATCAAAATACAGATATCACTTACAGTAAACTAACAATGACAGACTGGTACAGAGGGGAGCTGACCCTGCCTCCACGGGCTTACATTCTACAGGATGGTGGGGAAGGAGACAGTAGGTTGTGGGTTGCAACAGCTCTGGTGTTGGTGAGGCGGCAGCAGATCCGGTGTTGGTGAGGCGGCAGCTCTAGTGTTGGTGAGGCGGCAGCAGATCCGGTGTTGGTGAGGCGGCAGCTCTAGTGTTGGTGAGGCGGCAGCAGATCCGGTGTTGGTGAGGCGGCAGCTCTGTGTTGGTGAGCAGCAGCAGATCCGGTGTTGGTGAGGCGGCAGCTCTAGTGTTGGTGAGAGCGCAGCCTTTGCGGTCTGTGGTGAGGGCAGCAGCAGATCCGGTGTTGGTGAGGCGGCAGCATCGGTGTTGGTGAGCTGCAGCAGATCCGGTGTTGGTGAGGCGGCAGCAGATCGTGTGGTGAGCTGCAGCAGATCCGGTGTTGGTGAAGCAGATGGTGTTGATGCAGCGTTGTCATTGCAGGTTCTATACTTTCTTGAAGAGATGGGTTTTCAGGTTCTGTCTGAAAGATCCAAATGTGGATAATCAGATGTGTTGGGACAGAATTCCAGAGGAATGAATAAGTGTGGAGGAGAGAAGGAGGTCTTGGGAGGACTGGAGATTAGTTTGGAGATATATGGAGGAGACAGATTATGGACGGCTTTCTAGGTCAGTGTTAGTACTGTGAACTGAATACGCTGAGGGAATGGGAGTCAGTGAAGGGATTTGCAAAGGGGAGAAACGGAGGAGTAGCGAGGAGAGAGATGAACTAGACGGGCAGCAGAGTTAAGGATGGAGTGCAGAGGTGCGAGGGTGTTAGCAGGGAGGCCACAGAGGAGGATATTGTAGTAGTCCAGGCGGGAGATGATGAGGGCATTAACAAGCATTTTATCATAGAATCATAGAATAGTAGAGTCGGAAGGGACCTCCTGGGTCATCTGGTCCAACCCCCTGCTCAAAGCAGGATTCACTAAATCATCCCAGACAGATGTCTGTCCAGCCTCTGTTTGAAGACTTCCATTGAAGGAGAACTCACCTCTCGTGGCAGCCTGTTCCACTCATTGATCACTCTCACTGTCAGAAGTTTTTTCTAATATCTAATCTGTGTCTCCTCCCATTCAGTTTCATCCCATTGCTTCTAGTCTTTCCTTGTGCAAATGAGAATAAAGATGATCCTTCTACAATGTGACAGCCCTTCAGATATTAGTAGATTGAGGGTTGAGAAAGGGACGGATTCTGGAAATATTTATGAGCTGGAGGCGACAGGAGATGACGAGAGCTTGGATGTGTGGTGTGAAGGACGGCAGAGTCAAGGGTTACTCCGAGGCAGCGGACTTCCGGTACAGGGGAAAGTGTGATGTTATTTATTGTGATAGGTCAGGTAAGGAAGATCTGTGAGATGGAGGAAAGATGACGAGCTCAGATTTGCCCACATTGAGCTTGAGGAAGCGAGAGGAGAAAAAGGAGGATATGGCTGATAGACACTCTGGGATTCTGGACAGCAGAGAGGTGACGTCTGGACCATATGTCACTTATCCCTACATATGTGCTGGCATTAACATACATCTAATTGGCTAAACACTATGGACACCAGCTTTAGGGTCTAGGTGTGGCTCTACTGCTTTACTGTCACTTCCCTATGTGTTATCTCTGAGTCGTGTTAGACAACACCTCTTCACCCGATTCTCCAGATCGGTCTGCCTGTCACACCATCGGATGGACACACACACAAACACATGCGTCACAACAAGCAATAAAACTACGGGTGCCACATTTGTGCGCTTGTCAGAGTTCGCATCCAACAGTTGTTCATAGTAGTCGCCATCTTTCACTATCACAGGGTGCAGTCCAGCAACAGGTCTTGTCTCTGTGGCCTTGTCTATAGCTTAGGAAACAATGCCCCGAACACAGGGTCCGAGGCAGCAACCAGAACTATCCCCAAAGTACATACTGTTACTAAGAAGGGATCCCCATTTACCAAGCGTGTTTCCTAACCACTTACTGAAGCGGTTGCTAACATCTGAGTTTTTGGCTAATTCGTCGGACAGGGCATCGATTTCTGTCAGGGCTTTTCTTATGCTACCATCCGGAGCAGTGTTGTTGGGAATAATAGTACAGCATGACGCTCCAACCACCTTACATACCCCCCTCCTCTGTGCCAGGATCATATCAAGGCCGAGTCTACTCTGAAACGTCATGGTCGAGGTGGCACCTGAAGACAACCCTACTACAAGTAACAAATCTCTTGGTTGTAGTAGATATCATTTATTCAGTCCACGTTTTTATTCGCTGTAACGATGGGGAATAACGATTGTAATCCCGCTGATAATTGATCTCTGGCTGTGAACTCGTCCGGTACTCCTCTAGGGACTGCAATAGAGTCAGTGTACACGTGAGGGTCGAAAGAAGTAGGAAGTAGGAACGCTGGTGTCAAGCTTCTGTCTCTGGTTTTCCGTTGCTTATTCGTGGATCTTGTCTATATTTGGAGCCACAATCTGGAATGATATCCGGAATTTAGCTGATGGCACCTGTATCCCATCCCATCCCAAGCCAGTACTGGATAAGGTCACACTTTCCACACATTCAACACCACAAGTATCCCTAGCTACTGTCTATTCAGGAGGGCATAACCTCGTACCAGTAATGGTCAGAACAGGTTTGGGCTTCACGTCGAGGAACCTGAATGTTTTAGGTTCAATGAGCACTGGTTAATCGCGGAAAGTGCTAATTCCCAGGATAGGGCTAAGTCCAAGACTTTACTGTTTATGGGGGGTTACACTGCCGGAGCAGATTACTTCTGAAGTATTTTCTCGTTCTGTAGCAGAAAATAGGTGATTAGGCAGGAGAAGCAATGTGGACTAATGTCTGGTTGGTATAGGGAAGGGCTCCGTGCCCAGACAGGTCAGCCAGGGCACAGACTATACAATCGCTCTCTTCATGGCACGTGCAGAGTGTTTTACCATTCTAACAATGATTGGTCTTTGAACTATTAGGTTTGGGGGTCAGCGGTCTGACATCCTTAGATAAAATGTCCTGGTCGGTCAGTGTCCCCGGATCTTTATGCCATCACATCCGTACAGAGGGTCTCTATTTAATTGGGCAGACCGTTGTCAGACTTAAAGAACTCGACTATTACATTTGCCGTTTGTGTACAGCCTTTAGTAGGAGGGCACCCTTACTATCTGTCTTTGTGCTACAGGGGTTCTGTAGTCGTGCATTTGCTTAGCGAATCAGTATAAAATGGAGCGATCCAAAAAATCATTAGGTGAAGTCAGAGTCTGTATTTTCGTAATGATTTTGAATTGACGTCATAAAGTCTGTTTGTTCTGATCAGAGCGCTCGCTCAGACTTGTGCTTGACCATCAGAGAAGAGGTCAACATACACAAGTACGTACTCATAGATTTGCATCTTGGGAAGTTGAATGTAGTCTGTCTGAAGATGCTGGAACGGGTACAAGGGCCTCCGTGGGTCTCATAGGCGTCTTTGTGATGCGTCCCAAGTTGTTGAGCGCAGAGTGCAGACAGGCTTGGACATGTTTGGCTGCAGTGACTCTGAACCCAGGAGCATACCAATGGCGGTGGACGAGGTCTCTCATGGCAGTCTTTGATTGGTTAGTGACTTAGGCCATTAGGGGATACAGAATTCGGTGGAGGCAAACTTTGTCCCCACGTGCTACAGTCCTGCTGGTGACGGCACAGCTCCCTTCTCTTCCCATCAGGCAAATGCTTCGACACCAGCCTGTTGTAGCTTCTGGAGAAGGTCGTAGGTCACAGGTGGGTCCGTGGCGGAGGCTATTTATGCAGCTGCCATCCCTGCAGGCTTGTCTCTTGGTTGGTAAGCTGCAGATTTCGCCGCCTGCTCAGCCAGGTGGTTGCCTTTTGCTGTGGTTGAGTTGTCCTATGCATGGCCTTTGACTTTCACTATGGCAGCTTTCTCTGGTAAAAGTAGGACCTCTATCAGGTGTTGAACAGATTTATAATTCTTGATGGGCATGGCTGCCGCTGCAAGGAAAGATTGCGGTCTCCATATAGGTTCATAGTTGTGAGCTATGCCAAAAGCACAGCGTCTGTATAAATGGCGGCACTTTGGTCTGTTGCATGTCTGCAGGCTTCTTCTAGGGCACGGAGCTCAGCGTCCTGGGCGGACGTCAGCTTCTATGGTTTCATCATGGAGGGAAAGTGCAGCATATCCAGTGTGGAACTGGCCATCCACGCCATACCGCGATCCATCCACAAAGAGCTCATGGTCTGGGTTATCTAGTGGGACAACTGTAACATGACTGAAACCCCCTGTTTACCGGGACATTAGTTGTATACAGTCATGTTCTTCTTCTGGCTCAACTAGCAGGTCACCCAGATTACCACTACTACCCCCTCACCTCCTCCAGAGGCAACGATGTGGCTGGATTCAGAGTAGTGCAAGATGTTATCAGGCACGAGGAGGACACATTGAAGCCTAAAGGGTATGCCACACTAAACAAGAACGCTAACGAGATCGCTAAAAAACGTCACTATTTAGCGATCTCGTTAGTGACGTTGTTATGTGTGGCATGTAGCAACGACGTGGCCCCTGCTGTGATCTCGCTGATCGTTCACTAGCGTTCTGGACCGTATTTTTATCGTTGGCGTCCCACTGGTGAGCGCTATATCGCTGTGCCTGGCACCTTTTGTTAACGATGTGCGCTGTTTTTTACATCACAATGACCGCAAAAGTTGTTAACGAGATCGCTAACCGCTTATGCGTCGTTAACGAGATCGTTAAGTTTGGCAGCTACTAGCGACATCAAAACGATCACAAAAACGATCGCATTAGTATGCGTCGTTATCGTGATCGTTAGCGGGAGCGTTTAGTGTGGCAGTACCTTAAGATGGCGAGCAGTACTGAGATGTTTTGGCAGTACTTGAGAAAGAATAGCAGTAACATCATGAGGGACAAAAATAGTGAGGGAGAAAGTCAGAACACTTGCAACTGACTTATCCATGAGGAGCTGCACAGCATTTGTGGCTCTCAAACAAGAGGGAGAACCTCTTTCTCCAGGGTCTAGGCAGGTGGAATAGTAGACCACCAGTCTCTGTTGACCGCCATGGGCTTGGGTGAGTATACCAGAAGTATGGCTTGACTGTTCATGACAGTACAGCCTGCAAGGTTTTGTGTAGACTGGAAGGCCTTAGGCCGGAGCTGAAGTCATGGTCAGTTTGAGGATATAGATGTTTTCTAGGGCTTCAGACGTCAGGTGGAAAGGCTGGGTGGATAGGCAATCATACAATGGCTGCATAAGGGCCCAAGCATTTTGAACCCATGGACGGCAATATGAGGCAAGGCCAAGACACGTTCTCAGGGCTGCAGGATTGGAAGGACGGGTGAGCATCTCAATAGCTTTACTCCTGCAGAAATCCAGTGGCCCAAAAACGTGACAGTTGTACAGCAAAACTGGAGTTTCCTTTTAGAAGCTTTGCAGCCACTGTGTGCAAGGAACTTTAGGAGGGACAGAGTGTTTTCAATGCAATTCTCTTCTCTGGGACAGCAAAGGAGTAGGTCATCGACATACTGGAGAAGGACTGCCTGGTCTGATGGCCTGTGCCAGCTCTCTAGGACTGAAGACATGGCGGCCATGCATTGGCTGGGCGATTTTTTAGCACCTTGGGGAAGTTACCACCCAGGCGTACTGTTTGCTCTGGTGTGTGAAGGCAAACAGATATCAAGAATCAGGATGGCGTGGTACTGAGAAGAAAGCATTGGCTAGATCAATGACCGTGAAATGGTGTCTCTGTGAGAAATCTGTGCCAATAGGGTATGTGGGTTAAGCACATTGGGCATAATGAGGACAGCGGCCTCATTAACGGCCCGCAGGTCATGGACCATGCGGTACTGGGCAGGCTGACCTTTTTTCTACCTTTTTTTTGACTTGGAACAGTGGGGTATTGCGTGGTGATATAATTTCGACAATAACCCCTTTTTCTAAGATCTCCTTCACTGTCTTAGATATCGCATCTACCTGTGCCATGATCAATGGATATTGTGGCTTCCTTTACGAAGGGGCTCCGGGCTTTAGGTCACCTCTACCTGGGCGCCCAGACAGGAGGCCTACATCTGCTGGCCCATTGGACCAGAGGTATTCTGGTGTAGCAGACAGAAGCTGGGCAGCCTCCTCCTCGGAGCATACAGTGACAAACATGGGCGAAGGGTTATAATCACAGGCAGCCAGCAGGCAAACCTCCTCAATGTTTAGGGTACCGACAGTCGCACAGTACCATCCTCCAGATACTGTATGTTGGCACGTATCTTCTGCAGCAGGTCCGCACCAAGAAGTTTGACGGTGCGGTGTCACTGACTAGGACACTGCCGAGGGTGGATTGACTGGATCGGAAAGAGACTGTAATAGGGATTGTCCATGGGGTGTGTGCGGTTTTTCCTTCCACCCCAACACAAGGAGCGGACTGCATGGAGAGGCCTCTGGCATCTAAATCTTTCCTGCGCACTACTGATTTGGCTGCTCCAGTGTCAATGAGAAAAGGCAAAGGATCACCGCCCACAACTGAAATGGGGACATTAGGTGCAGGACCAAAATTACTGAGGGACATTACACACGCAAGTAATGACTCTGGTTTGCCATTTTTCTAGTGAGACCCTAACTCCCCCTGGAGAAGGGGCAGAAGGGGGTCATCATGCTCTCCTCTGGGTCTAGGAGGGAGCCTGCAGTTTCTCCTTATGTGTCTGGGCTTTCCACAAATATGTGACGTTTCTTCATCCATGCCTGGTCTGGTCGCCTTGCTGTGTCTGGTCGTAAATAAGAGGGGCTCGGGACCTTCTTATATTCATCTTCTCATTTCAAGTCCTGCCATCTTTACCAGATTCGAGTATAATATTTTTCTACTTATTCTGTAGCATCCTACTGGATATCATGGAGACACCAGGTCCTCTTAATCCCACCAACAACAGGAGAAAGCCTTTCTGTTTCTCTAACAAATGGCATGGGAAACATTTCGGTATCTGGCTTTCCACTCATCATGGCCGGCATTTCACTAGGATCCCAGGGACGCCACACACCCTCCTCGGGCTCACAGTATCAGGTCCCCTGGACTGGGGGTGACGTCTGGTGGTAGTAATCTGGACGAGTGCTGCCGGCGATCAGCAGGGGGTGAGGTCTGGTGGTAGTAATCTGGACGAGTGCTGCCGGCGAGCAGCAGGGGGTGAGGTCTGGTGGTAGTAATCTGGACGAGTGCTGCCGGCGAGCAGCAGGGGGTGAGGTCTGGTGGTAGTAATCTGGGCGAGTGCTGCCGGCGAGCAGCAGGGGGTGAGGTCTGGTGGTAGTAATCTGGACGAGTGCTGGCGAGCAGCAGGGGGTGAGGTCTGGTGGTAGTAATCTGGGCGAGTGCTGCCGGCGAGCAGCAGGGGGTGAGGTCTGGTGGTAGTAATCTGGACGAGGATGCTGCAGGGGTGAGGCTGGTGGTAGTAATCTGGGCAAGTGCTGCCGGCGAGCAGCAGGGGTGAGGTCTGGTGGTAGTAATCTGGGCGAGTGCTGCCGGCGAGCAGCAGGGGGTGAGGTCTGGTGGTAGTAATTTGGACGAGTGCTGCCGGCGAGCAGCAGGGGGTGAGGTCTGGTGGTAGTAATCTGGACGAGTGCTGCCGGCGAGCAGCAGGGGGTGAGATCTGGTGGTAGTAATCTGGACGAGTGCTGCCGGCGAGCAGCAGGGGGTGAGTTCTGGTGGTAGTAATCTGGGCGAGTGCTGCCGGCGAGCAGCAGGGGGTGAGGTCTGGTGGTAGTAATCTGGACGAGTGCTGCCGGCGAACAGCAGGGGGTGAGGTCTGGTGGTAGTAATCTGGACGAGTGCTGCCGGCGAACAGCAGGGGGTGAGGTCTGGTGGTAGTAATCTGGACGAGTGCTGCTGGCGAGCAGCAGGGGGTGAGGTCTGGTGGTAGTAATCTGGATGAGTGCTGCTGACGAGCAGCAGAGGGTGAGGTCTGGTGGTAGTAATCTGGACGAGTGCTGCCGGCGAGCAGCAGGGGGTGAGATCTGGTAGTAGTAATCTGGGCGAGTGCTGCTGGCGAGCAGCAGGGGTGAGGTCTGGTGGTAGTAATCTGGACGAGTGCTGCCGGCGAGCAGCAGGGGGTGAGGTCTGGTGGTAGTAATCTGGGCGAGTGCTGCCGGCGAGCAACAGGGGGTGAGGTCTGGTGGTAGTAATCTGGACGAGTGCTGCTGGCGAGCAGCAGGGGGTGAGGTCTGGTGGTAGTAATCTGGACGAGTGCTGCCGGCGAGCAGCAGGGGGTGAGATCTGGTGGTAGTAAGCTGGGCGAGTGCTGCTGGCGAGCAGCAGGGGGTGAGGTCTGGTGGTAGTAATCTGGCGAGTGCTGCCGGCGAGCAGCAGGGGGTGAGGTCTGGTGGTAGTAATCTGGGCGAGTGCTGCCAGCGAGCAGCAGGGGGTGAGGTCTGGTGGTAGTAATCTGGACGAGTGCTGCCGGCGAGCAGCAGGGGGTGAGGTCTGGTGGTAGTAATCTGGACGAGTGCTGCCGGCGAGCAGCAGGGGTGAGGTCTGGTGGTAGTAATCTGGGCGAGTACTGCCGGCGAGCAGCAGGGGGTGAGATCTGGTGGTAGTAATCTGGACGAGTGCTCCGGCGAGCGCAGGGGGTGAGGTCTGGTGGTAGTATTTGGGCGAGTGCTGCCGGCGAGCAGCAGGGGGTGAGGTCTGGTGGTAATAATCTGGACGAATGCTGCCGGCGAGCGGCAGGGGGTGAGGTCTGGTGGTAGTAATTTGGCGAGTGCTGCCGGTGAGCGCAGGGGGTGAGGTCTGGTGGTAGTAATCTGGACGGTGCTGCCGGCGAGCGCAGGGGGTGAGGTCTGGTGGTAGTAATCTGGACGAGTGCTGCCGGCGAGCAGCAGGGGGTGAGATCTGGTGGTAGTAATCTGGGCGAGTGCTGCCGGCGAGCAGCAGGGGGTGAGGTCTGGTGGTAGTAATCTGGACGAGTGTGCCGGCGAGCAGCAGGGGGTGAGGTCTGGTGGTAGTAATCTGAGCGAGTGCTGCCGGCGAGCAGCAGGGGGTGAGGTCTGGTGATGAGTAATCTGAGCGGTGCTGCCGCGAGCATCAGGGGGTGATGTTTGGTGGTATAATCTGGACGAGTGCTGCCGGCGACGGTGGTCACCAGATACTGATGATGGAGGTGACGGGCGGTCATCAGATACTGATGATGGAGGT
This sequence comes from Oophaga sylvatica, assembly GCA_033576555.1. Classification (NCBI taxonomy): domain Eukaryota; kingdom Metazoa; phylum Chordata; class Amphibia; order Anura; family Dendrobatidae; genus Oophaga; species Oophaga sylvatica. The sequence continues at coordinate 1,756,702 of JARQOD010000002.1, forward strand.
GACGGGTGGTCACTAGATACAGATGATGGAGGTGACGGGCAGTTACTAGATACTGATGATGGAGGTGACGGGCGGTCACCAGATACTGATGATGGAGGTGACGGCAGTCACCAGATACTAATGATGGAGGTGACGGGCGATCACTAGATTCTTATGATGGAGGTGACAGGTGTTACCTAGATACTGATGGAGGCGACGGGTGGTCACCAGATACTGATGATGGAGGCGACGGGCAGTCACCAGATACTGATGATGAAGGTAACGGATGGTCACCAGATACTGATGATGGAGGCGACGGGCGGTCACCAAATACTGATGAGGAGGCGACGGGCGGTCACCAGATATTGATGATGGACGTGACGGGCGGTCACCAGGTACTGATGATGGAGGCGATAGGCGGTCACCAGATACTGATGATGGAGGTGACAGGCGGTCACCAGATACTGATGATGGAGGCGACGGGCGGTCAGTAGATACTGATGAGGGAGGCGACGGGCGGTCACCAGATACTGATGAGGGAGGTGAGGGGCGGTCACCAGATACTGATGAGGGAGGCGACGGGTGGTCACCAGATACTGATGATTAAGGCGACGGGCGGTCACCAGATACTGATGATGGAGGCGACGGGCGGTCACCAGATACTGATGATGGAGGCGACGGGCGGTCACCAGATACTGATGATGAAGGTGACGGGCGGTCACCAGATACCTGATGAGGGGAGGCGACGGGCGGTCACCAGATACTGATGAGGGAGGCGACGGGCGGTCACCAGATACTGATGAGGGAGGAGACGGGCGGTCACCAGATACTGATGAGGGAGGCGACGGGCGGTCACCAGATTCTCTTTTGTTCACTTTACATTTTGTGAATTGTTACTAGATTATTTTTAACCCTTCTTTGACTGAAGCTTCTGCATTTTCTCTGCACCTGTGTAACACTTTTGTACAGTCCTGACAGTCCTGTGTCTGTAGCCCCTCCCCCTATGCTCAGTGATGTCACTGTGGGCGGTCCTCTTTCTCCAGGCTGCGGTCACCTTTGATGACGTCACTGTGTGTTTCTCGGATGACTGGAAGGATTTGGAGGAATGGCAGAAGGAGCTGTACCGGAACATGATGAAGGAGAGCGCTGACTCGCTGGTATCACTGGGTGGGTGACGCCGTCGTCAGTGACGGGGGGCGCTACCTTCTCTAATTACTGACCCCACGCAGTTATGGCTGACACATGGGGGGATCTGGTCCTGCAGCAGATTTCTTAGATCTCGCTGTCTTTGACGTCGCAGGTTGTAATCAGGGAAGATCTCTGTTATTCTGTGACCCTGGTCACCTCTAAAGCTGCTTTCAGTGGCCGCATTTCTTCTACTCTAGTCACATCCACAGCTGCAGATCTTTTTGTTGCCGCTCTCATCCCTGTACTGGCGGGGTCCTGATGTAACAACAGAATATAGTAACTGCAGCTCTGGATGTGACTAGAGGATAAGACATGATGTAACAGCAGAATAGTAAGTGCAGCTCTGGAGGAAACTGGAGAATAAGACACAATGTAACAGCAGAATAGTGACTGCAGCTCTGGAGGTGACTGGAGGATAAGACACAATGTAACAGCAGAATAGTGAGTGCAGCTCTGGAGGTGACTGGAGGATAAGACATGATGTAACAGCAGAATAGTAAGTGCAGCTCTGGAGGTGACGGAGGATAAGACACGATGTAGCAGCAGAATAGTGAGTGCAGCTCTGGAGGTGACTGGAAGATAAGACACAATGTAACAGCAGAATAGTGACTGCAGCTCTGGAGGTGACTGGAGGATATGACACAATGTAACAGCAGAATAGTGACTGCAGCTCTGGAGGTGACTTGAGGATAAAACATGATGTAACAGCAGAATAGTGAGAGCAGCTCTGGAGGATAGACGCATGTAACAGCAGAATAGTGACTGCAGCTCTGGAGGTGACTGGAGGATGAGACAATGTAACAGCAGAATAATGACTGCAGCTCTGGAGGATAAGACACAATGTTACAGCAGAATAGTGAGTTCAGCTCTGGAGGATAAGACATGATGTAGAATAGTGACTGCAGCTCTGGAGGTGACTGGAGTAGAAGACAGTGTTACAGCAGAATAGTGAGTGCAGCTCTGGGGATAAGGCACCATGTTACAGCAGAATAGTGAGTGCAGCTCTGGAGGAGACTGGAGGATAAGACATGATGTTACAGCAGAATAGTGAGTGCAGCTCTGGAGGATAAGACATGATGTATATAGTGACTGCAGCTCTGGAGGATAAGACATGATGTTACAGCAGAATAGTGAGTGCAGCTCTGGAGGTGATGGAGGATAAGACAATGTTACAGCAGAATAGTGAGTTCAGCTCTGGAGGATAAGACATGATGTAGAATAGTGAGTGCAGCTCTGGAGGTGACTGGAGTAGAAGACACAATGTTACAGCAGAATAGTGAGTGCAGCTCTGGAGGATAAGGCACCTTGTTACAGCAGAATAGTGAGTGCAGCTCTGGAGGAGACTGGAGGATAAGACATGATGTTACAGCAGAATAGTGAGTGCAGCTCTGGAGGTGACTGGAAGATAAGACAATGTGACTGCAGCTCTGGAGGTGACTGGAGGATAAAACACAATGTAACAGCAGAATAGTGAGTGCAGCTCTGGAGGAGACTGGAGGATAAGACATGATGTTACAGCAGAATAGTGAGTGCAGCTCTGGAGGATAAGACATGATGTATAATAGTGACTGCAGCTCTGGAGGATAAGACATGATGTTACAGCAGAATAGTGAGTGCAGCTTGGAGGTGACTGGGGGATAAGACACAATGTTACAGCAGAATAGTGAGTTCAGCTCTGGAGGATAAGACATGATGTAGAATAGTGAGTGCAGCTCTGGAGGTGACTGGAGTAGAAGACACAATGTTACAGCAGAATAGTGAGTGCAGCTCTGGAGGATAAGGCACCTTGTTACAGCAGAATAGTGAGTGCAGCTCTGGAGGATAAGACATGATGTTACAGCAGAATAGTGAGTGCAGCTCTGGAGGATAATCCTCTGTGAACCTGCCGATCACTGATCATGTGTTCCGGGGTGGATCACTCGGAGGATCTGGTCCTGACCTTGTTCTCCTTTCTGCAGGCGAGGTCTGGATCAGTAAGAATGGGAAGGAGCTGACCCCGGAGAAGGCGGTGGAGGAGCTGGAGATGACCTCGGACTGTAAGGATCCGCTGCCGCTTGGAGCAGAGGTGGTTTGTGAGGTGAGAGACTTCCCGGGAGATGGGCCGCACTCCTCCAGCGACGTCCTGCCGGGTTTCCGGCCCTTCCTGGAGCAGCGGCCTCTGCCGCGAGAGAAGCTCTTCTCGTGTAATCAGTGTGAGAAACGTTTTGCCCGGAGCTCGGATCTGCTGAAGCATCAGAGGAGCCACCAGGGCGGCGACAAAACAAACTTATGTAACGAGTGCGGCAAAATCTTCCGCCGCCGCACGGCTTTACTCATCCACAAGCGCATCCACACGGGCGAGCGGCCCTATAAGTGTAAGCAGTGCGGGAAGTGCTTCGTCCAGCGGCAGCACCTCACCACCCACGTCAAGACCCACACGGGGGAGCGGCCGTACCCCTGCACCGAGTGCGGCAAGAGCTACCGCTGGAGGTCCGAGCTCACCAAACACCAGAAGGTCCACGCCGATGTCCTGAGCTCAGCCATGGAGTACACACAGGGCTGAGGGGGCAGGGGGGTCCATACGACGCCACCACGGGGGGATGATGACTGCCTGACCCCAGGAGGGGAGACATGGGGCGCCGCGTTACACGTCCATTATTGTATCTACATCCCAAGGTGGCGTCAGAAATTCAGAGCGAGGACCCCGGAAGTCCAGATGAACGCTGCAGATCATCTCCGGGGTCTCGGACCTCCTCGATGGTTGGCTGAAGGAGATCTCATGATCCTGGACGGGTCCACATGCACCGTGCTCATTGCCCGGCGTCGCTCCCGCTGGGCGTTCTGTAGAGGAACGATTGGTGCTGTTCTCATTATGTCAGACACTAACCCCCCAATCACCAAGTGTCCCCCTATTGTGTAAGGTGCAATACACGGCGCTGCAAAATGCCACTGGTGTCTGAGGGGGCTGCTGGGGTCTCAGGTGCTCTGCTGCTAGGGGCTGAGCGGCCGGCGACCAGTATTACGTGTTCTATATCCACTGGCTGTAGTCAACAGCCAGAGCTGCATTCAGTTACGTTATACACTGGTCACAGCCAGAGCTGCGTTCAGTTATGTTATACACTGGTCACAGCCAGAGCTGCATTCAGTTATGTTATACACTGGTCACAGCCAGACCCTGGTCACTGTTAACCCTGTATCTGCACAACTTACCTGCTGCATTTTGTTGTATGTGTTTAGTCTATTTACCAGAATTGCGAGTGCAGCTCTGGATGTGACTTGAGTATCTGACCTCATTCAGGATCAGGAGGCATGGCTTGTATCCAGTGGGATCCGCTTCTGTGTCCAGAAACTAATGGCAGATTTTCCTGGGACTGGAGGGAGGGTGGGACACTGTGTGCTGCGGTGCGGGCGTTCGCTTGCGTGCGTGCCTGAAGGTGGGTGCGCGGCTGGAGCATGGTTGTGCGGTTTCATACGTGCTGGAGTGTGGGTTTGTGACTGCATGTGTCCTGGAAGGTGGGTGTGTGGCTGAGTGGTTGTATGCATGATGGAGTGTGGATGTGCAGGTCATTGCATCCTGGAAGGTGGGTGTGTGGCTGGAGTGCGGCTTTGCAGCTGCATCCTGTGATATGACTGTGGCTACATTGTGGGTGGGATACTTTATTCTTGCTGGAGTGTGAGTGTACATCTGCGTGTGTGTTGCAGGGATAGTGGCTGTATGCTGTAGTGTGAATGTGCAGCTGTGTGCGTGCGCGCTGGAGGGCCGGTGTGCGGGTGCGTGCGCGCTGGAGGGCGGGTGTGCGGCTGCGTGCGTGCCTGCTGGAGGGCCAGTGTGCGGCTGCGTGCGCACTGGAGGGACAGTGTGCGACTGTGCGTGCGCGCTGGATGGCCGGTGTGCGGGTGCGTGCGCACTGGAGGGTCGGTGTGCGGGTGCGTGCGCGCTGGAGAGAGGGTGTGCGGGTGCGTGCGCGCTGGAGAGAGGGTGTGGGGTGCGTGTGCGCTGGAGAGAGGGTGTGCGGGTGCGTGCGCACTGGAGGGTCGTGTGCGGCTGCGTGCATGCGCGCTGGAGGGCGGGTGTGCGGCTGCGTGCGTTCTGGAGAGCCGGTGTATGGCTGTGTGCGTGTGCGCTGGAGGGCCGGTGTATGGCTGTGTGCGTGCGCGCTGGAGGGTGGGTGTGCGGATGCGTGCTTGCTCACTGGAGGGTCGGTGTGCGGCTGCGTGCGTGTACGCTGGAGGGCCGGTGTGCGTGGAAGGTGGGTGTGTGGCTGGAGTGCGGCTTTGCAGCTGCATTCTGTGATATGACTGTGGCTACATTGTGGGTGGGATACTTTATTCTTGCTGGAGTGTGAGTGTACATCTGCGTGTGTGTTGCAGGGATAGTGGCTGTATGCTGTAGTGTGAATGTGCAGCTGTGTGCGTGCGCGCTGGAGGGCCGGTGTGCGGGTGCGTGCACGCTGGAGGGCGGGTGTGCGGCTGCGTGCGTGCCTGCTGGAGGGCCAGTGTGCGGCTGCGTGCGCACTGGAGGGACGGTGTGAGACTGTGCGTGCGCGCTGGAGGGCCGGTGTGCGGGTGCGTGCGCACTGGAGGGTCGGTGTGCGGGTGCGTGCGCGCTGGAGAGAGGGTGTGCGGGTGCGTGCGCACTGGAGGGTCGTGTGCGGCTGCGTGCATGCGCGCTGGAGGGCGGGTGTGCGGCTGCGTGCGTTCTGGAGGGCCGGTGTATGGCTGTGTGCGTGTGCGCTGGAGGGCCGGTGTATGGCTGTGTGCGTGCGCGCTGGAGGGTGAGTGTGCGGATGCGTGCTTGCTCACTGGAGGGTCGGTGTGCGGCTGCGTGCGTGTACGCTGGAGGGCCAGTGTGCGGTGTGCGTGGAAGGTGGGTGTGTGGCTGGAGTGCGGCTTTGCAGCTGCATCCTGTGATATGACTGTGGCTACATTGTGGGTGGGATACTTTATTCTTGCTGGAGTGTGAGTGTACATCTGCGTGTGTGTTGCAGGGATAGTGGCTGTATGCTGTAGTGTGAATGTGCAGCTGTGTGCGTGCGCGCTGGAGGGCCGGTGTGCGGGTGCTTGCACGCTGGAGGGCGGGTGTGCGGCTGCGTGCGTGCCTGCTGGAGGGCCAGTGTGCGGCTGCGTGCGCACTGGAGGGACAGTGTGCGACTGTGTGTGCGCGCTGAAGGGCCGGTGTGCGGCTGCGTGCGCACTGGAGGGTCGGTGTGCGGGTGCATGCGCGCTGGAGAGAGGGTGTGCGGGTGCGTGCGCACTGGAGGGTCGTGTGCGGCTGCGTGCATGCGCGCTGGAGGGCGGGTGTGCGGCTGCGTGCGTTCTGGAGGGCCGGTGTATGGCGGCCTGGTGTGCGTGCGCGCTGGAGGGTGGGTGTGCGGATGCGTGCTTGCTCACTGGAGGGTCGGTGTGCTGCTGCGTGCGTGTACGCTGGAGGGCCGGTGTGCGCGTGCGTGTGCACTGGAGGGTCAGGATGCGTGCGCGCTGGAGAGGGTGTGCGGGTGCGTGCGCACTGGAGGGTCGGTGTGCGGCTGCGTGCATGCACGCTGGAGGGCGGGTGTGCGGCTGCGTGCGTTCTGGAGGGCTGGTGTATGGCTGTGTGCGTGCGCGCTGGAGGGCCGGTGTATGGCTGTGTGCGTGCGCGCTGGAGGGTGGGTGTGCGGGTGCGTGCTTGCGCACTGGAGGGTTGGTGTGCGGCTGCGTGCATGTACGCTGGAGGGCCGGTGTGCGGCTGCGTGCGTGCGCGCTGACGGGCCGGTGTATGCTGCGTGCGTGCACGCTGGAGGGCCGGTGTATGGCTGCGTGCGTGCGCGCTGGAGGGTGGGTGTCGGCTGCGTGCGTGCTGAAGGTGTGTCTTTGTGCTGCGATGTTGGTGTGTGGTTTTAGTGAAGGGCTGATGTCAGTGGTGGCTTCTGCTCCGTTTTGGGTGATGATACAGGTTGAAGCCCCCCGAGGATGGTCCCTGCAGCGTTGTGGTCTTTGGGGGCCCCAGCAGGCCGTCTGCCTCGTACAAGACGGCTCCATTTTAACCTTGTAAAGCTGATGATCCAATGTCGTTTCTGTTCTGTTTGTGATTGGTCTGTAAATTTCTTGAATTTGTCTTGCATATTGGAGTCTTCAGTTTTTGGGGGAAAGGGATGTGATGCTGATGAAGAGCGCCGCTGTCCTTACTCCGCGGTGCCAGTCTCCCCACTGCTCATCAGCTCTGTCCATCGTCTGCGTGGCGCCAGGCTTGACCTCCCCTAGTGGTCGTCTCTACTCTCTGGACCAGAGATGAAGCTGGCGCCTCGTGCCCTGGCGAATGATCAGATGGACCCCTCTCACAAGTGGACATGGGCACAGTAGTCATTAATAAGGCAGCGATATGCCGTACATTATAAATAATGCCGCAATATACAGATGTTTCAATATTCTACTGCTGAGCAAACACCAATGATGAAAGTGTACAGGAATAATGCTGCCACGCCATTATATCTGATTATAACAGTTTATTATTCCTGTTTTCCATCTGGCCCAGACCGTAATGCTGACTTCCACCTACCCCCTTGTGTATGTGCAGTTTGGTGTCCAGACTCCTTCAGCTCTTCACTTTTCCAGAAGTTTTCTATCTTTTCCCAATTTACACACTCTCTCCGACCTTCCGTCATGGTGCCCTCAAAGACTGCGCCTGCTGCATGACGTGGTGCCCCTATTGCTGCACCTGCTTTGTGGCGTGGTGCCACCTCTGACGACACAGCGTCAATCTGGCACCTTGTGTGGGGTTGAATTATTCTTAATTGTATCAGACATGCTGTTTCTTTGTTCAGTAGGTCATGGAACATGAGCCATTGCTTCATATGAGACTGTTCGTTGACCCTTGTATGTTAATCTGTGGAAAGTCTGCTGATTACGTATTGCACCAGCCCCCTTTGGTGTACTAGTCTGCACAACTTGAAGGACAAATATGCAATCTAATTGTTCAGTTTGAACAATGAGGGATTACCTCCCCCCTCCTTCCTTAATCCTGTGGGACAATGCCCTGAAATGAGAGCTATGGAATATAAAAGGGCCCTGCTCCTATCACCAATGTGACTCCACAGGACGTCGGCCCAGGAACTGTGGTTCCAGCTGGTGGAATACAGATCTGCTCCACTGCCCATCACTGAGCCCACAATGTCATTTGGAAAACCAAGGTTGGGACAGTCAGGTCACCTGGCCACATACCTCACTGTGCTTGATCAGCTTCCTAAGCTTGCAACTACCTCTTCTCTGTGGGTGCCCACCAAAAGCGGGGTGCTACTGGATGGGCTAGTTGGCTCTGGATGTCACGGAGGTTCTAATCCTCGATGAACCAGTGGACGGGTTAGACTCTGTCATTTGTACCATCTTGTGTTCTTGCTGGGAATTTGTACTATATGTTGACTGTTGGTGATCCAATAAAGTCTTACCGGAGTGTGGTATCCTCACCTTGTGATGTCTGACTAGTGTTCTGCCCATGGGGAATGAGTACAGACGTTCAGTGGAATGAGTCCTGGTCCATGCGGTCTTTCTATGGACAGCTAGGCCAGCGGACAAGAGGACTTGCTGACCCTCACGTCTGTACACTTGGTGAAATCAGTGGGATACTACTCAGCCCGGCTTGGTTTGGGGAGCAGCAGGGGACTGGTGTTCATAGACACTGTCAAAGGGCTCCACAACCAGTGAGGCATATAGACAGACCCAGCAGACCATAGATCAGGCATACAAAGCAGGTTTTGGATGCCACCATATCCAACCTCACCAGCTCGGCTTGTGTTACGGAATCAGTTTTAGGAGTTCAAGTTCCACTATCGCCAGCACGGCTCCCACCACCAAGGAAATAATCTCCGCTACAGAGACGTGCCCGTCTTTAATGAGTCCAACACCAAAGTTGATGAACACCTGCAAAGTTTTGAGACCCTCATGCTGATGCACTAGGTGCCCACAGCTAATTGGGCCAAATACCTGTGGACTAGTTTGGCCGGGCCCAGGATGCTGTCCACACGCTTGGGCCTCGGGACTGCCTGGACTGTGGAACTGTTAAGGACACTCTGGTGTCGTCTCACCAAGGGGGCCTTCTATGTAGAATTTAGCAGTCAACTCCGATGGCACTGTAACCGCTGGCGCAATGGTCGAGCTAGCCACTCCACTGCTGCCCTCTGGGACGTGATCGTGCTTGAGCATCTTATAGAGAAAATGACTCCAGAAATACGACAGTGGGTAGAATGGAAGCCGACAATCCAGGGCAAGCAGCTATTTTGGTCTACGAGTTTAGAACCGATCGACCTAGCTGAAGACACGATATGCCCACCGATCCCAGGAGATCCAAAACCAAGGATTCCAGTGGACACCAGCCACTCGAGTAGGACTAACCTACCCAGCAGAAAGGCCATCAGGACAAAGGTTTACAAACAGGACCTGTGATTTGCCCAACCCATGGTGCTGTTATACATGGGGTGCCTTGGACACATGGCCAAAGAGAGAGTCTCCAGGTTTTGGGCCCTGTGAAGACACGGGGGTCTGCGGGTGCCCTACTACGCTACCTGAAACCAAATGTACCAGGGATCATCCCACCGAATGCCCGCACTTCTACTGTGGTGTAATACTACTGACAACACAGGTTGAAGATAAAAAAAAAGTGTGGCAATACTTTATTGAACCACAAAACAGGCAAATAACGTAGAACAGTTCCAGCAAAATACCCAAGAGGTTGCAAATTACAGTCTCACCCTTCCGCTGACTCGCCGAGATAAGAGCAGTGGTGACTTCAGAGCTTCCAGGGCCAACTACCTCACCTTTTCCTTCGCATAGAGAGGAGGTAACGACAAGCCTAGGAAGCTGACAGTCTACTGAGGTAAAAGGCCAGGTAACTGGAGGGTCACAATCTGGCTTCTCGGAACATTTCCATGGAGCCAGGTGACCAGTGAGTCCCATTCTTGGCTTTCACAAACTTATCCATGGTGCTCAGGTGGGTCCAAATCCTGACTACCCTAAACGTATCCACGGGTTCAGTGATGGTCAATGGAGCAGATCTGTATTCTTTCAGCCAGGGCCATGGTCCCCTAAGGTGACATCCTGTAGAATGTCAAATCTGTGTCCCTCATGATGGAGCCATGATGTCTTGGCTGCTGTCTTGAAAAGAGTCTCTGGTCCTTTGGATGTCTGGATCTGTATTGTTAGAGTCATGTCCAACTTATTTAACTCACAACTGTTGTCCTTCAAACCAGCATCCAGAGGTCAAGAGGAAGATATGATGAGGTTAACTTGCATTGTTTGACTATTTACTCCTCTGTTTTGCAAGTCAACAAGCTATCTGGCTTGGACATGTGTATTCAACTGATCAGCAAACATCATTGTTCAATTATCCTGCGTCTCTGTCATCCAGGATAACAGTACAATATGTTACAACAAACGTTAACTTAAAAGTCAATATTGCAGGCTCATACGAATAAAAGTCTGTTTTCTTGACCACCCAAAGAACAAACACATAAATTCAAAAGTCAACATATAGATAACAGACTATTCCTCCTGGCATACTGAAAATAGACGTCTGGTTAATTAAGATAAAATGCTGTGTAGTCACAGGCCCCATGCCTGGAGCTTGTCTGCAGGTACAGCCAGTCAATGTCTGCCAAGACAAGCCATCAGGGTCTGAGGGATGCTACCCCCCGGGATACACCAGCAGCGGAGGAAGTGATATATCCCATCCACACTCTACAATGGGTTGCCTACCCTACACTAGCCATCCTCCATTGTCACATCCAGTCGCTCAACGTCTGTGACATTCGGGGACACTGGGTTGGGTCTTCAATCACCCTGGTCAACCCAGATATTGTCCCACCAGAACACAATTTACCAGGCCGCCAAGTGACCAACTCCCTTGGCTGGAGGTTTGGGACATCCCTCTGGCACGTGTGCAGTTGGACTGGGGAACCGACCAGGGAGAGGTCAAAGTGGGGCTCATGGATGGCCTCTCCACACCTGTTATTTTGAGGAACAACCTAGAACAAGGGCTGTCCAGACAGTTTGGCACAGTCATGACCCGCACCCAAGCCAAACAACACCTTGATGCGGATCCTTTTGTCACCTCTTCTCTTCTGAGGATAACCCACACTCCAAGCCTCCATCATTCTCCTGCCGGTAAGTACACCTGATCAGACTGTAGCCATTGGCGGGGAGTTACACACGTGGTTAAAATTGTTGGAAATAACTTAAATCTGACAAAAGTATTAATAAGTCAAATAAACAAATGAAAGTCAGACATTGCTTTACAGCCATGCTTCCACAGAATTAAAAAAAAAATAAAAACTCATGAAATCGGCCTGGACAGAAATGATGGTACCCTTAACTTAATAATTTGTTGCACAACCTTTTGAGGCAATCACTGCAATCAAACGATTCCTGTAACTGTCAATGAGAATCATAGAATGGTAGAGTTGGAAGGGACCTCCTGGGCCATCTGGTCCAACCCCCTGCTCAAAGCAGGATTCTCTAAATCATCCCAGACAGATGTCTGTCCAGCCTCTGTTTGAAGACTTCCATTGAAGGAGAATTTACCACCTCTCAAGGCAGCCTGTTCCACTCCTTGATCACCCTAACTGTCAAAAAGTTTTTTCTAATATCTAATCTGTGTCTCCTCCCATTCAGTTTCATCCCATTGCTTCTAGTCTTTCCTTGTGCAAATGAGAATAAAGATGATCCTTCTACAATGTGACAGCCCTTGAGATATTTGTAGACAGCTATTAAGTCTCCTCTCAGTCTTCTTTTTTGCAAGCTAAACATTCCCAAATCCTGCAACCGTTCCTCATAGGACATGGTTTGCAGACCGGTCACCATTCTGGTGGCTCTTCTCTGAACTTGCTCCAGTTTGTTGATGTCTTTTTTAAAATGTGGTGCCCAAAACTGGACACAGTATTCCAGATGAGGTCTGACCAAAGAGGAGTAGAGGGCAATAATGACCTCACGTGATCTAGACTGTATGCTTCTGTTGATACATCCTAGAATTGTATTTGCCTTTTTGCTGCTGCATCACACTGTTGACTCATGTTCAGTCTGTGATCAATTAGTATACCCAAGTCTTTTTCACATGTGCTGTTACTTAGCCATATTCCTCCCATTTTGTATATGCTTTTTTCATTTTTATTGCCCAGATGTAGTACTTTGCATTTTTCTCTGTTAAAAACCATTCTGTTAGTTGCTGCCCACTGCTCCAGTTTATTTATATCTTTTTGAATCCTCTCTCTTCTCTAGTATTAGCTACCCCTCCTAGCTTTGTGTCATCAGCAAATTTGATCAGTTTACCCTCAATTCCTTCATCTAAATCATTGATAAAGATGTTGAACAATACAGGGCCCAAAACAGAGCCTTGTGGTACCCCACTTGAGACATTTTTCCAACTGGATGTGCAGCCATTTACGACCACTCTTTGAGTCCGATCACTAAGCCAGTTATGAATCCACCTAACAGTTGCCTTGTCCATTCCATACTTAGTCATTTTTTCAATAAGGATTGTGTGAGATACTTTGTCAAATGCTTTGCTGAAGTCAAGATATACTATATCTACAGCATTTCCCTGATCCACCCAGTCAGTGATTCTGTCATAGAAGGAAATTAAGTTAGTCTGACATGACTTATTAGTTACAAACCCATGCTGACTCTGTTTAATCACTTCATTCTTATGCAGGTACTTACATACAAGTTCTTTAATAATTTGTTCAAAGATCTTTCCTGGTATAGAAGTCAGACTCACCGGCCTGTAGTTCCCTGGGTCCACCTTCTTCCCCTTTTTGAAGATAGGAACAACATTTGCTCTTCTCCAGTCTTCTGGGACTTCACCTGTTCTCCAAGAATTTTCAAAGATTATGGACAGTGGTTCAAGAATTTCTTCTGCTATCTCCTTCAGTACTCTGGGTGTAATTCATCTGTGCCTGGAGACTTGAATTCATTTATGTTAGCTAAGTGTTTCCTCACTGTCTTTCTGTTTGTAGATATCCTGGATTCTTCTATTCCTTTAATAGGACAGTGAAGATCAGTTGATGTTACATTTCCTTTCTGAGAGAAAACAGATGCAAAATAGGAATTTAAAAGTTCAGCCTTCTCAACATCCTTTCTTACCATTTCATCATTTTCATCCTGTAAAAATCCTATAGCATCTTTGACTTTTCTTTTACTTTTGATGTATCCCCAAAATCCTTTTTGTTGCTTTTGACATCTCTTGCAAGCCTTAATTCATTGTCAGCTTTAGATAATCTGATTTGTGCCCTGCAGGTTCTGCAGATGGCATTATATTCTTCTTTAGATATCCTCCCTCTTTCCATTTGATAAACATTTCTTTATTCCTTTTTAGCATGTGTTTAAGTTCTGTGTTCATCCATCCTGGTTTCCTTAAATGCTTCCCATTCTTCCCTCTTTTTGGAATTGTTGACAATTGTGCTTTGAGAATCTCATTTTTCAAGATGTCCCATCCTTCCTGGACATTTTTGTCCTTAAGGATATCCTGCCATTGGATCCCTCCAATTCTCTTTCTGAGTCCCTTAAAATCTGCCTTTCTGAAATCTAATCTTGACGTCTGAGTCTTCACAGGTCTTCCTCCTCTTGTTATCCAAAATTCTAAAATAGCATGGTCACTACCTCCTAGGGTCCCAGCCACTCTTACCTCCTCAACCATTTCCTCCCTATTTATAAGGATTAGATCCAAGGTAGCAGTTCCTCTTGTTTTCTCCCCTACCTTTTGAAAGATAAAGTTGTCAGCAAGAGAGGATAAGAATTTCCTTGACCTGTTTGTTGTGCCTGAGAGCGATTCCCAACAAATGTCTGGATAGTTGAAATCTCCCATGACCACTATGTCATATTTTTTGGAGAACTTGGCCATTTGATGCATAAAGAGTTCATCCATATCTTCAGCTTGCATAGGTGGCCTGTAGTAAATGCCTACAATGGTGTCCTTTCCATTGTTCTGTCCTTGTGTTCTTACCCAAACAGTTTCCACAGAACTACCAGTCTCTGAAGCATCAATCTCTGTGCAAATATACGCTTCTGCACCTCTTGACTGTCATGACTGGACAGGATGGCTCCGCCTTCATCCTGGTCAGGGTTAATTTTAGTCCGCCTCTCTTTGGTTCTGGGGCGGCTATTTAAGGTTGGCAGTTCCTGGATTTAGTGTCGGTGATACTGACGCATATTCGGTTTGTGGTCGCTGACCCAGGTGACTCGTCCATAAACGTGTGCCTCTGTGCTTTGCTGTGTATGACCGGTTTCGTCTCCTGACTTTTGCCTCTGTATTCTGCTTTGTAGTGCTCTGTCCTTCCTGGTTATCTGACCCCCTTGGCTTATCTCCATTTACTCTTTGTCTTGTCCCTAGGTACTGCACGCTCATCTGGCTTTTTGACCCTCGACTCTCCTTGACCACATTTACTGTCTTTACCCTGCACTCTGTGTGCTCAGTTTCCTCCCCTGCACTCGTGCGGTGACTCCGCTCCCTGGTCACGTGATCGCTTAGTGCCAGGTCAAGATCAAGAGCCCCCTGACAGCGCCCCCTAGGCAGCGCCAGTGACACCGGTCTTACATCGACAGGTATTTTGGCCCAATCCTCAGAGCAGACTGCTCCAGTTGTCTCGTTGAAGGTCGCCTTTTCCAAGACGGCATGTTTCAGCTCTTTCCAAAGATGCTGAATAGGGTTTAGGTCAGGCCTCATAGAAGGCCACTTCAGAATAGTCCAGTGTTTTCCTCTTGGCCATTCTTGGGTGTTTTTAGCTGTGTGTTTTGGATCATTATCCTGTTGCAAGACCCATGAGCTGCGACTGAGACCAAGCTTTCTGACACTGGGCAGCACATTTCCCTCTAGAATCCCTTGATAGTCTTCAGATTTCATTGTATCCTGCACAGATTCTAGACACCCCGTGCCAGATGCAGCAAAGCAGCCCCAGAACATAACAGAGCCTCCTCCATGTTTCGCAGTAGGGACAGTGTTCTTTTCTTGATATGCTTCATTTTTCTGTCTGTGAAAATAGAGCTGATGTGCCTTGCCAAAAAGTTCCATTTTTGTCTCATCTGTCCATAGAACATTCTCCCAGAAGCTTTGTGGCTTGTCAACATGTAGTTTGGCAAATTCCAGTCTGGCTTTTTTATGATTTTTTTTCAACAATGGTGTCCTCCTTGGTCAGCTCCCATGAAGTCCACTTTGGCTCATACAACGACGGATGGTGCGATCTGACACTGATGTTCCTTGAGCTTGAAGTTCACCTTTAATCTGTTTAGAAGTTTTTCTGGGCTCTTTTGTTACCATTCGTATTATCCATCTCTTTGATTTGTCATCAATTTTCCTCCTGCGGCCACGTCCACGGAGGTTGGCTACAGTCCCATGGGCTTACATTTCTGAATAATATGTGCAGCTGTAGTCACAGGAACATTATAGAATCATAGAATGTAGAGTTGGAAGGGACCTCCTGGGCCTTCTGGTCCAACCCCCTGCTCAAAGCAGGATTCTCTAAATCATCCCAGACAGATGTCTATCCAGCCTCTGTTTGAAGACTTCCATTGAAGGAGAACTCACCACCTCTTGTGGCAGCCTGTTCCACTCATTGATCACCCTAACTGTCAAAAAGTTTTTTCTAATATCTAATCTGTGTCTCCTCCCATTCAGTTTCATCCCATTGCTTCTAGTCTTTCCTTGCGCAAATGAGAATAAAGATGATCCTTCTACAATGTGACAGCCCTTGAGATATTTGTAGACAGCTATTAAGTCTCCTCTCAGTCTTCTTTTTTGCAAGCTAAACATTCCCAAATCCTGCAACCGTTCCTCATAGGACATGGTTTGCAGATCGGTCACCATTCTGGTGGCTCTTCTCTGAACTTGCTCCAGTTTGTTGATGTCTTTTTTAAAATGTGGTGCCCAAAACTGGACACAGTATTCCAGATGAGGTCTGACCAAAGAGGAGTAGAGGGCAATAATGACCTCACGTGATCTAGACTGTATGCTTCTGTTGATACATCCTAGAATTGCATTTGCCTTTTTTGCTGCTGCATCACACTGTTGACTCATGTTAAGTCTGTGATCAATTAGTATACCCAAGTCTTTTTCACATGTGCTGTTGCCGTCAGCAAGGATTTGGATTTCTGGATCACGGAGTGAATTACCTATACGATGGACTACTTGCTAGAGATGGGGTGCACCTTACGAAGACTGGAAAACATGTATTTGGAAGTCGCCTTGCTACACTCATCAGGAGAGCTTTAAACTAGAACAATGTGGGAAGGGAAGCAAAACGCCAGCAAAAGCCATACACTTGACAAATACTATTGAGATTTCTGCTATTAGAAGAGAAGGGGAAGAACAAAGACAAAAAAAATTACATAATAAAAATATTGGAGGAAGAGAAACCAATCACAAACTAAAGTGTTTCTATACGAATGCACAAAGCATGGGCAACAAACAAGGAGAACTGGAGCTACTAACGCAGGAGAAGAGATATGATGTCATTGGAATCACTGAGACTTGGTGGGACGATACACATGATTGGAATACAAGGCTAGAAGGATACAACTTATTTGCAAGAAACAGACTTGATAAACGAGGAGGAGGTGTCGCATTGTATGTTAGAAAAGCGTATATCTGCACAGAGATTGACGCTTCAGAGACTGGGAGTTCTGTGGAAACTGTTTGGGTAAGAATACAAGGACAGAACAATGGAAAGGACACCATTGTAGGCATTTACTACAGGCCGCCTATGCAAGCTGAAGATATGGATGAACTCTTATGCATCAAATGGCCAAGTTCTCCACAAAATATGACATCAAGCTGCTTGGAGATGGTCTTATAACTTTTACCTTTAAAGGAAATCTGTCACCCCATTTTTCGTATATAAGCTGAAGCCACCGCCACAGGCTTATCTACTGCATTCTGTAATGCTGTAGATAAGCTCCCGATGTAACCTGAAAGATAAGAAAAACAAGTTATATTATACTCACCCGGGGGGCGGTCCGATGCGGTCCAGTCCGATGGGTGTCGCAGGTCCGGGTCCGTCACCTCCCATCTTCTAGCGATGACGTCCTCCTCCTTGCTTCTGGCGCGCTCCTGCGCAGGCGTACTTTATGTGCCCTGGTAAGGGCAGAGCAAAGTACTGCAGTGCGCAGGCGCCGGGAAAGGTCAGAGAGGCCCAGCGCCTGCGCACTGCAGTACTTTCAACAGGGCAGAAAAAGTACGCCAGCGCAGGAGCGCGCCAGAAGCAAGGAGGAGGACGTCATTGCTAGATAACATGTTTGTCTATAATTTTCTTTCCAATCTCCTGAGACAACTCTTTCCTTCGCTTCCTCTGGTCCATGTTGAGTGTGATACACACCATGTCACCAAACAGCACAGTGATATCTGTAGCCTCTATACAGGCCACTCACTGACTCCAAGATTGTAGACACCTGTTATGCTAATTAGTGGACACACCAGGATTTAACATGTCCCTTTTGTCACATTTTCAGGGGTACCATCATTTCTGTCCAGGCCTATTTCATGAGTTTTATTTTTTAAAAATTCTGTGGAAGCTGAAAAGCAATGTCTGACTTTAATTTGTTCATTTCATAGATTTTTGATTTATTATTACTTTTGTCAGATTCAAGTTATTTCTGTCACCATTGTGGGGTTTTCTGTCATTAAACGAGGGGTAATACCCCAAAATTTTACAGATTTACATTAATTATAACCGCAAAAAAAGTGTTCCAGCAAGGAAATATTAAAATCCAACCTTTATTAACATGTTAATGCAAAAAATTAAAACAATAAAATAACAAATATGCCCAGTAGGAGGTATATGACATATTACCACATCAATAGTATTGTATATCACAGGTACAGTATACAGGAGATATAAAGCAGGAGTACCTTAAATCAACACTCCTCAATGAGGATGCCCCACAATGAAACTTACTGGCACAACAATATGCCACAAAGCTCTTTCAGAAAGGATTAACTCCTATTTATCAGTGAAAAAAATGGCTGCACTCCCAAAGAATCCTAAGCACTACATGTAACTACCACGATCTGGCTGAACAAAATCAGTCCTAAGCACAGACCAATAGCAAATGATTAACTGGACATACAAGTCCTAAGATAACGCTTGCCATATAAAGCGAAGGTACATGAGATTTAAGGTATATCACGCAAATTAATAATTAAATTACCTAGTAACTGGACCGTGATGATGTGCGTAGTGTTGCCTCCTCCACCCCAACGCGCGTTTCGCTTAAGCTTCCGGGGGCGTGTCTAACCATGGTGGTTCCTTGTTAAATAGCAGGGAACACCAATTGGAGGGCCGGGATTAACATAGAGGAGTACCATGCCTAGCGTCATCGTTCTGACCTCATCGGCGCATGCGTGGATCAGTGTTACGGAATCAAAGATCACTTCCTATAACATGCTCCTTGGAACGCACGCTGGAACGCATGTGGTCCAGTTGTGGAGCATGCATGGAAATGAGCAGCGCAACCAGACACCACGTAAGCGCTCCGGTAGAAGAGGATCACCGGGACATTAAAGTGAATAGTGCAAAGTGAAAATTATATTAATGTGAATAAAAAAGAATATACTTCTATTAATATATTATACTCTAGTAAATATACTAAAATAAAAACCGAACAGGTGCGCTAGTGCAAGAAGTGAAGGGAGTTTATTAATCAATAATTATTATATATAACAACACTTATATAAATTGTGCATATTTGATAAAAAAACAAATAATACTATTTATGATATAATAATATAAATATGACCAAAGTGAACTGTGCAGATTGAGCATAGCGGATTGAAACATGCTTGGTGTAATTTAAAGTATATTGCACAGTTCACTTTGGTCATATTTATATTATTATATCATGAATAGTATTATTTGTTTTTTTATCAAATATGCACAATTTATATAAGTGTTGTTATATATAATAATTATTGATTAATAAACTCCCTTCACTTCTTGCACTAGCGCACCTGTTCGGTTTTTATTTTTAGTATATTTACTAGAGTATAATATATTAATAGAAGTATATTCTTTTTTATTCACATTAATATAATTTTCACTTTGCACTATTCACTTTAATGTCCCGGTGATCCTCTTCTACCGGAGCGCTTACGTGGTGTCTGGTTGCGCTGCTCATTTCCATACATGCTCCACAACTGGACCACATGCGTTCCAGCGTGCGTTCCAAGGAGCATGTTATAGGAAGTGATCTTTGATTCCGTAGCACTGATCCACGCATGCGCCGATGAGGTCAGAACGATGACGCTAGGCATGGTACTCCTCTATGTTAATCCCGGCCCTCCAATTGGTGTTCCCTGCTATTTAACAAGGAACCACCCATGGTTAGACAAGCCCCCGGAAGAAGCTTAAGCGAAACGCGCGTTGGGGTGGAGGAGGCAACACTACGCACATCATCACGGTCCAGTTACTAGGTAATTTAATTATTAATTTGCGTGATATACCTTAAATCTCATGTACCTTCGCTTTATATGGCAAGCGTTATCTTAGGACTTGTATGTCCAGTTAATCATTTGCTATTGGTCTGTGCTTAGGACTGATCTTGTTCAGCCAGATCGTGGTAGTTACATGTAGTGCTTAGGATTCTTTGGGAGTGCAGCCATTTTTTTCACTGATAAATAGGAGTTAATCCTTTCTGAAAGAGCTTTGTGGCATATTGTTGTGCCAGTAAGTTTCATTGTGGGGCATCCTCATTGAGGAGTGTTGATTTAAGGTACTCCTGCTTTATATCTCCTGTATACTGTACCTGTGATATACAATACTATTGATGTGGTAATATGTCATATACCTCCTACTGGGCATATTTGTTATTTTATTGTTTTAATTTTTTGCATTAACATGTTAATAAAGGTTGGATTTTAATATTTCCTTGCTGGAACACTTTTTTTGCGGTTATAATTAATGTAAATCTGTAAAATTTTGGGGTATTAATGTTCATGTGGAGTGCCAGCTCTAATACTATATACAGCTTTGGACTGTTTTTTTTGATATAATTAAACGAGGGGTGCCAACAATTTTGACCATGTGTGTGTAGATCGCAAGGAGTTTAGGAAGCCCAACTCACGGACCCCACCCTAGAGCTTGTCCTCAGTAGAGCTTCTCAACCTGGGCAAAAAAATCATGAGGTGTATAGATGGGAGAAGGGGCTCTTGTACTGGGAAAAACCCGCTTTCTGACCAGTGAAACTCTGTACCTGTGTCCATCAGCTTGTGGTACCCCAGCAGTACCGACTCCCAGCTCATGCGCTTGGCTCATGATGTCCCTGGAGCTGGTCACATAGGTGTCAGAAAGACCCGAGCATGTCTGCTGTGTAGTTTATTTTGGCCAAGGGTCCCTTGCGGTGCGGAAATATCTAGCCTTTTGTCCGGTGTGTCAATAGACTGGAGGAGCACCCTGTCATGCCCGCTCCAATCCATGCCCTTGATAGGTCAACCATTCCAGTAGGCACCTTTGCCATCCCTAGCTGCAGCGGAAAGCGGTTCATCCTCACCCTGGTCGACTTTGCCACCCACTACCCTGTGGCTGGTGCCTTATCTTCCAAAGATGCGGAGCACATGGCTCAAGCTCTAATGGACAGTTTTAGTCTAGTAGGATTTTTTCAGGAGGTAGTGACCAACCAGAAGATGAGATACCTCATTGCCTTAGCCCACATGAATTTAAAAGTAGCTCAGGAAAGGCAATAATGGTGTTACAACCATGCTGACAGACACCGAGAATTTAATTTGCCTATGGAAAGTATTAGTACGAGTTCGTAAAAACAAGCTGCAAGCTATATGGGTGAGTCCGTTCACCATTTTATTATTAGTATTATAGATTTTTATAGCACCATTTATTCCATGGCGCTTTACATGTGAAGAGGGGCAAATATAGACAAGTACAGTAAACATGAGCAATACAAGGCACACAGAAGGAGAGAGGACCCTGCCCGCAAGGGCTCACAGTCAACAGGGATGGGTGAGGATACACTAGGAGAGGGTAGAGCTGGTCGTGCGATGGTTCAGTAGACTGAGGATCATTGTAGGCTTGTTGGAAGAGGTGGGTCTTCAGGTTCTTTTTGAAGGTTTCCATGGTAGGCGCGAGTCTGATGTGTTGGGGTAGAGAGTTCCAGAGTATGGGAGAGGCACGGGAGAAGCTTTGTATGCGATTGTGGGAAGAAGAGATAAGAGGGGAGTAGAGGAGGAGATCTTGAGAGGATCGAAGGTTGCGTGTGGTTATGTACCGGGAGACCATGTCACAGATGTATGGAGGAGACAGATTGTGGATGGCTTTGTAGGTCATGGTTAGGGTTTTGAACTGGAGCCTCTGGACGATAGGAAGCCAATGAAGGGCTTGGCAGAGAGGAGAGGCTGGGGAATAACGGGGAGACAAGTGTATTAGTCGGGCAGCAGAATGTAGGATGGATTGTAGTGGTGCCAGAGTGCTAGAGGGGAGGCCAGACAGTAGGAGGTTGCAGTAGTCGAGGCGGGAGATGATGAGGGCATGCACTAGTGTTTTTGTAGTTTCATAGTCAAGGAATGCACGGATCCGGGAAATCTTTTTGAGTTTGAGACGGCAGGAGGAGGCAAGGGTTTGGACATGTGGCTTGAAAGAGAGGGCAGAGTCGATGATCACTCCGAGGCACCGAGCATGCGGGACTGGGGAAAGTGAGCAGCCATTGACGTTGATGGACAGGTCTGGTGGGGGGTAGAGTGAGATGGGGGAAAGATGATGAATTCTGTTTTGTCCATGTTCAGTTTTAGAAAGCGAGCAGAGAAGAAAGCAGAAATAGCAGACAGAGATTGTGGGATTTTGGTCAGTAAGGAGGTGAGGTCAGGTCCAGATAGGTAGATCTGCGTGTCGTCGGCGTAGAGATGATACTGAAAACCATGGGATTCTATGAGCTGTCCCAGGCCGAGGGTGTAGATGGAGAAGAGTAGGGGTCCTAGAACTGAGCCTTGGGGAACACCGACAGACAGGGGGCGAGGTGAGGAGGTGGTGTGGGAGAGGGAGACACTGAATGTTCGGTTTGTTAGATATTTCCAGGAAATGTGGGACTACACCGTGGGCTTGAATTGAGCAGGTGTTGGTGAATGGACTTATGTCAATAGGCTAAAAGCTTATGACGAAGGAGAGGTCACCAACTTAGCAGTTTGTTGTTCCCCTTTATATGACACCGATATGGACTAGATCTTGGCCTTATTGGTAGAATCTAAAAGGGGAGGTAACAGATGTCCCAATGGGGGAGCGGCTTGGTCCATCACAGAAGTAGCAGTTAGCCTGTTCGGAACATATGGACCCCTGTTCACGAATCGAACTGGTCAAACACCCCTGGTCTACCATCATGTCAACACAGGCATAGCCACGGCACTTAGACAACCCTCCTACTGGATGACACCTTCAGTGTTAGCAATGATGAAGTCCGAGCTGGATGACATGTTGAATATGATGGTCATAGTTCCTTCCCATAGCCCATGTGTCATGGGTTCACCACAACAGAGGGGCCAGGAGACCGCAGCATCTATCTCCTATATATATATGAGTATATATAGGAGATATATCATCTGATATATCTCCTATATATACTCGCCTCTGTCAATCTGGATTGCCAGTGTTAAGTCTTGTACTGCCTAGTGTGGAGTGGAGGTGTTGGTTGTTGGTAGAAGCATTTGGAGTGTTGTTCTGTGACAGTTGCTTGGTATTTTGGCTGTGTGCAAATCCTCTTCACCTCCTATTTTGGTTTACATTTCTTTTCTCCTCGGTGTTCCCCTTTGTTGTCTGTGAGTGCATATTTTTCCATTATCCCTCTATGTCCTTCCTTGTTTGTCTGGTTTATGTATACACATGCACTATTACTCCCCACTTCCCTGGGTGGGGCACAGATATAGGGATGAGTCAGGAGTTCAGCAAGGAACGTGGAACGTGGCCCTGGCGTCTTCATCAGAAGTAATTTGAGGAGCAGGGATAGTTAGGGTGCCCCTATCATTAGGGACAGGGAAGGAGCCCCTGGCCCCAGGTTATCTGATAACAGTTGTGACACCATAGGCTGCCAATGTAGTGTTGGTGCCAAACAAAGACAATAGCACTCTCTTCTGTGTGGTCTATAGGTGACTCAATGAGGTCACCGTTACAGACGACTACCTCATGCCTCAGGTAGATGAACTACTGGACAGGTTAGGAGGGTCTCTGTTCCTATCTACCATCGATCTTAGCAATGGATATTGGTAAATCCCACTCACCAAAGAGGCTCGAGAAGTAAGCGTTTATCACTTTTGGCCTTTATAAGTTCACCAGAATGCCATTTAGGATGAAGAACACAGCTACTTTCCAAAGGATGGAGGACTTGTTACTAGAGGGATGGCAGGGGTATGCCAGGGCCTACCTAAATGGCATTGCCATCTTCATCACGTGTCCCAGGTGCTGCAGAGGGTAGCCAAACTCCAGCTCACCATCTGATCCGACAAGTGCCAGATGGATGGTGCTATACCTGGGACATTGGGTGGGAAGTGGGTGCATTTTTCCAGAACCCAGAAAAGTACAAGTGATTACCCAGTGGCCCTGCCCAGTCAACCAAAGACATGTCTGTGCATTCCTAGGGACCGCAAATTATCAAAAGTTATTCCCAATACCAGCACAGCAAAGCCCCTCACTGACCTCACCACCAAAAGATATACCCAAAGCCTCATCTGGAGCCCAGAATTTGAGTTTGCATTTCTCCATTTAAAAACCCACCTAGCCCAGTACTGACTGCTCCCAACTTCCGTTGCTGGTTCATTGTCTAAGCAGATTCATCGGTACCAGAGTGGGAGCCATACTTGGCCAAGTGGGGCCACCTGTCAGGAACCCCCTATAGCCTATGTGTCCCGTAAGCTGTTGGACTGGGAGAGAGCATATGCCACTTTGAAGACACAAGGGTCTGGGTGCTCTCGTCCACTCCCCTGAGATCGCATGGATCAGGGCTCATCCCACTAAATGCCCGCACTCTTTTCCTGTGGGCAGAATACTACTCAGATAACACAGGGTGAGGGTAAAACAATGTGGCAATACTTTACTGAATTGCCAAACAGACAATAACATATAGAACAGTCCCAGCAAAATACCCAAGAAGGTGCAAAATTACAGTGTCACCCTTCTGCTGACTCACCGAGATTAGAGCAGCTGCAACATTGGGGCTTCCAGGGCCGACTACCCCACATGTGGCACCTCACTTTTGGCGGGAACGCACAGAGAGGAGGTAATGACAAGCTTAGGAAGCTGACAGTCTATTGAGGCACTTGGCCAGGTGACTGGAGGGTCACAACCTAGCCTCTCTGAACAACTCTATGGGGCCAGGTGATCAGAGAGTCCCAATCCTGTCTTCCCCAAATGTCTCCATGAGTTCAGTGATAGTCAATGGAGCAGATCTGTATTCTCCCAGCTAGAGTTGTGGTTCCTAGATGGGAGAATGTAGAATGCCAAATCTGTGTTCCCTTTGATGGTACCTTGGCTGTTCTTTCGGAGCCATGGTGTCCTGGCAGCTGTTCTGTACAGTATTTCTTTACAGAGTCAGATCCCCTTTTCTAGTTCACTGCTCTTATTCAGACATTTTTTCACAGGATTGAGGAAGGTGGCAGGTGCTCATCTCATTATTCAAGGGTTCATAGTTTAGCCTTCAATGTTTGCAAGTCAACAAACTGCATAACCTGGTACAATGGGTAATCGACATATTAGCAAACATCGATTGTTCAATTACCCTGCATCCTGTCCTCCAAAAGTAACAGACAATATTCTGTAGGCGCTGATATAAGAGGTAAATGGCAATAATTGAGCAAGTCACAAATATCTATTCAAGCATCAATTACTATGTACAATAGTCTGTGTTTCTTGACCAACCGAAAAAACACAAATGCAATAGCCAATCCTGGCCTACTGAAAATAAAGATCTGGCTGTGTCATCACAGCCACAATAGTAAAAGAATGGCTCGCCATAGTCTGGGCCCTGAAAAAATTGCAGCCTTACCAATATGGCAAAGAGTTCATGATCCTAACCAATCACAGTCCTTGAAGTTGACTAAATCGAATTGCAAGGGACAATGGACGTTTACTCAGATGGAGTCTGGCCTTACAGTCCTATAATTTTTTGGTCTCAAATAAAAAGGGTAAACAAACATCATGGAAATGCTGACAGACTGTCCGGACAAGTGGAGAAGGATGATCAGAAGCCTATCGAATCTGGCAGCCGTGTCAACAGTGACCCACAATGGAACCAGCAGTCACCAGGACAAATTAAGGAGTGGGAGGAATGTGACTACACCGTGTCAATCTGGCCACTGGTGTGGGGGTGAATTATTCTTAATTATGCCAGTCGTACTGTCCCTTTGTTCTGTAGGTCAAGGGACAATGCTGTATGTGAGACTGTCCATTGACCCTTGTATTGTGTTAGGGTTATGGCCACCTGGTCCCCCGCTACTCACCTCCTCGCTCCTGCGTCCTGGCGCATTGCTAGACGGGGATCACTGTGGCCTCCTGCGCTGTCGGTCTCGTGGTCGGCGATGGAACTTCGGGTCTCGCGCATGCGCACTAGGATGCACCGCGCACATTGCCTGCATCTTTAACCACTGTAGTGTTCTGACCCGGAAGCACCACCTGGCCAATGGGGTTGCGCCGACAGGTATATCAGGCCGCCCTCCCTTATTAGAGGCACCTGATTATTGTGTAGCTCTCAGTGCCAATATTTAGGCTCCTGGTATCTGGTCGCCCAGAGCCCTTGCCTCTCTCATGGCTACCCATTCCCCGGTTCTTAGGTCCCTTTCTGAGTGTTTCTCCCTGTGCCCTGCTACCCTGTTGTCATTTGCTTTCACTCCTAGTTTTTCCTACCTTTGCAGTCCTCTCCATCCTTCCCTGGTCGTTCCCTTCCTCCGTTGTTCCCTCAGACCTTTGACCTTGTCTACCGACTTTTGTCCCTCTTCTGTCCCTGTCTGTCTGTGTTCTGTGGGATACTTCCTTTCCCTTCCCTCAGTACCCCAGTCCGGTACTATTTTGTCCCTTTTTGGCTTTTTCTACAAGCCGCCCTCCTGGTATCGGCTGTCGAGGTACTTCAGCCCCCTGGCCCTGCCCCTAACGATCCCTGTATAGGGGACAGTTTCATCTGGTTAGCTCACCCAGAGGGTCCACTCTAGGAAGCTCAACATTCCCAGGTGTTACAGAATAATCAGGCCCTGGACCCCGCCGATGCTGCTCTCTCCGCCCAGAAAGAATTGACCTTCCTGCGTGAGAATCAAAACCGCATCATGTCCTGTATGCAATCTATGGAGTCTAGACTATCTTCCCTACAGGCCTCGGACCCTGTAAATGCCACTCAGCTAGCTAGCCTTCAGCAGAAACTTGCACAGCAGCATGATACACAATCTCGCATGCTGAGTTACATGGCCTCTGTGGACGACCGTCTGTACAACCTTCAGTCCACAGCCGCTGCACAGGCACCATCTCGTGACCCTGAGCCGGTCCCTGCTCCAAATCCTCCACCGCGTCTAGGGAGGCCGCTTGGATATAGTGGAGATCCTAAACTTTGCCAGGGTTCACTGAACCAGTGCCGCCTTCATTTTGAGCTACTACCCAAGCAATACCCCACCGACTGGGCAAAAGTGGCATTCATAGTGTCTCATCTAGAGGGAGAGGCCCTAGCTTGGGTAAATTCCCTATGGGAAAGTGACGACCCCATAGTTTCTAATCTGCTGATCTTTTTTGATACATTTCGTAGAGTTTTTGTTGAGCCACTGAGTCTCTCTTCAATCTTAACCAGGGTGCTCTCACTGTTGGGCAGTGCGCCATTCGCTTTCGCACACTGTTTTCTGAGTTGGGGTGGAATAATGAGGCGCTGGTCCAGTCTTTTTAGCGGGGACTTTCAAGTAAGATTAAGGATGAGCTTGCAGGGCCGGATACTCCGACTTCTCTGGAGGATCTTATTTCTTTGGCTACGCGCATAGATCTGCGTTTCCAGGAGTACTCTCTGGAGTCGGCTAGAGAGAGGAGAGCTTTCAGACAGTCTTCCTCTGTTCACAGGCCACCCAGTCCGCGTTCGACTGGGGATTAATGTGCTTCCACATCAGAACCGATGCAGGTGGATCGGCTCAAGATGGCGGAGCTGCGTCTTAGGGACAGATGTGCGCAGGGCTTGTGGTTCTATTCCGGGGTAGCCTCTCACTTTCTCCAAGGTAAGGTAAGAGAGGCCCCCCTAGGTGTGTGTGACTCCTCTCCACCCCTTATTTTGTCTGTTTTAATTGTTTTAGGTCAGAGACGCGGTTCTGAGGTGGCTTATGTGGATTCGGGCGCGGCAGGGAACTTTATCAGGCTCAAGGAGGTGAATAAACATCGTATTCCCGTTATTACCCTGCAGAATCCATGCATGATTGCATTGGTGGATGCCAAACCCTTGCAAGAACCCGTCACTATGGTTACAGGGAGGTGGTGCTGCAGATTGGAGCCTTGCATCAGGAGAAGATTGCTTTCTACGTGCTGCCCAAACTATCTCACGCGCTGCTTCTTGGTCTTCCCTGGCTCAGGGCGCATGAGCCCGTCCTTGACTGGCGCTCGGGTGAGGTTCTTTGGGGGCACTCATGTAACGAACGGTGTCTGCTGTCTGTTCATCTAGCAAGATCTCTACGGTTTTCTTCTGTTCCTTCTGGGCAGCGTTCCGCCTACTGGTCATTCGCTGATGTTTTCGACAAAACGGAGGCAGAGAGCCTTCCTCCACATCGGCCATATGATTGCCCAATTGTGCTAGTTCCTGGTACCACTCCTCCTAGGGGTAGAATCTACCCGCTGTCGCCTGCTGAAACCGCAGCCATGTCAGAATATATTCGGAAGAATCTTGCCAAGGTGTTTATACAGAAGTCGTCCTCTCCTGCAGGAGCCAGATTTTTCTTTGTCAAAAAGGACGGCTTTCTTCGGCCTTGCATAGATTACCACGGACTGAATTATATCACGGTCAAGAACAAGTCGCCGCTCATTCCGGAGCTCTTTGACCGCTTAAGAGGGGCTCGGATCTTCTCTAAACTAGACCTTCGTGGTGCCTACAATCTGATCCGTATTCGCTCCGGAGATGAGTGGAAGATCGTCTTTAATACACGGGATGGACATTAAGAATATTTTGTCATGCCCTTCGGCCTCTGCAATGCACCCGCAGTGTTTCAGGAGTTGGTTAACAATATCTTCCGGGATCTGCTATATTCTTGTGTTGTGTTGTACCTGGATGACATCCTCGTTTTTTCCTCAGACCTTTCTTCCCATAGAAGAAGTGTTCGTCTGGTACTGCAGCGACTGTGGGAGAATCGCCTTTATGCCAAGATCGAGAAGTGCATTTTTGAGCAGACTTCCATACCCTTCTTGGGGTATATTATCTCCGACTCAGGATTAAAGATGGATCTCGAGAAGGTGTCCGCTATTCTCAAAAGGCCTCGTCCTGTTGGATATAGGTCCATCCAACGGTTTCTTGGTTTTGCAAATTATTACAGGCAGTTTATTCCTCATTTTTCCTCAGTCTCCAAGCCAATCTCGTCTCTCATCCGAAAAGGAGTTAATCCCAATGCCTGGACCTCGAAGGCTGAAGACACCTTTCAGATTCTAAAGCAGTCCTTTGCGGTTACGCCTGTGCTACATCGCCAGAGGCTAGCAAGCAGTTCATCCTCGAGGTGGATGCTTCCTCCACGGTAGCCAGAGCGGTACTCTCCCAAAGGGCTTCTTCTGGTTGGTTAGTCACGTGTGGTTTTTTCTCCAAAGCATTTTCTTCATCGGAATGCAGTAAAGGTACTGCCACACTAAGCTATCCCGCTAGCGATCTCGTTAGCGTTGCATACTAATGAGATCGCTAGCGGGATTGTTTCTATATCGCTAAATGCGGTCACATTTAGCGATATAGTTAACGACGCTATCGCCGTTAGCGATCTTCTTAACGACTTTAGCGGTACAAAAGTACCCTAAATCGCTAAGAAAAGGTGCCACACAGCGATAAGATACTTACCCAGCGGGAGCGCCAGCGATGAAATAGGGTCCGGAACGATTCCAGCGACGAGCGAGATCACAGCAGGAAGCTCGTCGCTGGAAGCTGCCGCACTGAACAATATCGCTAACGGGATCGCTAAATAGTGACGTTTTTTAGCGATCCCGTTAGCGATATTGTTTAGTGTGGCATACCCTTTACTCCATCGGAGACCGTGAGCTATTGGCCATAAAAGTAGCTCTGGAGGAATGGCGCTACCTTCTTAAAGGGGCTGTAAATCTCTGTAAAATCTTCACCGACCATAAAAATCTGGCCTGTATCCAGTCCGCACAGAGGCTCAACTCCCGGCAAGCCAGATGGTCTCTATTTTTTGCCCGCTTTGACTTCGAGCTTCACTTCCGTCCAGGCTGCAAGAATGTCAAGGCTGATGCGCTGTCTAGATCTCTTCAGTCAGCTGATATGGTAGAAGAACCATCGCACATTATTGATCTTGACAAGATCATCACCGTGGCTCCTTTGAATCTCGTTACTCCACCACCGGGCAAGACTTTCGTTTTGGAGGCTGACAGAGGAGTGTTACTTTGGGGGCATTCGTTTAAAATCACTGGTCATCCAGCGATTAAGAAGACTCTTGCACTCATCTCTCGAGTCGCTACTACTGGTGGCCTTCTCTTCGTCAGGACATTGAAGACTTCACTGCTTCCTGTCCCTCTTGTGCCAAGACCATGGTACCAAGACGTCTACCTTCTGGTCTTCTGCTACCTCTGCCAGTTCCCTCGGCTTCATGGCAACATATAGCTATGGATTTTATCACTGACCTTCCTCGTTCCTCTGGTTGTACAGTGATTCTGGTGGTCATGGACCGGTTCTCTAAAATGGCTAATTTCGTCCGTTTACCAGGGCTGCCTTCCACTCCTGAATTAGCCAAAATTTTTATACATCATATCTTCAGACTCCATGGATTCCCTCAAAACATCGCGTCTGACTGAGGTGTTCAGTTCACTTCCCGGTTCTGGAGAGCTCTTTGCAGACTCATGGACGTGTCTCTAGATGTCTCCTCTGCATACCATCCTCAGACCAACGGTCAAATAGAGCGAACTAACCAGGTGTTGGCCTTCTACCTGCATCATTTCTCCAACGCGCATCAAGAGTGAGTCTGCATTCTTCCCTGGGCAGGATTTGCATATAATAACCACCCCAGCGAGTCGTCAACCAAGTCTCCATTTTTTGTTGTCTTTG
Source organism: Oophaga sylvatica (assembly GCA_033576555.1). Lineage (NCBI taxonomy): Eukaryota > Metazoa > Chordata > Amphibia > Anura > Dendrobatidae > Oophaga > Oophaga sylvatica. Next base: position 1,787,047 of record JARQOD010000002.1, read on the forward strand.
GACAACATCCTGGTATGGCGCTTCCAGTATCCGTGGCCTCAGGTGTACCCGCAGCTGACTCTTTGTCTATAGAGTTTTCTGAAATTTGGAAGGAGACCATGGGAGCGCTTGAAAAGGCTGAAGATCGGACGAAGAGACATGCTGATAAGAGGTGCTTGGATTCCGCACCTTATCTTCCTGGCGATAAGGTGGCTTGCTTCCAAATACATTAGACTGAAGATTCCCTCTTACAAACTAGGTCCTCGATAAATTGGTCCTTATGAGATCCTCGGATGTATCAACGACGTTACCTATAAAATAGGGTTGCCTGCCTCGCTCCAGGTTCCTAACGCCTTCCATGTCTCTCTGCTTAAACCTGTGGTACTTAGTCATTTCCATTCTGCACCCGGCTCTACCCCTCAACCGGCTAGTATCAACAATGTCTTTGAGGTAAGGGACATACTAGCCATGAAGAAAGTCAGGGGGAGAACTTTCTTTCTCAATGATTTGAAGGGTTTCGGTCCTGAGGAGAGATCCTGGGAGCCTCGGGAGAACATTGATGCACCCCGTATTCTTAGGAGATTCTGTCCAATCTCAGGAAAGGGGAATGTAAAGGGGGGGTACTGGTAAGGTTATGGCCACCCAGTCCCCCGCTACTCACCTCCTTGTTCCTGCATCCCGATAGGTATATCAGGCCGCCCTCCCTTAGTGGAGGCACCTGATTATTGTGTACCTCTCAGTTCCAGTATTTAGGCTTCTGGTATCTGGTCGCCCATAGCCCTTGCTCCTCTCGTGGCTACCCATTCCCCGGTTGTTAGGTCCCTTTCTGATTGTTTCTCCCTGTGCCCTGCCACCCTGTGGTCATTTTCTTTCCCTCCTAGTTTTTCCTACCTCTGCAGTCCTCTCTATCCTTTTCCGCTGTTCCCTCAGACCTTTGACCTTGTCTCCCCTCTCCTGTCCCTGTCTGTCTGCGTTCTGTGGGATACTTACTTTCCCTTCCCTCAGTACCCCAGTCCTGTGCTATTTTGTCCCTTTTTGGCTTTTTACCTTCCTACGAGCCGCTCTCCTGGTACTGGCTGTCAAAGTACTTGAGCCCCCTGGGCCTGCCCCTAACGATCCCTGTATAAGTGTCGGTTTCATCTGTTTAGCTCATCCAGGGGGGTTCGGCACCGAGACCCAGAGGGTCCACTCTAGGAAGCTCGACTTTCCCAGATGTTACATATTGTAATTTGTGGAAAGCCTGCTGATTACGTATTTCACCAGCCCCCGGCAGTGTACAAGTCTGCACAACTTGGAGGACAAATATGCAGTCTAATTGAACAATGAGAGATTACCTCTTCCCACCTTCCTCCAATCCTGTGGGACAATGCTCTAAAATGAGAGCTGTGGTATATAAAAGGGCCCTGCTCCTGTCATCAATGTGACTCAACAGGAAATCGGTTCCAACTGGTGGCATACAGATCTGATCTACTGCCCATCACTGATCCCACAGTTTTTTTGAGAACCCAGGTTGGGACAATTGTTTAATCTGGCCACATACCTCACTGTGCTCTGTCAGCTTCCTAAGATTGCTGCTATCTCTTCTCTGTGGGTGTCTCCCAAAAGCTGAGTGATACTGGATAGGGTAGTTGGCCCTGGATGCCCCAAAGATGCGGAAATTCTAATCTGTGGTGAGCCAGCGGAAGGGCGAGACTGTCATTTTCACCATCTTGTGTACCTGCTGGGAACATGTACTACATGTTGTTGACTGCTGGTGATCCAATAAAGTCTTATTGAACTGTAATACTCTCACCATGTGTTGTTTGAGTAGTGCTCTGCTCATAGGGAAGGAGTGCAGGCATTCAGTGGGATGAGCCCTAGCCCGTGCAGTCTTTCTAAAGACAGCCAGGCCAGCAGACGAGAGCACCCACTGACCCCCTATTACTTAACCTTCTGTGTGGTGTAGTGCCGCCAATTACCACACCTTTGTGTCGTGGTGCCCTTTTAGCTGCGTCTACTTTGTGATGTACTGCCCTCTATTGCTGCATCTACACTGGGTACAGAAAGAATTCAGACCCCTTTAAATTTTTCACTCTTTAATTGCAGCCATTGGGTAAATTCAAAAAAGTTCATTTTTTCTCATTAATGTGCACTCTGCACCCCATCTTTACTGAAAAAAACAGAAATGTAGACATTTTTGCAAATTTATTAAAAAGAAAAACTGAAATATCACATGTTCATAAGTATTCAGCCCCTTTGCTCAGACACTCATATTTAAGTCACATGTCCATTTCCTTGTGATCCTCCTTGAGATGGTTCTACTCCTTCATTGGAGTCCAGCTGTGTATAATTACACTGATAGGACTTGATTTGTAAAGGCACACACCTGTCTATATAAGACCTCACAGCTCACAGTGCATGTCACACCAAATGAGAATCATGAGGTCAAAGGAACTGGCCAAGGAGCTCAGAGACAGAATTGTGGCAAGGCACAGATCTGGCCAAGGTTACAAAAGAATTTCTTCAGTACTCAAGGTTCCTAAGAGTACAGTGGCCTCCATAATCCTTAAATGGAAGAAGTTTGGGGCCACGAGAAGTCTTCCTAGACCTGGCCGTCCAGCCAAACTGAGCAAACATGGGAAAAGAATCTTGGTGACAGAGGTAAAGAAGAACCCCAAGAGCACTGTGGCTGAGCTCCACAGATGCATTAGGGAGATGGAATAAAGTTCCACAATGTCAACTATCACTGCAGCCTCCACCAGTCGTGCCCCAACTGAAGCCTTTCCTCAGTGCAAGACATATGAAAGCCCGCATAGAGTATAATAAAAAAAAAACACATGAAGGACTCCCAGACTATGAGAAATAAGATTCTCTGGTCTGAGGAGACGAAGATAGAATTATGCCCAAAAAGTTCTAAGTGGCACATGTGGAGAAAACCAGGCACTGCTCATCACCTGCCCAATACAATCCCAACAGTGAAACATGGTGGAGGCAGCATCATGGTATGGGGGTGTTTTTCAGATGGAAACATGAATGCGGCCAAGTGCAGAGGTATCCTGGATGAAAACCTCTTCCAGAGTGCTCTGGACCTCAGACTTGGCCGAAGGTTCACCTTCCAACAAGACAATGACCATAAGCACACAGCTAAAATACCGTATATACTCGTGTATAAGCCGAGATTTTCAGCCCATTTTTTAGGGCTGAAAGTCCCCCTCTCGGCTTATACGCGGGTCATATATGGGAGTTGGCGGGGGAGGGGGAGCGGGGGTGTCGGATCATACTCACCCCTCCGCCGGCGCGGTCTCTGCAGCCCCCCTGCTTCTCCCACGATCTCTGGCTCCTTTCTGCAGCGGTCACATGGTACCGCTCATTAAAGTCATGAATATGCACATATTCATGACTTTAATGAGCGGTGTGACCGCTGTAGGAAGGAAGAGCTGCGGAGACCGCCGGGAGAAGAGGAGACGCTGCAGAGAGAGACGCGCCGGCGGAGGGGTGAGTATAGCGATATTCACCTGTCCCGTTCCACCGCTGCGCGCTGCTCCGACCTCCTCGTCCGACTCTGAATGTTCAGGCAGAGGGCGCGATGACGTCGTTAGTGCGCGCTGTGCCCCCAGCCTGATCATTCACTGCCGAGGACCCGGAAGCGGGAGCAGTGCAGCGGTGGACAGGTAAATATCTCAGGTGCCGGGGTCTTGAGCCAGCGGTGACACCGGTACATGTCCCCCATAGCGCGCCGGTGTCATCGCCTGCTCAGGACACCGGCACCTGGCCCCCAGCGACGAGAGGTGAGTATGTCATTTTTTTGCAGCAGCAGCGCGGCAGCATAAGGGACATACTATGGGGCATAATCTGTGGAGCATATAGGGGGCCTAATCTGTGGAACATATGGGGGCCTAATTGTTAGAACCCTCTTGTTAGGTTTTGTTTCACTTTGCTGGTCACATGACCTTTTTACCCTATTTAGTCTGGTTCCGCCCTTCTGGCTTTGCTGGACTTCATTGTATTATCTACTCTTAAGCTAGCCGGGTGCTTAGGTGCCTTACTCTGTCAGTTTTGCTTGATCTTAGGATCTCTTAGTATTTGTTTTCTGTTTTATTTCCCTGCTACACTTTCTGTTAGGAGGTGTCCACCTTTTCACCCAGTCCCTAGATCTTGTAGGGATTCCTCCCTCGCAACTATAGGTCTTCGTTCAGACTAGCTGAGGACTTTAGCGGGTCTGGTCGCAGGATCAGGTCCCCCGTTACATCGTAGGGATCCAGCTCAGTCCTATTGTAGGGACAGAATTCCCACCTTTCCTTAGTGCTTGTAGCAGATCATAACAGTAAGTCCAGCCTAAAGAAAAAAAAAAATCTCTAAGCAAAGATTTTCTGTTTTCCATCATGGTGTCGGTTCAGGATTTGGTTCAGCGCCTGCAGGGACTTTCTCTGGAGGTGGCTGAAATCCAGCAACACGTGAGTAGTTGTTCTGGAGCACATTTCGTGGAGCCAAAGGTACGTTTGCCTGATTTATTTTTTGGTGAACAACAAGATTTTTTTTCTTTTAAAAATGCTTGCTTGTTGTATTTCCGTTTGAGACCCAGATCCTCTGGTGATGACGCACAGCGCATAGGGTTCATAATGTCACTTTTGCGCAAAGAACCTCAGGATTGGGCCTTTTCTCTGCAGCCTAGTGATCCATGCTTTATATCAGTGGATAGTTTTTTTTCTGCTTTGGGGTTATTGTATGACGATCCGGATCGTGTTTCATCAGCTGAGACAGAATTGAGACGTTTGAGACAGGGATCAGGTAATGTGGAGAAATATTGTACTCACTTCAGAAGGTGGTCCACACAGGTGGGCTGGAACGATTCAGCTTTGAAAAGTTTATTTCTTGCATGGTTAAGTGAAAGGGTTAAAGATTTGCTGATTGCTTATCCTATACCTGGTAACTTGCAAGAGGCTATGCAATTAGCCATACTGGTGGATAGAAGACTGTGTTTAACACTCCACTGGGTCATTTTGAGAATCTGGTTATGCCTTTTGGACTTTCCAGTGCTCTGGCATTTTTTCAGAATCTTATTAATGACATCCTTAGACCTTTGATCGGCAGAAGTGTGGTTGTGTATTTGGATGACATTTTGATTTATTCACCGGATTTGGTGTCTCATTGGAGGAGTGTGCGTGAAGTATTACAGTTACTGAGTGATAATTCACTTTTTGCCAAACTAGAAAAATGTGAGTTCGCTGTACAGAGACTTAGTTTTTTGGGCTACATTGTCTCCAGTGAAGGTTTTGAGATGGACCCGGTGAAAGTGCAAGCTGTGCAGGAATGGCCTAGACCTATTGGTGTGAAATCAATACAGAGGTTTTTGGGGTTCGCCAATTATTATAGAAAATTCATAAAAGATTTTTCTGTGATTGCCAAACCTCTGACCGATCTCACCAGGAAAGGTGCTGATGCGGTTCAGTGGACTACTGAGGCCATTGAGGCTTTTGTGTTGCTAAAGGAGAGGTTCAGCTCTGCTCCCATCCTTACGCAGCCTGATGTGACTAAACCATTTTTGGTTGAGGTTGATGCTTCTTCTGTGGGGGTCGGTGCGGTGTTGTCTCAGGAAAAGACGGATGGAGTACATCCCTGTGCTTTTTTTTCAAAGAAATTTTCTGAGTCTGAACTAAATTATGATATCGGTAATCGGGAATTGTTGGCAATTAAACTCGCATTTGAACACTGGCGTCATTTTTTGGAGGGAGCGGAATTTCTCGTTCAAGTCTTCACCGATCATAAAAATCTGATCTACCTTGATGCTGCCAAACGCTTGAATGCCCGTCAGGCTAGGTGGGCACTGTTTTTCTCACGCTTTAATTTTACCGTTACTTACATCCCAGGTACTAAAAATGTTAAAGCTGATGCTTTGTCTCGCAGCTTTTCTCCTATGGTGGGTACTGAGGAGGAGGAGGAAAACATCTTGCAAGAGGGGGTTGTTATTGCGGTTTTGGACTCCGTGTTGGAAGATGAGATTCTTAAAGCACAGGAGAATGCCCCATCTAACACGCCGCATGGGAGGTTGTTTGTGCCTGGTACCCTGAGGAGAGATTTGTTTGATGAATGTCATGACTCTCGGTTGGCAGGTCATCCTGGAATCTCTGAGACCAAGAGACTTGTGGGTCGCAGTTTTTGGTGGCCAGGATGGCAGAAGGAAGTCATTAAGTGGGTGCGTCAATGCACTGTGTGTGCTAGATCTGTCTTCTCATACTCCTGCTGCGGGGTTGCTTTGCCCTCTGGAGGTCCCTAGTGCACCTTGGACACATTTGTCTATGGACTTTATTACTGACCTTCCCCCTCTGAGGGTTTCACTGTCATCTGGGTGGTCGTGGACCGTTTTAGCAAGATGTGTCACTTGGTTCCTTTCATCAAACTGCCCTGCGCTAAGACTCTCGCTAAGGCCTTTGTCAAGGAAATTGTCAGACTACATGGCGTTCTTACTGACATTGTTTCTGATAGGGGACCTCAGTTCGTGGCTCGTTTTTGGCGCGCCTTTTGTGACAGGTTGGGAGTTCATTTGTCGTTTTCATCCGGATATCATCCTGAGTCTAATGGCCAGACAGAAAGGAAAAACCAGGATGTTGAGCAGTTCTTGCATTGTTTTGTGACTGATAATCAAGAGGAGTGGTCTGAGTTTCTGCCACTTGCTGAGTTTGCTCTTAACAACCATACATCCGCTTCTGCTGGTTGTTCGCCTTTTTTTTGTTGTACTGGGAGACATCCGTCTTTTGGGTCATTTTCCAAGTTGGGATCGGCTGTACCTGAAGAGGAGAATTTTTCTGGTGTTTTGGAGAGAGTTTGGACTGATGTGCGTGGTAATCTTCAGGAGGCTAACAAAAGATCCAAAGTGTATTTTGATAGAAAACGACAAGAGGTTTTGTTTGCTATTGGTGACATGGTTTGGTTGTCCTCTAAGAATCTGCGCTTGAGGATTCCGTCTAAGAAATTGGGTCCCAAGTTTGTAGGGCCCTTTAAGGTGCTTCAGGTTATTAACCAATCTGCTGTTAAGTTGGAGCTTCCCACCTCCTGGAAGATTAATCCGGTGTTTCATGTTTCTCTCTTGAAAAAAGCTGAGGTCTCAGATGGAGACGTCTCGGCCACTGTTCCCCTGGTGGTGGAGGACGGGCAATATGAGATTTCCCGCATCCTAAATTCTAGACGGTATAGAGGGAGTTTACAGTACCTCGTCGCTTGGAAGGGTTATGGACCCGAGGATAACTCATGGGTGAGGGCGGATGATGTTTCTGCGTCTAGACTTGTCAGAGCGTTTCACAAGAGGTTTCCGGATAAGCCTAAGTCCTAGGGGATCCGGAGGATCCTCTTAGAAGGGAGGGTACTGTTAGAACCCTCTTGTTAGGTTTTGTTTCACTTTGCTGGTCACATGACCTTTTTTCCCTATTTAGTCTGGTTCCGCCCTTCTGGCTTTGCTGGACTGCATTGTATTATCTACTCTTAAGCTAGCCGGGTGCTTAGGTGCCTTAAGGTACTGCCACACTAAACAATCCCGCTAGCGATCACGATAACGACGCATACTAATGCGATCGCTAGCGGGATTGTTTCTATATCGCTAAGTGCGGCCACATTTAGCGATATAGTTAACGACGCTATCGCCGTTAGCGATCTTCTTAACGACTTTAGCGGTACAAAAGTACCGCTAAATCGCTAAGAAAAGGTGCCACACTAGCGATATATACTTACCCAGCGGGAGCGCCGACGAGAAAATAGGGTCCGGAACGATTCCAGCGACGAGCGAGATCACAGCAGGAAGCTCGTCGCTGGCAGCTGCCGCACTGAACAACATCGCTAACGGGATCGCTAAATAGTGACGTTTTTTAGCGATCCCGTTAGCGATATTGTTCAGTGTGGCATACCCTTTACTCTGTCAGTTTTGCTAGATCTTAGTATCTCTTAGTATTTGTTTTCTGTTTTATTTTCCCTGCTACACTTTCTGTTAGGAGGAGTCCACCTTTTCACCCAGTCCCTAGATCTTGTAGGGATTCCTCCCTCGCAACTATAGGTCTTCGTTCAGACTAGCTGAGGACTTTAGCGGGTCTGGTCGCAGGATCAGGTTCCCCGTTACATCGTAGGGATCCAGCTCAGTCCTATTGTAGGGACAGAATTCCCACCTTTCCTTAGTGCTTGTAGCAGATCATAACACTAATCTGTGGAACATATGGGGGCCTAATCTGAGGAGCATATGGGGGCTGTTGTGAATATGCTGGAGGTGGCTTCTGAGCTGGGGCTCCCTCCGGTGGTTGCTGAGGGTAATGAACTGATTACTGAATGGCCTTCAGCTGGCGCTGAATGGTAGGATATAAGTGGCCTGATTTCCCAGCAGCCTTGCCGGTTATCAATTGATCCTTCTGGTCTTGCTTGAAGCACTGCTAGTTTCCTGCTCTCCTTCAGATAAGTGTTTGTTATTTTTTTTTCCTCTGTTTGATTTTCTCTGCTGGTTTGCTGCTTGCAGTGGACTGCAGCCTGTCCCCTTTTGGGGGTCTGGCGCTGCAATTGTGCTCCGTTTGTGTCTGCACTTTTGCTTTGCTCCTTTGTTACTTTTTATTTGCTGAATAGCGTTTTGTTACACCAGAGATCTGATTTAGGTGGATGAGATCGTGTGATCTCAGTTTTTTTGGCAATCAGAAGTGTTGGTATTTTTATTAGGGTTTTGTTGGATTGCAGTCAGAATTCTTTCCTGTACTTTTCTGTCTAGACAGATTGGGCCCCAGCGTTTGCTCATTCTATTTTCTGTCTGTGTCCGAGCTTTCTTCTTGTCTAACCACCATTACATGTTTGGGGGCTTCCTATTTTCTTTGGGGATCTGCTCCGGGGCAGATAGCTTTCATCTTTCTGCCTTTAGGTGTAGTTATCTCTCAGGCTGTGACGAGGCGTCTAGGATCACCGTAGGAACGCTCCACGGCTACCTCTAGTTGTGTGGTTAGTTCAGGTTACTGCAATCCAATAGGTTGCAGCCTCTCTGGTGTATTACCGCTTTTGCTATTTTTTGCTATTTCTCCTCAGTTACTGAAACATAACAGGGGGCCTAATCTGTGGAACATATGGGGGCATAATCTGAGGAGCATATGGGGGCCTAATCTGTGGAGCATATGGGGGCCTAATCAGTGGAACATATGGGGGCATAATCTGAGGAACATATGGGGGCCTAATCTGTGCAACATATGGGGGCATAATCTGAGGAACATATGGGTGCCTAATCTGTGGAACATATGGGGGCATAATCTGTGGAGCATATTGGGCATAATCTGTGCAACATATGGGGGCCTAATCTGTGCAGCATATGGGGGCATAGTCTGTGGAACATATGGGGGCATAATCTGTGGAGCATATGGGGGCCTAATCTGTGGAGCATATTGGGCATAATCTGTGCAGCATATGGGGGCATAATCTGTGGATTATACGGGGGCCTAATATTTGCAGTTTATGGGGGCCTAATCTATGGAGCATATGGGGGCATAATCATTTTTCACCCTAGGCTTTTACGCGAGTCAATAAATTTTCCCAGTTTTTTGTGGCAAAACTAGGGGGGTCGGCTTATACACTGGTCGGCTTATACATGAGTATATAGTGTGGTGCCTCTATTACTGTGCCTGCTGTGTGGCATGATGCCCCATATTACTGAGCCTGCTGTGTGGTGTGGTGACCCCTATTACTGCGCCTGCTGTGTGTCGTGGTGCCCCCTATTACTGCGCCTGCTGTGTGGTGTGGTGCCCCTATTACTGTGCCTGCTGTGTGGCATGATGCCCCATATTACTGAGCCTCCTGTGTGGTGTGGTGACCCCTATTACTGCGCTTGCTGTGTGTCATGGTGCCCCCTATTACTGCCCCTGCTGTGTGGTGTGGTGCCCCTATTACTGAGCCTGCTGTGTGTCATGGTGCCCCCTATTACTGTTCCTGCAGTGTGTTGTGGTGCCCACTATTACTGCGCCTGCTGTGTGTCATGGTGCCCCCTATTACTGCGCTGCTGTGTGGCGTGGTGCCCCCTATTACTGTTCCTGCTGTGTGTTGTGGTGCACCCTATTACTACGCCTGCTGTGTGTCATGGTGCCCCCTATTACTGCGCTGCTGTGTGGCGTGGTGCCCCCTATTACTGTTCCTGCTGTGTGTTGTGGTGCACCCTATTACTACGCCTGCTGTGTGTCATGGTGCCCCCTATTACTGCGCTGCTGTGTGGCGTGGTGCCCCCTATTACTGTTCCTGCTGTGTGTTGTGGTGCCCCGTATTACTGCGCCTGCTGTGTGGCATGGTGTCCCCTATTACTGTTCCTGCTGTGTGTTGTGGTGCCCCGTATTACTACACCTGCTGTGTGGCGTGGTGCCCCCTATTACTGTTCCTGCTGTGTGTTGTGGTGCCCCGTATTACTGCGCCTGCTGTGTGGCATGGTGTCCCCTATTACTGTTCCTGCTGTGTGTTGTGGTGCCCCGTATTACTACACCTGCTGTGTGGCGTGGTGCCCCCTATTACTGTTCCTGCTGTGTGTTGTGGTGCCCCGTATTACTGCGCCTGCTGTGTGGCATGGTGTCCCCTATTACTGTTCCTGCTGTGTGTTGTGGTGCCCCGTATTACTGCGCCTGCTGTGTGGCATGGTGTCCCCTATTACTGTTCATGCTGTGTATTGTGGTGCCTCGTATTACTGCGACTGCTGTGTGGTGTGGTGCTGTCACGCTGTATAGCAGATATATATATATGTGATGTCAGTAATCTATATCAAAAGGGCAACATACTATATAACATGCGCATAGATATATGATAACATAGAATTACCTGACAGAAAGTCCAGTGGGTCAATACGGAATCCGTTATACGCTGTCTCCGGCTAGAGGGTGACCGGGGTCTATGCTGACCCTAAACTGGGGTCCTAACTAATCCCTCTACCTGGAGGTACTGTTAAAGGTACAGAGGTCCAGGCCACCAGCGTAAACCCTGTCTCCTATCAATCCCTGCCAACTGTAATCTAGTCCTAAGAAGGACCCTGATTACCACCAAAGGGAATGAACAGGTAACGGTTAATGAACAGAAAGACATACAAGAAAGACAAGAAATAACGTAAATAAAGTCTTACATACAACACTCACACACAGTAGGAACACCTAAGGTCTCAGAGAAAAACTATAAGCTATAAGAGTAAAAACAACTAAGGAGCTCTTAGCTTAAGTATTCTCAGAACCGATCCAGTCTGCTAGACTACATGAATGCTTTCACCGGCATCTAACACCCAGACTGGCAGGGATATAAAGGAAGCTAATTAGAACATAATCAAAAGCAGCCGGGCGAGGCTGGACCTAGTCTTAGCAAAGAGCTAGGTAAAATTAACTCCCTCATTACCAAACACAAAGAAACAGCAACTCAGCTGTGAGAAGTCAGAGTGTGTAATCGCGACGATCCTCGTGGCGATACACCCATGACAGTACCCCCCCTCTACGAGGGGACTCCGGACCCTCAGGGCCAGGTCTGCCCGGGTGAGTTGTGTGAAAGGTCCGAACCAATCGATCTGCGTTAACATCAGACGCAGGGACCCACGTCCTCTCCTCAGGACCATACCCCTTCCAATGAACCAAGTACTGAAGGGATCGGCGACTGAGACGTGAGTCAATGATTTTCGACCCATGAAATTCCACGTTATCATTGACCACCACTGAAGGAGGAGGTAGAGGTGACGGTATGACTGGTGCCACATACTTTTTAAGTAATGACTTGTGAAACACATTATGAATTTTAAACGTAGGAGGGAGGTCCAGACGAAATGCCACAGGATTAATTATGGAACTGATCCTGTACGGCCCGATGAATCTGGGACCCAACCTCCAGGAGGAAACTTTAAGTTTTATATTCCTGGTAGACAACCAAACTAGATCGTTCACCTTCAGATCTAGACCAGAAACTCTCCCCCTATCAGCCATCCGTTTGTAACGGTTCCCCGTAACCTTCAGTCTTAACCGATCTGGAACTATCAGTCTCCCTGGAAGTCCCACAGGGGCGTCCCCCTGAGCCCCCAATACCTCCCCCTCAAGCTCAGAGCATACAGCTGACACTACAACTCCCTCCTGAGGAATAGGAACCGGATCATCCGTCTTCCCGGCCCCTGGGAAAGTACGAGATAAGGCATCAGGAAGCAACTTTATTGAGCAGTCATATGCGTGATGAGGAGGTAACTCTTTACACCCCTCCTCTGAGAACATCTCCCCAAAGTCCTCCAGAAAAGGAGACAAAGTCCTAGGCACAACCGCACCGATGACCGTGCTCATGCAGTTATTCCTGCAAAATTCACCCCACTGGCTTATCTTTCTGGATTGCCAATCAATCACTGGGTTATGTTTAGCCAACCAAGGAAGTCCCAACACAATAGGAGTAGGTAGACCCTCCAACACATAACAAGACAATTGCTCTTTATGTATTGCCCCTACTCGAAGATCTATGTTATGAACAGCTTGTACCAAGCTACCTTGACCGAGAGGTCTAGAATCAATAGAGACTATAGGGACCGGTTTGGCCAATACACTCAGTTGCATACCATGCACCTGGGCAAACCGAGCGTCCACCAGATTAGCCCCGGACCCACTATCAAGAAAAACAGAAATCCTCTCAGTTCTAGTACCAATCACCACCTCCGCAGGCACGAGAAACTGAGAGGGATTTGGGGACGAAATACACACTCCCAGGTTAACTCCTTTGCTCAAAGAGGCCCGGGATGGACACCCCCCAACAAAATGTCCCTCTCTCCCGCAAAAGAAACACCTTCTAGTCTTGCGGTGCACCGCCGATTCCCTCCTACAAAAAGATGTCCCTCCCAACTGCATGGGTTCCTCAGAACAGACCAGGGGAACCTCAGTATAAGGGACTTTAGTAGTAGGTGGAGTCATCACGGGAGGCGGAGTTACCTCGCGTCTTCCCCGAATTCGTCTATCAATGCGAATAGCGAGGGCCATAGCAGCCTCCAGTGATGGAGGAGAATCATACTGAGCCAACACATCCTTTAATTTGTCAGACAACCCTTGACAAAACTGGCTCCTAAGAGCTGGGTCATTCCACTGAGTATCTGTTGCCCATCTACGGAACTCAGAAGAATATTCCTCCGCTGGACGATTTCCTTGCCGTATTTTACGTAACTTTGTTTCAGCAAGGGAAACACGATCCGGATCATCATATACCAGACCCAGGGCAGTAAAAAATCGATCCACTGACTGGAGATCTGGGGAGCCTGGAGGAATAGAGAACGCCCAAGATTGAGGGTCCCCTTGTAAGAGCGAGATAACAATTCCCACCCTCTGCTCTTCACTCCCAGATGACCGAGGCCGCAGCCGAAAGTACAATTTACATGCCTCCCGGAAAGTAAAAAATTTGTCCCGCCCACCAGTGAACCTGTCCGGGAGAGCAACCTTAGGTTCAGATCTGGTTTGCTCCGGGGGGGACAAAACCTTGGACTTAATGTCTGCAAACTCCATGGACAACCCCTGCAACTGCCGGGCCAGCTGGGCTACTGGATCCATGACAGCTGGGGAGAATCTTTAGTATGGGCCGGTGAAAATGTCACGCTGTATAGCAGATATATATATATGTGATGTCAGTAATCTATATCAAAAGGGCAACATACTATATAACATGCGCATAGATATATGATAACATAGAATTACCTGACAGAAAGTCCAGTGGGTCAATACGGAATCCGTTATACGCTGTCTCCGGCTAGAGGGTGACCGGGGTCTATGCTGACCCTAAACTGGGGTCCTAACTAATCCCTCTACCTGGAGGTACTGTTAAAGGTACAGAGGTCCAGGCCACCAGCGTAAACCCTGTCTCCTATCAATCCCTGCCAACTGTAATCTAGTCCTAAGAAGGACCCTGATTACCACCAAAGGGAATGAACAGGTAACGGTTAATGAACAGAAAGACATACAAGAAAGACAAGGAATAAAGTAAATAAAGTCTTACATACAACATTCACACACAGTAGGAACACCTAAGGTCTCAGAGATAAACTATAAGCTATAAGAGTAAAAACAACTAAGGAGCTCTTAGCTTAAATATTCTCAGAACCGATCCAGTCTGCTGAACTACATGAATGCTTTCACCGGCGTCTAACACCCAGACTGGCAGAAATATAAAGGAAACTAATTAGAACATAATCAAAAGCAGCCGGGTGAGGCTGGACCTAGTCTTAGCAAAGAGCTAGGTAAAATTAACTCCCTCATTACCAAACACAAAGAAACAGCAACTCAGCTGTGAGAAGTCAGAGTGTGTAATCGCGACGATCCTCGTGGCGATACACCCATGACAGGTGCCCCCTATTACTGCTCCTGCAGTGTGTTGTGGTGCCCCCTATTACTGCTCCTGCTGTGTGTTGTGGTGCCCCGTATTACTGCGCCTGCTGTGTGGTGCTCCCTATTACTGCTCCTGCTGTTTGTCGTGGTGCCCCCTATTACTGCGCCTGCTTTGTGGTGTGGTGCCCACTATTACTGCGCCTGATGTGTGGTGTGGTGCCCCCTATTACTGCGCCTGCTGTGTGTTGGGGTGCCCCCTATTACTGCACCTGCTGTTTGGCGTGGTGCCCACTATTACTGCACCTGCAGTGTGTTGTGGTGCCCCCTATTACTGCTCCTGCTGTGTGTTGTGGTGCCCCGTATTACTGTGCCTGCTGTGTGGTGTGGTGCCCCCTATTACTGCTCCTGCTGTGTGGTGTGGTGACCCCTATTACTGCGCTTGCTTTGTGGTGCCCACTATTACTGCGCCCGATGTGTGGTGTGGTGCCCCCTATTACTGCACCTGCTGTGTGTTGTAATGCACCCTATTACTGCGCCTGCTGTGTGGTGTGTTGCCCCTATTACTGCGCCTGCTGTGTGGTGTGGTGCCCCTATTACTGCGCCTGCTGTGTGTCGTGATGCCACTATTACTGCGCCTGCTGTGTGTGTGGTGCCCCTATTACTGCGCCTGCTGTGTGTTGTGGTGACCCCTATTACTGCGCCTGCTGTGTGTGTGTTGCCCCTATTACTGCGCCTGCTGTGTGTTGGTGCCTCCTATTACTGGCCTGCTGTGTGTGTGTGCCCCTATTACTGCGACCTGCTGTGTGTGGTGCCCCTATTACTGTGCCTGCTGTGTGGCGTGGTGCCCCTATTACTCTGCCTGCTGTGGTCGTGGTGCCCCTATTACTGCGCCTGCTGTGTTGTGGTGCCCCCTATTACTGCCTGCTGTGTGGTGCCCCCTATTATGCGCCTGCTGTGTGGTGGTGCCCCTATTACTGCTGCCTGCTGTGTGTCTGGTGCCCCCTATTACTGCGCCTGCTGTGCTTGGTGCCCCTATTGCTGCGCCTGCTGTGTGGTGCCCACTATTTCTGCGCCTGCTGTGTGTCTGTGCCCCTATTACTGCGCCTGCTGTGTGGTGCCCACTATTTCTGTGCCTGCTGTGTGGTGCCCCTATTTGCGCCTGCTGTGGTTCGTGGTGCCCCCTATTACTGCGCCTGCTGTGTGGATGCCTCATTACTGCGCCTGCTGTGCGTTGTGGTGCCCCCTATTGCTGCGCCTGCTGTGTGGTATGGTGCCCACTATTTCTGCGCCTGCTGTGTGTCATGGTGCCCCCTATTACTGCGCCTGCTGTGTGGTGCCCCTATTTCTGCGCCTGCTGTGTGTCGTGGTGCCCCCTATTACTGCGCCTGCTTGTGTGTGTGCCCCAATTACTGCACCTGCTGTGTGGTGTGGTGCCCAGTAATGGGGTCTACTGTGCTGTAATACCTCTTACATTAGCACCCCGTGTTTCAGGAGGTTCACTCTGCTTTTCCTGGATTCTGAATAAAGGACGCTGGCTCGAAAGGCTTTGTTAAGATCACTGCTTCTCCACGTATTTCCAGTGTGACAACCTTTTACTCACAGGTCTCAGCATATATATACATACAGAGGACAGGACAATCAATAAGTGGCAGGCCAGTAGATAACGGGATCCATTTAAGACCCAGACGTACGTTACAAGAGCTGCAGGTGGTCGGCGGCCCCCGATCATTTACAGTGGGATTTACAAAGGTGGGGGGAGGTCAGAAGTGGGATATCTCGTTTACCTCTGCCCAGGGGTCGCAGCCGGTCGGCTGATGCATTAGGGACATGCATCTCACATTGCACCTATCAAACATGCATATCATATTCTGTAACAGCCCCCTATTACTGCGCCTGCTGTGTGGTGCCCCCTATTACTGCGCCTGCTGTGTGGCGTGGTGCCCCCTATTACTGCGCCTGCTGTGTGGTGTGGTGCCCCCTATTACTGCGCCTGCTGTGTGGTGTGGTGCTCCCTATTACTGCGCCTGCTGTGTGGTGTGGTGCCCCCTATTACTGCGCCTGCTGTGTGGTGTGGTGCTCCCTATTACTGCGCCTGCTGTGTGGTGTGGTGCCCCCTATTATTGCGCCTGCTGTGTGGTGCTCCCTATTACTGCGCCTGCTGTGTGGCATGGTGCCCCCTATTACTGCGCCTGCTGTGTGGTGTGGTGCCCCCTATTACTGCGCCTGCTGTGTGGTGCTCCCTATTACTGCGCCTGCTGTGTGGTGTGGTGCCCCCTATTACTCTGCCTGCTGTGTGGTGTGGTGCCTCCTATTACTGCGCCTGTTGTGTGGTGTGGTGCTCCCAATTACTGCACCTGCCGTGTGGTGTGGTGCCCCCTATTACTGCGCCTGCTGTGTGGTGTGGTGCCCCCTATTACTGCGCCTGCTGTGTGGTGTGGTGCCTCCTATTACTGCACCTGCTGTGTGGTGTGGTGCTCCCTATTACTGCGCCTGCTGTGTGGTGTGGTGCCCCCTATTACTCTGCCTGCTGTGTGGTGTGGTGCCTCCTATTACTGCGCCTGTTGTGTGGTGTGGTGCTCCCTATTACTGCGCCTGCCGTGTGGTGTGGTGCCCCCTATTACTGCGCCTGCTGTTTGGTGTGGTGCCCCCTATTACTGCGCCTGTTGTGTGGTGTGGTGTCCCCTATTACTGCGCCTGCTGTATGGTGTGGTGCCCCCTATTACTGAGCCTGCTGTGTGGGTGTGGTGCCCCCTATTACTGCGCCTGCTGTGTGGTGCCCACTATTACTGCGCCTGCTGTGTGGTGCTCCCTATTACTGCGCCTGCTGTGTGATGTGGTGCCCACTATTACTACGCCTGCTGTATGGTGTGGTGCCCCCTATTACTCTGCCTGCTTTGTGGTGTGGTGCCCACTATTACTGCGCCTGCTGTATGGTGTGGTGCCCCCTATTACTGCGCCTGCTGTATGGTGTGGTGCTCCCTATTACTGAGCCTACTGTATGGTGTGGTGCTCCCTTTTTTACTGCGCCTGCTGTATGGTGTGGTGCCCCCTATTACTGCATCTGCTGCAGGTCGTGGTGCCCCCTATTACTGCGCCTCCTGTATGGTGTGGTGCCCCCTATTACTGAGCCTGCTGTGTGGTGCCTCCTATTACTGCTCCTGCTGTGTGGTGTGGTGCCCCTATTACTGAGTCTGCTGTGTGGTGTGGTGCCCCCTATTACTGCGCCTGCTGTGTGTCGTGGTGCCCCCTATTACTGCGCCTGCTGTGTGTCGTGGTGCACCACACTTGTTTGATGGAAGCATAATTTGCTTATGTTGGGTAGAACTTGCTTCCTAACAGTCCCCATTATTACCTTTCTTGCTGCTTTCTCGAGAAACCCAACCCCTATGTCACAGAGTATCGCTTATGAAGACACAGCATGGCAGCTTTATTTATCTGCACACAGTGGAGCATTTCATCTAAGTCCTGATGAAGGATCACTACAGGGCAGGGAGAAGGGTAATTAGGAAATGAATGGCAGGAGGAAATAACATGACTGAAATATGGACACTGAAATACTCCCAAATAGTGCCAGATCCATAACACGATGTCATATTATGCCAGACAGGAAAAGCGCCCCCACAGTCAGTGATCTCCTCTGTGCCTCCATTAGGCTCCACATTAACGCCCCAGTTGTAGCCCACATGGTAATAAAGCTGTGCACGTTACAGATAGTCCCAGGACAGTAATCTGGCCCCTTTTATTAAGCATCGCAGGAAAAATTTCCTCCTTTCTGCACCCTCTAAATTAATGATGGCCCCCTTCATTCCCATAATAGTAATAAAGCAATAAATGTGCCACTATAGTGCTTCTTTGTAGGTAATGGGGGGTAAATATTATCTTCTGCCACCCCCTAACTCCGAGCCCACAGAGAGCAAAGCCTCTGATGCCTCTTCTGGGCGTTGTAGTGAGCAATCAGTGGACTGACCAGATGGAGGAGGAACCATGTTCTTCTATAGGTAAAACCGTAGCATGGTCTTGAGGTGCTGAAGGGCCCCCTGACTTAGGGGCCCTGTCATAATGGCTACCGTTGCAGCCCACACAGCTATCCCATTACTCTGGGAATTTTCATCTTCCCTGATCATCACCACCTCTCCAGTCTTAGCCTCTCCTCTTCCCTGATCATCACCACCTCTCCAGTCTTAGCCTCTCCTCTTCCCTGATCATCACCACCTCTCCAGTCCTAGCCTCCCCTCTTCCCTGATCATCACCACCTCTCCAGCTCCTTTAGTCCCCTCTCCTCTTCCTCTCCGATCATCACCACCTCTCCAGTCTTAGCCTCTCCTCTTCCCTGATCATCACCACCTCTCCAGTCTTAGCCTCTCCTCTTCCCTGATCATCACCACCTCTCCAGTCTTAGCCTCCCTCTTCCCTGATCATCACCACCTCTCCAGGTCCCTAGCATCTCCCCTTTCATCCTTCCTGCATCATTAGATCACCCACCTGTCTCCACTCTTCTTTAAGCCTCTCCCTCTTCCCATGATTCATACACCACCTATCTCCATCTTAGGGCCTCTCCTCTTCTCATCCACTTCCATCTGCCCTTCTTCCTGATCATCACCACCTCTCCAGTCCTAGCCTCCCCTCTTCCCCAATCATCATCACCACCTCTCGAATCCTAGCCTAATCTTCCTCGTTCAGCACCATCTATACATTCATAATCTCCCCTCTTTTCCCAATCATCAGATATGTCGGAGTGCTGCTGAAAGCGCAGGCAATCTGTGCGCGCTCTCGACGTTCTCACCCTGCTGCTGCTCGCCCGTCTGTGCTGCAGCGTCACTTCTGCCTTCCCGCTCACCACCTCTTATGCGACGTACCCACAAGGTGGAACGTGACACCTTGTAGGTGCTGGAGAGACTGCGAGCAGCAGCAGGCTATAGTGGAGTTTGCAGCACGCACTGGGGAGTCGTTCTGTGGAACATCACTACTTCACCACCAATGAGTGGCCTCCATGGGGGACGTGTGTGCCTTGTTGCGCTGCTTCGAGTACTCCACCAACATGGACAGCATCGTGCTGGAAAAACCAAGCTTCAGGTGATGGTGGATGAGGTAGTGGCGGAGGAACAGGCACCATTATCAGGCCAGGTGTCCAGGCATGTCTTGGAGGATGGGTTCCTGTACCAACAGTGGCCAGATACACAAATGTCCAGCCAGGGATCAGTTTTGGTGGAGGAGGATGAGGAGTAATCGTGTTCACAGCAGGGTCGCACTCCAAGCAGCTTATGCACTTCATTGGAGCATGGCTGGGGGATACAGATGATACAGAGAACCCTGATGTTGAACCTCCCACTGAGGAAAGCTTGTCATTACTTCTGGGCAGCCAGGAACACATGAGACAATACATGTGCTGATTACAGGGTGGCCACCCTGCTGGATCCCCGCTACAAGGACAACTTGCCATCCTTACTTCCGTCACTTTATATTGATCAGAATATGTGGTCAGTGCACACTGATACACACACTATAGGCGGCGTCCTCCCCGGACAGCGGGGGCTCAGCGGAAGCACAAGGCAGAGGAGGAGGAAGTAGCCAACGCTGCTGGGGACCGAGACCACCGCCGAAGGCAGGGTTAGCATGGCAGAAATGTGTAAAATCTTAGCTCGACACAACATCAAGTACCACCATCCGATACGGTCCGTACTAGCATGAGGCAGCGTTTACGTTATACTTGTGTAGCAACTCACTCGAGATTAATAGGTTAGACACTAAAAAACCCAACTTGAGCCTGACAATTCCTGTACAGATTGGATATCCTGACATGGCAGTCCCTAGTGGTGCCTGCAGGTACAGTGGTAGCCCTAACCAAAAAACTATTAGATGGCAACTTGGGACATAAAATGCCTAAATGGCTGTCTAGTTGCTTCATGTTCCTCCTAAATAACGAGAGGGCAGAGCAGAGTGTGAACTAACTACAAGAGGAGAAGTGTGCTGAACAAAGGAAAGATCCCAGAGTGAGTAAAGTGAATAACAAAATACCAAAGAATAAAGCAATTACTCTTCACAAATATACAGCCTACTTACTAAAGAGAAACAGAAGAGAAGTGTAAAGTATGGCAAAGAAACAACAAGGGGAAAATCCTTAGCTCAAAGCTCACAGACTGGCTCCAAACCAGGGCCGGCTCCAGGTTTTTATGGGCCCCGGGCGAAAGAGCCTCAGTGGGCCCCTTTAACACAGACCACGATTCATGATGCACAGATACAGCAGAGAAATATGGGTACAGTACAATGTCAAATACTTCACTTCTTCCATTACATGAGTGATATCTATTGTAAATTGTACAATAGCTCAAAAACCGCCAAATCCTCACAGCGCACAGAACAGACTGGACAGTACAGTCCTCCATACAATATTATGGGCACCACATAGTCCTCCCCTCATCACCCATATAATACCCCATGCAGGATGTCACCCCCCTTATAATGCTCCATACAGAATACTGGACCCAAAATAATGCTCCATACAGAATACTGGACCCAATATAATGCTCCATACAGGATACTGGTCCCCATATAATGCTCCATACAAAATATGGAGCTCTCCTCTGCGCTGTACTTCATTCTGCACTGTTACGGCTCAGGAAAGGGCGCTGTGGAAAGACTCCCCATTATCATCATGATTGCCTCCCCATTATCATCATGGCCTCCCCATTATCATCAATGCCTGCCCATCATCATCATCTCCTCCCCATCATCATCAATGCCTGCCTATCATCATCATCTCCTCCCCATCATCAATGCCTGCCCATTATCATCATGGCCTCCCCATCATCATCATGGCCTCCCCATTATCATCAATGCCTGCCCATCATCATCATCGCCTCCCCATCATCATCAATGCCTCCTCATTATCATCAATGCCTGCCCATCATCATCATCGCCTCCCCATCATCATTATTGCCTCCCCATCATCATTATTGCCTCCCCATCATCATTATTGCCTCCCCATCATCATTATCGGCTCCCCATCATCATCAATGCCTGCCCATCATCATCATCGTCTCCCCATCATCATTATCGCCTCCCCATCATCATCAATGCCTGCCCATCATCATCTTCTCCCCATCATCAATGCCTGCCCATTATCATCAATGCCTGCCCATTATCATCATCTTCTCCCCATCATCATCAATGCCTCCCCATTATCAGCAATGCCTGCCCATCATCACACACAGACAGCACCACAGCACACAAGCACTCTCTCACATACATACATACACACACACATACACACACACACCAAAGCACCGCACTACATACACACAGACACACACAGAGACACACACACAGACACACACACACACGTCTCACCTCCAGCGTCCGCGCTCTCTGCCACAGCCGGCCGCTGAATGATGATGTCATTCAGCGGCGCTGCTGTGAGAGGAAGCGCCGACGCCCCCTGGAGCCCGGAGCTGCGGCAGCGGAGGCACGGGAGAGGTAAGTATTGTGCCAGCTGATGCCGTGGCCCTGAGCAAGCGGGGGGGGCCCAGTGACGGCGCTGACACCGCTCTCCTCCGCTAACGGGCGCGGGGGTGCCAGACGGCGAGTGGGCCCCCCCGCCTGCTCAGCGCCCCGGCACTTGACCGGGTGTGCCGGGTGCTGACGCCGGCCCTGCTCCAAACATTAATACAATGTTAGAACATCTAAATGAATCGAAGACCAGCAGGAAACGCCCGCTGGGGACAGAATATAAAGCTGCACCGAAAAGGTGATAGGTGGACAAAACAAAACACCTGTGTTAAGCTACACAGACAGCAGCCAGAAAACAACCCACAAGGTGTGTCTCGGCAGAAAGAGAAGCCGACCACAAAACACAAGCTCAAGGTATCGAATCCATGAGCATGACAGTTTCACCAGCATAGTGGAAGACTATGTGTCCACACGTCTCCACATAGTGAGTGATGGATCTGGCCCATGTTACTTCTGAATCTCCAAATTGGATACATATCCTGAGCTTGGACTTTATGCCTTGGAGGTGCTGGCCTGCCCTGCGGGAAGTGTACTGTTGAAACATATGTTTAGCACAGCAAGACGTGTGATTTAATGCAGGTGCATGCACCTGTCTACAGCCAATTTTGAGGAGCTCACCTTCATAAAAATGAACAATGAGTGGATCCCACAGGACTTGTCCATACATTTGGATGAATATAAACAATTACCTGCCGCACTCTGCCATTGTTAGACTGCACCGCAGTTTGTTTTATTTTCCATTCAGAATGTTTTGGGCCCTAACCAAAATAACAAAAAAGGGTTGTTTTGCAGAGTACCTCCAAAGAGGCTTTTTTTTCTGAGAACTCCCACAGAGATGCATGCAGAGTACACACACAGGTATTTCTGGAACAGTATTCCCACACACAGGGGTGCAGAGTATAATTATTTTTTAGGCCAACAACTTGTACAGACACAGCGATAGAGTATAATTATTTTTTAGGGACACTACTCGTACAGACACAGCTGTAGAGTACACCAAGAAGCTTTTTTGCACAGTACTCCTAGAGACAGGGTTGAAGAGGCTTAAAGGCACAGTTATTTTTTTAGGCACAGCTACAACTCGTAGATACAATGGTAGAATGCAATTTTTTTTTAGACACACTACTCAGAAAAAGACGGCTGCAGAGTAGAGTTACTTTTTAGCCACACTACTTGTATAGACACAGTGGTACAATAAAATATTTTTTTCGGCCCACAAATGGGAAAGAGACAGCTGCTGCAGAGTAGAATTCTTTTAAGACACACTACTCGCAAAACAACTCTGCAGAGTACACTAATTTTTTACACACACTACTCGTATAGACACAGCAGTACAGTAAAATTATTTCTTTTGCCTAGAAATAGAAATGAGATGGCTGATGCCAATTATTTATTTCCCAGACTTCTAAAATACAGACACCAGTCAAAAAAATATTTTTTTGGCCTAGAAATGGAAACAAGACAACTGATGCAATATATTATTTTTTTCCAAACTGCTAAAAAACACAGCGGTCCTGAAAAAATCTTTCCTTGGCTACTAATGGCAATGAGACGGGTGATGCCAATTATTTATCAGACTACTAGAAAACACACAGCGGCTTAAAGGACAGTACTTCCACAGGTGGTGGTGCAGCGTACACACAGCAGCTTAAAGGACAATACTCCCACAGGCGGGGGGGTGCAGAGTACACACAGCAGCTTATAGGACAGTACTCCCACAGGCAGGGATGCAGGATACTCACAGCAGCTTATAGGACAGTACTCCCACAGGTAGGGGGTGCAGAGTACACACAGCAGTACAGGTGGGTGGTGTAGAATACACACAGCAGCACAGGTGGGTGATGCAGAGTACACACAGCAGCTTAAAGGACAGTATTCCACAGGTAGGGGGTGCAGAGTACACACAGCAGGACAGGTGGGTGGTGTAGAATACACACAGCAGCACAGGTGGGTGATGCAGAGTACACACAGCAGCTTAAAGGACAGTATTCCACAGGTAGGGGGTGCAGAGTACACACAGAGGCTTTTAGCACAGTCCCTCCACAGATATGGGTTGCAGAGTACAGACAGCATTATGTTTGTTGAGTGTGCAGTCACTATCTGTCCCTCATTCCAGATGTGTCCTATCGCTACACTACTGAGAGCATAATGGCGGTGGCACTCGTGATCCAACCTTTATACAGGCCGGGTCACGTGTTGCTTCGGCCAATCACAGCCATGCCAAGTATGTGATAGCTCCGGAAGTGCACACAGTCTAAAAGCTTGTGGATTAGCTGTGCTGCAGCCTTTCACCTCTCCAATTTTAGCCTCCCATCTTCCCCGATCATCACCACCTCTACGGTCATAGTCTCCTCCTTTCCCTGATCATTACTACCTCTCCAGTCCTAGCCTTCCCTCTTCCCCATCACCATCTCTCCAGTCTGATCCTTCCCCAATCATCACCCTCTTCAGTCCTAGCCTTCCCTCTTCCCCGATCATTACTACCTCTCCAGTCCTAACATACCTTCTTCCCATGTATTCAACACCTCTTCAGTCATAGTCTTCCTCTTCCCCTTTCATCACCTCTCTAGTGTTGGCCTTTCCTCTTTCCCTATCATCACCACCTCTTCAGTCCTAACATACCCTCTTCCCTCTATCATCACCACCTTTTCAGCCTTAGCCTTTCCTCTTCCCTGATTACCACCTCTCCAGTCTTAGCCTCCCCTCTTCCCCGATCGTCACCACCTCTCCAGTCCTAGCCTCCTCATTCCCGATCAACTCTCCAGTTTTAGCCTTCCCTCTTCCCCTATCATCACTACCTCTACAGTCCTAGCCTTCCCTCTTCCCCGATCACCACCTCTACAGTCCTAGCCTTCCCTCTTTTCTGATCATCACCACCTCTCTGTCTTAACCTCCACTCTTCCCCGATCATCACCACCTCTCCAGTCTTAGCCTCCGCTCTTCCCCTATCATCACCACCTCTCCAGTCTTAGCTTTCTATCTTTCCTGATCACCATCTCTCCAGTCTTAGCCTTCCCTCTTCCCCGATCATCACCACCTCTCCGTCTTAGCCTCAACTCTTCCCCGATCATCACCACCTCTCCAGTCCTAGCCTCCACTCTTCCCCTATCAGCACCACCTCTCCAGTCTTAGCCTTCCCTCTTCCCCCTCTTCCCTGATCACCACCTCTACAGTCCTAGCCTTCCCTCTTTTCTGATGATCACCACCTCTCCAATATTAGCCTCCACTCTTCCCCGATCATCACCACCTCTCCAGTCCTATCCTTCTCTCTGCTTATCTGTTCGTCAAAATTTTTACTCTAGTCGGTGTCATTCTCACCTTCTCTGTACTTAGTTCAGTCACTTTAGTCTCATCCCCTATCTCCAAACCATTTAATTATAGTAATCATAGGTTATTATATAAAGTACTCAGGCAGCATAAAAGAGTACACCCAAACAAATTTGTCAGACAACCTTTAGTTTCCTTTCGGAATCCACATTTTCTATGGGATAACACAATATAAAATACTGCCACAACTGTTGACCATTGAGTGCAAACATGATTTGTTATTTTGCACACTAACAAATTCATTGAAGACTTTGCAAAAATGAGTACACCCTAATGAACGTTTTAGGAACAAACCTAAAGTATAGACTCCAAAATTCGAATTACCAAGAATCTAATCACAGGTAAGTCAAGTTCTTCTTTCCTCAGGTGTCCAGCAGATTGGTGACTATAAAAGAGGTGATACTGATAAAAGGCCCATGAGCTGATGGTATCGGGTTGGTGGCCGTATCCTTATGTGAGGCACATGAGCTGCTGGTGTCAGGGGGCACATGTGATCGATGGGATCAAAAATTCACAGATTTCCTGCTCTGTAGTGACAGAGAAGATGCTACCATCACTCCGGCCCACGATGAATGACACTTCTCCTACACGACAATGACAGAAAACTCACATTTGCAGCATTTCTATAACAGGTGACAGCGACTCAGTGGCGTGTGTCTCCTGACAACCATAGACCTGTGATGAGCAGATCCGTGGAAGTTCGAGTTTGTCAGGTTCAACCGACTTTTAGTCCAAAGTTTGGTTTGGGTTCCAGAACTGTTTTATGGAACTCAGACTCATTGTGAGTGATCCCCTCCATGGATGAGAAGCCTCCGCACATTGTGAGTGACCCCTCCATGGATGAGAAGCCCCCACACATTGTAAATGACCCCCTCCATGGATGAGAAGCCCCCACACATTGTGAGTGATCCCCTCCATGGATGAGAAGTCCCCACACATTGTAAGTGACCCCCTCCATGGATGAGAAGCCCCCACACATTGTGAGTGACCCCCTCCATGGATGAGAAGCCCCCTCACATTGTGAGTGACCCCCTCCATGGATGAGAAGCCCCCACACATTGTGAGTGACCCCCTCCATGGATGAGAAGCCCCCGCACATTGTGAGTGACCCCCTCCATGGATGAGAAGCCCCCGCACATTGTGAGTGATCCTCTCCATGGATGAGAAGCCCCCGCACATTGTGAGTGATCCCCTCCATGGATGAGAAGCCTCCACACATTGTGAGTGACCCCCCCATGACTGAGAAGCCCCCACACATTGTGAATGATCCCCTCCATGGATGAGAAGCCTCCACACATTGTGAGTGATCCCCTCCCTAAATGAGAAGCCCCCACACATTATGAGTGACCCCCTCCATGGATGAGAAGCCCCCTCACATTGAGAGTGACCCCCTCCATGGATGAGAAGCGCCCACACATTGTGAGTGATCTCCTCCATGGATGAGAAGCCTCCACACATTATGAGTGATCCCCTCCATGGATGAGAAGCCTCCGCACATTGTGAGTGATCCCCTCCATGGATGAGAAGCCCCCGCACATTGTGAGTGACCCCCTCCATGGATGAGAAGCCTCCACACATTGTGAGTGATCCCCTCCATGGATGAGAAGCCCCCACACATTGTGAGTGATCCCCTCCATGGATGAGAAGCCTCCACACATTGTGAGTGACCCCTCCATGGATGAGAAGCCCCCACACATTGTGAGTGACAACCTCCATGGATGAGAAGCCCCCACACATTGTGAGTGATCCCCTCCATGAATGAGAAGCTCCCTCACATTGAGAGTGACCCCCTCAAGGATGAGAAGCCCCCACACATTGTGAGTGATCCCCTCCATGGATGAGAAGCCTCCACACATTGTGAGTGATCCCCTCCATGGATGAGAAGCCTCCACACATTGTGAGTGACCCCCTCCATGGATGAGAAGCCTCCACACATTGTGAGTGATCCCCCTCCATGGATGAGAAGCCCCCGCACATTGTGAGTGGCCCCCCTCCATGGATGAGAAGCCTCCACACATTGTGAGTGACCCCTCCATGGATGAGAAGCCCCCGCACATTGTGAGTGATCTGCTCCATGGATGAGAAGCCCCCGCACATTGTGAGTGACCCCTTCATGGATGAGAAGCCTCCACACATTGTGAGTGATCCCCTCCATGAATGAGAAGCCTCCACACATTGTGAGTGATCCCTCCATGGATGAGAAGCCCCCACACATTGTGAGTGACCCTCTCCATGGATGAGAAGCCCCCGCACACTGTGAATGATCCCCTCCATGGATGAGAAGCCCCGCACATTGTGAGTGAACCCCTCCATAGATGAGAAGCCCCCGCACATTGTGAGTGACCCCTTCCATGGATGAGAAGCCCCCACACATTGTGAGTGATCCCCTCCATGGATGAGAAGCCCCCGCACATTGTGAGTGATCCTCTCCATGGATGAGAAGCCCCCGCACATTGTGAGTGATCCCTCGATGGATGAGAAGCCTCCACACATTGTGAGTGATCCCCTCCATGGATGACAAGCCCCCACACATTGTGAGTGATCCCCTCCATGGATGATAAGCCCCCGCACATTGTGAGTGATCCTCTCCATGGATGAGAAGCCCCCGCACATTGTGAGTGATCCCCTCGATGGATGAGAAGCCTCCACACATTGTGAGTGATCCCCTCCATGGATGAGAAGCCTCCACACATTGTGAGTGATCCCCTCCATGGATGAGAAGCCTCCACACATTGTGAGAGACCACTCCATGGATGAGAAGCCTCCACACATTGTGAGTGATCCCCTCCATGGATGAGAAGCCCCCACACATTGTGAGTGACCCCCTCCATGGATGAGAAGCCTCCACACATTGTGAGTGAGCCCCTCCATGGATGAGAAGCCCCCCCGCACATTGTGAGTGATCTTCTCCATGGATGAGAAGCCTCCACACATTGTGAGTGATCCCCTCCATGGATGAGAAGCCCTCACACATTGTGAGTGATCTCCTCCATGGATGAGAAGCCTCCACACATTGTGAGTGATCCCCTCCATGGATGAGAAGCCCCCACAAATTGTGAGTGATCCCTCCATGGATGAGAAGCCCCCACACATTGTGAGTTATCCCCTCCATGGATGAGAAGCCCCCACACATTGTGAGTGATCCCTCCATGGATGAGAAGCCTCCACACATTGTGAGTGACCCCCTCCATGGATGAGAAGCCCCCGCACATTGTGAGTAACCCCCTCCATAGATGATAAGCCCCCACACATTGTGAGTGACCCCCTCCATGGATGAGAAGCCCCCACACATTGTGAGTGATCCCCTCCATGGATGAGAAGTCTCCACACATTGTGAGTGACCCCCTCCATGGATGAGAAGCCTCCACACATTGTGAATGATCCCCTCCATGGATGAGAAGCCCCCGCACATTGTGAGTAACCCCCTCCATAGATGATAAGCCCCACACATTGTGAGTGACCCCTCCATGGATGAGAAGCCCCCACACATTGTGAGTGATCCCCTCCATGGATGAGAAGTCTCCACACATTGTGAGTGACATTAGCATTCCTGTCCTGCTTCTGGTGGGGGAATGCTTGTCTTTGTTCCTCTCTGCAGGGGGCTTCCCTAATACACAACCCTGCAGACAGGAGGGAGACTGGGTTTCTGAAACGTTTTTCAATCTTTGATTTAAAAGCAAATGTTTAAAGGGAAGGGTGTGAACACTTCTGCCCATCCAAGGGGCTGATCTCAGGAGGGGGAGGACAATGAGCGCCATGTTTAGTGAGGAGCTGGAGTGACACTGAGGGGCGGGGGCTGTTGGTGAGGTCCTGCGCCCCTGTATGGATGGCTTATGGAGATAGGTTGCTGGCTGGAGCTACGGTCGTGATATCTATCGTCTGGGTGTAACTATGTTAAGGATGGTTGTTGCCAGCTGGAGTGGTATATATGTGCTCCTGTCATGGTATATATGAGCTCCTGTCGTGGTATATATGTGCTCCTGTCATGGTATATATGAGCTCCTGTCGTGGTATATATGTGCTCCTGTCATGGTATATATGAGCTCCTGTCGTGGTATATATGAGCTCCTGTCGCGGTATATATGAGCTCCTGTCGTGGTATATATGAGCTCCTGTCGTGGTATATATGTGCTCCTGTCATGGTATATATGAGCTCCTGTCGTGGTATATATGTGCTCCTGTCATGGTATATATGAGCTCCTGTCGTGGTATATATGTTGTAATGTATGTAGTACAGTTCATATAGCGTCTTGTGCTTGGGTGCGATGAAAACACAGGAGTCACAGGTTTGATATAGAAAAGTCCTGTATTACTTCATACAAGTTGGCAGAAATAGTCACACAGTTTGCAGACACAGAAACAGGAGACACAGCAGGCCAGAGTAATCCAAGCTCAGCAATCACTCTCCAATACAGATTCAGGATCTTCTTCTCTGTTACCGTAAGTCCATGCAAACGTGGGTCTTTCAAAGAGCAAGGTTCAGAGTCCACAAGTGCTTCAGAGTTCCTCAGTAGGAATAGCTGGAGTACAAGGTCCAAGGCTTACAGGAGTCAAGTCACAGGTTCACTGCAGGCTAGATTCTGAAGCACTGATTGCTCAGCTGTGGCTGCTTAAGAAGCAAAGGAGAGAATCAGGGTGGGAACATGCAAGCTGGAAACTCCATTTTGACTGAGGGCAAGATAGCTGCAGCAAGACAGAAAGTAAAATGGCTGACGAACAAACTGAGTTTCAGGAATATATACATAGAACCTTACATTACTCCCCCCTTAAGGACAACCTCCGGATGACCTCAGACCAGGCTTGTGTGGGTACCTCTGATGAAACTGACGGAGCAAGCGAGGAGCATTAACGTTATTGACCGGTTCCCATGAGTTGTCCTCCACTGGGTAGCCCTGCCATTTAATCAGATATTGTAACTGATTTCTATACAACCTGGAATCTAAAATCCTTTCCACCACAAATTCTTCCTGACCATCGACTAGCACTGGGTCAGGGCAAGGAGAGGAACGTCCAGGAAACGTATTGGGTGTCGCAGCCTTTAGTAGGGATACATGAAAGACAGGGTGGATTCTCATAGTTCTGGGCAGTTGAAGACGACAAGCAACGACACTTATAATTTTACTGATTTTATAGGGTCCAATGTACTTATGTCCCAACTTAGACGATGGAATACTTAACTTAAGATTCCTGGTTGACAGCCAGACCAAGTCTCCTACCTTGAAAGCTGGTGCAGGTTTACGAAATTTATCTGCTGCTTTCTTGTACCTTTCTTGAGCCGATTCCAGATTTTCCTTTAGAAGATCCATATTCTTCTGTAAAGACGTGATTCTTTCAGCCACTGCTGGTAAAGGCGTTTCTATGGGAAATCGTGGTAGAATGTTAGGATGATAACCTAGATTAGAGTAAAAAGGAGACTGTTTAGTGGAGGCACTCTGAGAGTTGTTATACGAGAACTCAGCTAATGGAAGTAGATCCACCCAATCATCCTGTAGGTGGCAGATAAAGCAGCGGAGATACTGCTCCAGGGTTTGATTGGTTCGTTCGGTCTGTCCATTAGTCTGGGGATGAAAAGCAGAAGAAAGGTTTACTTTAATGTCCAATGCTGCACAGAAATTTTGCCAAAACCTAGAAGTGAATTGCACCCCTCGATCCGAAATAACCTCATCCGGTACTCCATGTAAGCGAAACACATCTTTAATCATCAAATCTGATGTCTGTTTTGCAGTGGGTAAGCCGACACAAGGGATAAAATGAGCTGCCTTTGTTAGACGGTCAACCACCACTAGAATGGTGTTCTTCCCCTGAGAGGTTGGTAACTCCACAATGAAGTCCATAGAAATGGATCCCCACGGGCGGGACGGGGTGGGAAGAGGCTGTAACAGACCAGTTGGTGAGGAGCGAGGTGTTTTGCATCTTGCACAGACCTCACATGAAGTGACATAATTCAAAACATCCTTCCTGCAAGTGGGCCACCAAAAGAAACGAGAAAGAAATTCCTGTGTCTTTAGAATTCCTCTATGCCCAGCTATCTTGGAATCGTGAATGAGTTGCAATACTCTTAATCTGACTGTTTCAGGAATATACAGACGTTGTCCCTGAATCCACACACCATTCTTAAAGACAAGACTTACGTCCCTTGGGGGTTGTGCCAAAAAGGAATCCGCATGGTATGCTTCCTTGATGTCCTTAAGTAGGTCTTGATTATGAATTACTCCTAGGAATCTAGAGTCAGGAAGAATAGTCTTAGGAGGAGTAATTGGACGTGTCTCTGCTGAGTAAATCCTAGAGAGTGCATCAGCCTTTCCATTGCGCGATCCTGGTCTATAAGATGATAAAATTAAATTGGTTTAAGAAAAGATTCCAGCGAGCCTGGCGAGGAGTCAGGCACTTAGCCGACCTGATAAACTCAAGGTTACGATGGTCTGTCAGGACGACTATTTGCTGTGCAGCCCCTGAAGAAGGTGTCTCCATTCTTTGAAGGCGGCAATAATGGCCAACAACTCTCTATTGCCCACATCGTAGTTCCTCTCAGCCGAAGACAACTGCTGGGAAAAGAAGGCACAGGGATGCAAGACATTCTTCTCACCTGTTCTCTGAGAGAGTATAGCTCCAACGGCACAGTCTGAAGCATCCACCTCTATTATGAAGGCAAGCTCGGGGTTGGGATGTACTAGGATAGGTGCAGTGGTAAATTTATCTTTTAGACGGGAAAATGCTTCCTGGGCTTGGGGAGTCCAGGAAAACCTAGACTCTTTCCGGGTAAGTTGAGTGATAGGTGACACTACCTCAGAGAAATTTCTAATGAAACGTCTATAGAAGTTGGCAAACCCGATGAAGCGCTGTACCTCCTTCACATTTCTAGGACTTGGCCAATCCTTGATGGCTTGGGTTTTGCTTCCATCCATACTAATTCCTTGTGTAGACAGTACATACCCCAGAAATTGAATTTCGGTCCTATGGAATTCACACTTTTCAAGTTTGATGTAAAGATGATTTTGTCTTAGACGTTCCAAGACCATTCTCACATGTCCATGATGTTCCTCTGTGGAGTTAGAAAAAATTAGAATATCATCCAAAT
The DNA here is from genome assembly GCA_033576555.1 of Oophaga sylvatica. Lineage (NCBI taxonomy): Eukaryota > Metazoa > Chordata > Amphibia > Anura > Dendrobatidae > Oophaga > Oophaga sylvatica. The sequence continues at coordinate 1,819,213 of JARQOD010000002.1, forward strand.
AAATTACCACGAATGTATCTAGGAGATCCCTGAAGATGTCATTCACCAAGTGTTGGAAAGTGGCTGGGGCGGTACTCAGACCAAAAGGCATAACTAGATATTCAAAGTGTCCATAGCGTGACCTGAATGCAGTCTTCCATTCATCCCCAGGTCTAATACAGACTAAGTTATAGGCCCCACGAAGATCTAGTTTAGAAAAAATTTTGGCATGTCGCACTCTCTCCAATAACTCAGGGATTAAAGGCAATGGATAACGGTTTCTAATAGTAACCTTATTGAGTTCCCTATAGTCTACGCATGGTCTCAGAGATCCATCTTTCTTCTTTACAAAGAAGATGGGTGCACCTGCAGGAGATGAAGAGGGGCGTATGAAGCCCTTGGCTAGATTTTCATCTATGTAATCCTTTAAAGCCTTTAGCTCGGGCCCCGCCAGGGGGTAGATCTTACCAAAAGGTATCTCTGCTCCAGGCAATAATTCAATTGGACAATCATATGGACGGTGAGGAGGAAGCTGGTCAGCGTTCTTCTTGTCACATAAATCCACATAGTCCTGGTATACAGCTGGTAGTTCAGGGACTGACATGATTCGTTTAGGAACAGAGCAAGCTGAAACTTTTGGACTCATCTGTTTCTCTGGAAAGTGTAATTCCTTGGTCTCCCAGTTAATGGTAGGATTCTGAGCCTGCAGCCATGGTAGCCCTAGAATAATGGGAAAGTGGGGAGAAGAGATAAGCATAAAGGACAGTTTCTCTTGATGATCTTTACCCATAAGAACCCTCAAAGGCTCTGTTTCCTGATCCACTGGTCCAGAGGTCAGCAGGGAGCCATCCACAGTTTCCATCTGTACTGGAGTAGCCTTCTTCACTGAACGTATTCCCTGTTTCAGAGCAAAGGAGACATCCATAAAATTTCCACTTGCCCCTGAGTCGATCATAGCAGAGCTAGACACCCAAGCTGAGTCAACCCAGAGTTTGATGGAAAGAAAGCAATGAGAATTGTTTTTCTTACAACTCAGCTGGGACACCGCTGAGGAAACTTGAAAAATGGCAGCGTTTACACAGTCAACGTCCTCAGAGGTAACGGAATTTAAGTCCGAGAAATCAAGATCTGTTGCTGCAGATCTCTCTGGAGCCTGAGGCACGGACCTGACAGATCCCCTCTCGCAACACTCACAATGAATGAGTGCTGCAGTAGTCTTACGAGAACGGCTGGGGCAGTTTATAATGAAGTGCCCTGACTTACCACAATAGAAACATAGATTCTCCTTAAAACGATGTTCCTTGCGTGCATCACTAACCCGTCGTTGTAAAGAGTCTACCTGCATGGGTTCAGGTTCAGGTTCCCGTGTAATCCTACTCAAAGGTTCCTTAGCTGGAGAGGAAGGTAGGAAAAGGTTAGTACGATTGCTTTCGAACCATCTCTCTTGCCTGCGTTCAGTCAGACGAGTATCAATACGGATGCAGTAGTTAATAAAGTCACCTAACGCAGTGGGAGGGTCGGCACGAGCAAGTTCATCCTTAATCAGTGGAGATAACCCCTTTCGAAAAATAGATTTTTTGGCGGAACTGTCCCAGGTGGTATCAAGGGCCCATCTCCTGAAATCCAAGGCATATTCAGCTACCGAGTGCTTACCTTGGCGAAAAGCTAACATGGCTGCTTCAGCTGTTGCACCTCGATTGGGGTCATCAAACACCTGCCCCATGGCTGAAATAAAATCATCAAGGTGATTCAAACAATCATCCTCAGTCTCAATCAGAGGGTTTGCCCACATTAAAGCCTTGTTGGTAAGCAACATAATTATAGTAAGCACCTTAGATCGTTCAGTGGGAAATTGTGAAGCATGTGCAGAAAAAAAAGATTGCATTGATTAATAAATCCCCTGAAATTCTCACGTTCACCGCCAAAACGAAAAGGGGGCAACTTGGGAATCCCAGCACTCGGGGCTACGGCAGGAGCCTGGACTCGCCCCTCTAGAACCTCAATCCTGGCTCGCAAATCCTGGGTAGTCTGTCCAACCACTTGCAAATTGTGATTATTGAGGTCCTGTAGATTTGTAAAACGGGTCTTTATATTCTGCAAATCTGCAAGGATATTATCAGTCACTCCGCAAAGTTCCTTTATGCGGGCCTCCATTTTCCAGATCTTTTAAGACAGGATTACTGGAAGAAGAGGAGAGAAAAAAAAACAATAGTGTTCACCTGTGGCAACACTGCAGAGAGAAAAAAAATTAAGGGAACTGCTCACCTGGAATGGTTGTGAGAAGTCACAACCACTATCATCACAGAAAGTTTCAACCAGACATCTGATATCCAGAGTTACAGCAGACAAAAAAGAGAAAAGAAAGGAAAAAAAAAAAAAAAACAATAGTGTTTACCTGTGGTAACACTGCAAAAAGAAAAAACTTAAGGGAATTGCTCACCTGGAATGGTTGTGAGAAGTCACAACCACTGTCATCACAGAAAGTACAACCGGACGTCTGATATCCACAGTACAGCAGACACAGCCTTCCAGACCCAGCAGACACTAACGTTTTGGCTTCAGAATCTTGTAATGTATGTAGTACAGTTCATATAGCGTCTTGTGCTTGGGTGCGATGAAAACACAGGAGTCACAGGTTTGATATAGAAAAGTCCTGTATTACTTCATACAAGTTGGCAGAAATAGTCACATAGTTTGCAGACACAGAAACAGGAGACACAGCAGGCCAGAGTAATCCAAGCTCAGCAATCACTCTCCAATACAGATTCAGGATCTTCTTCTCTGTTACCGTAAGTCCATGCAAACGTGGGTCTTTCAAAGAGCAGGGTTCAGAGTCCACAAGTGCTTCAGAGTTCCTCAGTAGGAATAGCTGGAGTACAAGGTCCAAGGCTTACAGGAGTCAAGTCACAGGTTCACTGCAGGCTAGATTCTGAAGCACTGATTGCTCAGCTGTGGCTGCTTAAGAAGCAAAGGAGAGAATCAGGGCGGGAACATGCAAGCTGGAAACTCCATTTTGACTGAGGGCAAGATAGCTGCAGCAAGACAGAAAGTAAAATGGCTGACGAACAAACTGAGTTTCAGGAATATATACATAGAACCTTACATATGTGCTCCTGTCGTGGTATATATGAGCTCCTGTCGTGGTATATATGAGCTCCTGTCATGGTATATATGAGCTCCTGTTGTGGTATATATGAGCTCCTGTCATGGTATATATGAGCTCCTGTCGTGGTATATATGAGCTCCTGTCTTGGTATATATGGCTCCGCGTATATTGCTCCTGTCGGTATATATGAGCTCCTGTCGTGGTATATATCCATGTTTACTTCGTCGGGTATATATGGCTCCTGTCGTGGTATATATGTCTCCTGCGTATATATGAGCTCCTGTCGGGTATATATGAGCTCCTGTCGGTATATATGGCTCCTGTCGCGGTATATATGTCCTGTCGTGGTATATATGTGCTCCTGTCGGTATATATGTGCTCCTGTCGTGGTATATAGTGGATATCCTGTCGTGGTATATGCTCCTGTCGTGTATATATGAGCTCCTGTCGGTATATATGGCTCCTGTCGGTATTATGGCTCCTGTCGGGTTATTTGGGTATATTGCTCCTGTCGTGGTATATATGGCTCCTGTCGGTATATATGAGCTCCTGTCGTGGTATATATGGCTCCTGTCGTGGTATATATGGCTCCTGTCGTGGTATATATGTGTCCTGTCGGGTATATATAGCTCCTGTCGTGGTATATATGGCTCCTGTCGTGGTATATATGTGCTCCTCGTGGTTATATCTCCTGTCGGTATATATGGCTCCTGTCGTTATATAGCTCCTGTCGTGGTATATATGTGCTCCTGTCGTGGTATATTGTGCTCCTGTCGGGTATATATGGCTCCTGTCGCTGGTATATATGGCTCCTGTCGGGTTATATATGTGCTCCTGTCGTGGTATATATGGCTCCTGTCGTGTTATGTGCTCCTGTCGGGTATATATGTGCTCCTGTCGGTATATATGCTCCTTCGTGGTATATATGGCTCCTGTCGGGTATATATGAGCTCCTGTCGGGTATATATTCTCCTGTGTGGTATATGCTCCTGTCGGGTATATAGGCTCCTGTCGGGTATATATGTCCTGTCGGTATATATACTCCTGTCGGGTATAATGTGCTCCTGTCGGGTATATATGGCTCTGTTTGTATTTGTTGTCTGTCTGGTATATATGGCTCCTGTCGTGGTATATATGGCTCCTGTCTGGTATATATGGCTCTGTCGTGGTATATGGTCCTGTCGGGTATATATGAGCTCTGTCGGGTATATATGGCTCCTGTCGTGGTATATATGGCTCCTGTCGGGTATATATGGCTCCTGTCGTGGTATATATGTCCTGTCCTGTCGTGTATATATGGCTCCTGTCGTGGTATATATGGCTCCTGTCGTGGTATATATGGCTCCTGTCGTGGTATATATGGCTCCTGTCGGGTATATATGGCTCCTGTCGTGGTATATATGGCTCCTGTCGTGGTATATATGTGTCTGTCGGGTATTAGATCGTCGTTTGTGCTCTTCGTATATAGCCTGTGTGTAATGGCTCTGTGTGTATAGTCTGCGGGTTATGAGCCCTGTCGGTATTGTCCGTCGTGGTCCTGTGGTATATATGTCCCTGTCGTGGTATATATCTGTCCCGGGATATATGGCTCGTCGTGGTATATATGAGCTCCTGTCGTGGTTATATGCTCCTGTCGGGTATATATGGCCCTGTCTGGTATATATGAGCTCCTGTCGGGTATATATGTGCTCCTGTCGGGTATATATGACTCTGTCGGGTATATATGTGCTCCTGTCGGGTATATATGTGCTCTGTCGTGTATATAGGCTCCTGTCGGGTATATAGCTCCTGTCGTGTATATATGGCTCTGTCGTGGTATATAGCTCCTGTCGTGTATATATGTGCTCCTGTCGTGGTATATATGTTCCTGTCGTAATATGCCCTGTCGGTATATATGGCCCTGTCGGGTATATATGAGCTCCTGTCGGTATATATGTGCTCCTGTCGTGTAATATGGCTCTGTCGTGGTATATATGGCTCTGTCGTGGTAATATGGCTCCTGTCGGGTATATATGCTCCTGTCGGTATATATGGCCCTGTCGGGTATATATGGCTCCTGTCGGGTATATATGGCTCCGTCGTGGTATATATGTGCTCCTGTCGTGGTATATATGGCTCTGTCGGTATATATGAGCTCCTGTCGGGTATATATGGCTCCTGTCGGTATAATGGCTCCTGTCGGGTATATATGGCTCTGTCGTGGTATATATGCTCTGTCGTGTATATATGGCTCCGTCGGGTATATAGGTCCTGTCGTGTATATATGTGCTCCTTCGTGGTATATAGGCTCCTGTCGGGTATATATGTCTCCTGTCGTGTATATATGAGCTCCTGTCGGGTATATATGGCTCCTGTCGATGTCGGTATATTGCTCCTGTCGGTATATATGGCTCCTGTCGGTATATATGGCTCCTGTCGTGGTATATATGCTCCTGTCGGTATATATGGCTCCTGTCGTGTATATAGGCTCCTGTCGTGGTATATATGGCTCCTGTCGTGGTATATATGAGCTCTGTCGTGTATATATGGCTCCTGTCGGGTATATATGAGCTCCTGTCTGGTATATATGTGCTCCTGTCGTGGTATATATGAGCTCCTGTCGGGTTATATGGCTCCTGTCGGGTATATATGAGCTCCTGTCGGGTATATATGAGCTCCTGTCGGGTAATATTGTAGCTCCTGTCGTGGTATATATGGCTCCTGTCGCGGTATATATGAGCTCCTGTCGGGTATTATGGCTCCTGTCGTGGTATATATGAGCTCCTGTCGGGTATATATGTGCTCCTGTCGGTATATATGAGCTCCTGTCGGGTATATATGGCTCCTGTCGGTATATATGAGCTCCTGTCGTGGTATATATGGCTCCTGTCGGGTATATATGGCTCTGTCGTGGTATATATGAGCTCCTGTCGTGGTATATATGTGCTCCTGTCGGGTTTATTGCCTGTCGGGTATATATGAGCTCCTGTCGTGTATATATGAGCTCCTGTCGGTATAATGTCCTTCGGTATATATTCTGTCGTGGTATATATGGTCTGTCGGTATATATAGCTCCTGTCGTGGTATATATGGCTCCTGTCGTGGTATATATGGCTCCTGTCGTGTATATATGGCTCCTGTCGGGTATATATGGCTCCTGTCGGTATATATGAGCTCCTGTCGTGTATATATGAGCTCCTGTCGGGTATATATGCTCCTGTCGTGGTATATATTGCTCGCGTGTAATATGGCTCCTGTCGTGGTATATATGGCTCCGTCGGGTATATATGAGCTCCTGTCGTGGTAATATAGCTCTGTCGGGTATTTGGCTCCTGTGGTATATATGAGCTCTGTCGGGTATTATGGCTCGTCGGGTATATATGAGCTCCTGTCGGGTTATATGGCTCTGTCGGTATATATGGTCTGTGTTATGCTCCTGTCGTGGTATATATGTGCTCCTGTCGTGGTATATATGGCTCCTGTGGGATAATGAGTCTGTCTGGTATATAGGCTCCTGTCGGTTATATAGTCCTGTCGTGGTATATATGACTCCTGTCGGGTATATATGGCCTGTCGGGTATATATGGCTCTGTGTGGTATATATGGCTCCTGTATGGTATATTGTTGTGTGTATATTTTGTGTTATGGCTCCGTGGTATATATGAGCTCCTGTCGGTATATATCTGTCATATGGCTCTGGGATTGCTCCTGTCGTGGTATATATGGCTCCTGTCGTGGTATATATGGCTCCTGTCGGGTAATATGAGCTCCTGTCGGGTATATATGGCTCCTGTCGTGGTATATATGAGCTCCTGTCGGTATATATGAGCTCCTGTCGTGGTATATATGAGCTCCTGTCGTGTATATATGAGCTCCTGTGGGTATTATGGCTCCTGTCGGGTATATATGGCTCCTGTCGGTAATATGGCTCCTGTCGGTATTATGACTCGTGGGTATATATGGCTCCTGTCGGGTATATATGAGCTCCTGTCGGTATATATGAGCTCCTGTCGCGTAATATGCTCCTGTCGTGGTAATATGAGCTCCTGTCTGGTTATATGGCTCCTGTCTGGTATATATGTGCTCCTGTGCGGTATATATAGCTCCTGTCGTGGTTATAGAGCTCCTGTCGTGGTATATATGTGCTCCTGTCGGGTATAATGTCCTGTCGTGGTATATATGGCTCCTGTCGGTATATATGTCCTGTCGTGGTATATATGTGCTGTTGGTATATATGAGCTCCTGTCGGTATATATGTCCTGTCGTGTATATATGAGCTCTGTGGGTATATATGAGCTCTGTCGGATATTGTGCTCCTGTCTGTATATTGAGCTTCTGTGCGGTATATATGAGCTGTCGGTATATATGAGCTCTGTCGTGGTATATATGGCTCCGTGTGGCTTATATTGCTCCTGTCGTGGTATTATTGCTCTGTGGTAATATGAGCTCTGTCGTGTATATATGTGCTCCTGTCGTGGTATATATGAGTCCTGTCGTGTATATATGAGCTCCTGTCGTGGTATATATGGCTCCTGTCGGTATATATGTGCTCTGTCGTGGTATATATGGCTCTGTCGTTATAATTATTGTCGGGTTATATGCTCCTGTCGGTATTATGTGTCCTGTCGCGTATATATGGCTCCTGTGTGTATATATGGCTCCTGTCGTGTATATGGCTCTGTCTGGTATATATGGTCCTGTCGGTATATACCTGTCGTGGTATATATGAGCTCCTGTCTGGTATATATGTCTCCTGTCGTGGTATATATGAGCTCCTGTCGTGTATATATGTGCTCCTGTCGTGGTATATAATGAGCTCCTGTCGTGGTATATATGTGCTCCTGTCGTGGTATATATGTGCTCCTGTCGTGGTACATTGAGCTCCTGTCGTGGTATATATGTGCTCCTGTCGTGGTATATATGAGCTCCTGTCGTGCTATATATGGCTCCTGTCGTGGTATATATGAGCTCCTGTCGTGGTATATATGTGCTCCGTCGTGGTATATATGAGCTCCTGTCGTGGTATATATGAGCTCCTGTCGGGTATATATGAGCTCCTGTCGCGGTATATATGAGCTCCTGTCGTGGTATATATGAGCTCCTGTCGGGTATATATGAGCTCCTGTCGGGTATATATGAGCTCCTGTCGGTATATATGAGCTCCTGTCTGGTATATATGAGCTCCTGTCATGGTATTATGTGCTCCTGTCAGGTATATATGGCCCTGTCGTGGTATATATGAGCTCCTGTCGCGGTATATATGTGTTCCTGTCGTATATATGAGCTCCTGTCGTGGTATATATGAGCTCCTGTCGTGTATATATTGCTGTCGTGGTATATATGTGCTCTGCGTGGTATATATGTGCTCCTGTCGTGGTACATATGTGCTCCTGTCGTGGTTATATGTGCTCCTGTCGTGTATATATGAGCTCCTGTCGTGGTATATATGTGCTCCTGTCGTGGTATATATGTGCTCCTGTCGTGGTATATATGTGCTCCTGTCGTGGTATATTGTGCTCCTGTCGTGGTATATATGTGCTCCTGTTGCGGTATATATGTGTTCCTGTCGTGGTATATATGAGCTCCTGTCGTGGTATATATGAGCTCCTGTCGTGGTATATATTTGCTGTCGTGGTATATATGAGCTCCTGTCGTGGTATATATGTGCTCCTGTCGTGGTATATATGTGCTCCTGTCGCGGTATATATGTGTTCCTGTCGTGGTATATATGAGCTCCTGTCGTGGTATATATGTGCTCCTGTCGTGGTATATATGAGCTCCTGTCGTGGTATATATGTGCTCCTGTCGTGGTATATATGTGCTCCTGTCGCGGTATATATGTGTTCCTGTCGTGGTATATATGAGCTCCTGTCGCGGTATATATGTGTTCCTGTCGTGGTATATATGAGCTCCTGTCGTGGTATATATTTGCTGTCGTGGTATATATGAGCTCCTGTCGTGGTATATATGTGCTCCTGTCGTGGTATATATGTGCTCCTGTCGTGGTATTGTCACGCTGTATAGCAGATATATATATGTGATGACAGTAATCTATATCAAAAGGGCAACATACTATATAACATGCGCATAGATATATGATAACATAGAATTACCTGACAGAATGTCCAGTGGGTCAATACGGAATCCGTTATACGCTGTCTCCGGCTAGAGGGTGACCGGGGTCTAAGCTGACCCTAAACTGGGGTCCTAACTAATCCTCAACCTGGAGGTACTGTTAAAGGTACAGAGGTCCAGGCCACCAGCGTAAACCCTGTCTCCTATCAATCCCTGCCAACTGTATTCTAGTCCTAAGAAGGACCCTGAATACCACCAAAGGGAATGAACAGGTAACGGTTAATGAACAGAAAGACATACAAGAAAGACAAGAAATAAAGTAAATAAAGTCTTACATACAACACTCACACACAGTAGGAACACCTAAGGTCTCAGAGATAAACTATAAGCTATAAGAGTAAAAACAACTAAGGAGCTCTTAGCTTAAGTATTCTCAGAACCGATCCAGTCTGCTAGACTACATGAATGCTTTCACTGGCATCTAACACCCAGACTGGCAGGTATATGAAGGAAACTAATTAGAACATAATCAAAAGCAGCCGGGCGAGGCTGCACCTAGTCTTAGCAAAGAGCTAGGTAAAATTAACTCTCTCATTACCAAAAAACAAAGAACCAGCAACTCAACTGTGAGAAGTCAGAACGTGCAATCGCGACGATCTTTGCGGCGATGCACCCATGACAGTACCCCCCCTTCTACGAGGGCCTCCGGACCCTCAAGGCCAGGTCTGCCCGGGTGAGTTGTGTGAAAGGTCCGAACCAATCGATCTGCGTTAACATCAGACGCAGGGACCCACGTCCCCTCCTCAGGACCATACCCCCTCCAATGAACTAAGTACTGAAGGGATCGGCGACTGAGACGTGAGTCAATGATTTTCGACCCATGAAATTCCACGTTATCATTGACCACCACTGAAGGAGGTAGAGGTGACGGTATAACTGGTGCCACATACTTTTTAAGTAATGACTTGTGAAACACATTATGAATTTTAAACGTAGGAGGGAGGTCCAGACGAAATGCCACAGGATTAATTATGGAACTGATCCTGTACGGCCCGATGAATCTGGGACCCAACCTCCAGGAGGGAACTTTAAGTTTTATATTCCTGGTAGACAACCACACCAGATCGTTCACCTTCAGATCTCGACCAGAAACTCTCCCCCTATCAGCCATCCGTTTGTAACGGTTCTCCGTAATCTTCAGTCTTAACCGATCTGGAACTATCAGTCTCCCTGGAAGTCCCACAGGGGCGTCCCCCTGAGCCCCCAATACCTCCCCCTCAAGCTCAGAGCATACAGCTGACACTACAACTCCCTCCTGAGGAATAGGAACCGGATCATCCATCCTCCCGGTCCCTGGGAAAGTACGAGATAAGGCATCAGGAAGCAACTTTATTGAGCAGTCATATGCGCGATGAGGAGGTAACTCTTTACACCCCTCCTCTGAGAACATCTCCCCAAAGTCCTCCAGAAAAGGAGGCAAAGTCCTAGGCACAACCGCACCGATGACCGTGCTCATGCAGTTATTCCTGCAAAATTCACCCCACTGGCTTATCTTTCTGGATTGCCAATCAATCACTGGGTTATGTTTAGCCAACCAAGGAAGTCCCAACACAATATATATATGTGATGTCAGTAATCTATATCAAAAGGGCAACATACAATATAACATGCGCATAGATATATGATAACATAGAATTACCTGACAGAATGTCCAGTGGGTCAAAACGGAATCCGATATACGCTGTCTCCGGCAAGAGGGTGACCGGGGTCTAAGCTGACCCTAAACTGGGGTCCTAACTAATCCCTCAACCTGGAGGTACTGTTAAAGGTACAGAGGTCCAGGCCACCAGCGTAAACCCTGTCTCCTATCAATCCCTGCCAACTGTATTCTAGTCCTAAGAAGGACCCTGATTACCACCAAAGGGAATGAACAGGTAACGGTTAATGAACAGAAAGACATACAAGAAAGACAAGAAATAAAGTAAATAAAGTCTTACATACAACACTCACACACAGTAGGAACACCTAAGGTCTCAGAGAAAAACTATAAGCTATAAGAGTAAAAACAACTAAGGAGCTTAAATATTCTCAGAACCGATCCAGTCTGCTAGACTACATGAATGCTTTCACCGGCATCTAACAAGCAGACTGGCAGGTATATGAAGGAATCTAATTAGAACATAATCAAAAGCAGCCGGGCGAGGCTGGACCTAGTCTTAGCAAAGAGCTAGGTAAAATTAACTCCCTCATTACCAAACACAAAGAAACAGCAACTCAGCTGTGAGAAGTCAGAACGTGCAATCGCGACGATCTTTGTGGCGATGCACCCATGACAGGTATATATTTGCTGTCGTGGTATATATGAGCTCCTGTCGTGGTATATATGTGCTCCTGTCGTGGTATATATTTGCTGTCGTGGTATATATGAGCTCCTGTCGTGGTATATATGTGCTCCTGTCGTGGTATATATGTGCTCCTGTCGTGGTATATATGAGCTCCTGTCGTGGTATATATGTGCTCCTGTCGTGGTATATATGAGCTCCTGTCGTGGTATATATGAGCTCCTGTCGTGGTATATATGTGCTCATGTCATGGTATATATGTGCTCCTGTCATATGAGCTCCTGTCGCGGTATATATGAGCTCCTGTCGTGGTATATATGTGCTCCTGTCGTGGTATATATGAGCTCCTGTCGTGGTATATATGAGCTCCTGTCGCGGTATATATGAGCTCCTGTCGTGATATATATGTGCTCCTGTCGTGGTATATATGAGCTCCTGTCGTGGTATATATGAGCTCCTGTCGTGGTATATATGAGCTCCTGTCGTGGTATATATGAGCTCCTGTCGTGGTATATATGAGCTCCTGTCGTGGTATATATGAGCTCCTGTCGTGGTATATATGAGCTCCTGTCGTGGTATATATGAGCTCCTGTCGCGGTATATATGAGCTCCTGTCGTGGTATATATGTGCTCCTGTCGTGGTATATATGTGCTCCTGTCGTGGTATATATGAGCTCCTGTCGTGGTATATATGAGCTCCTGTCGTGGTATATATGAGCTCCTGTCGCGGTATATATGTGCTCCTGTCGTGGTATATATGTGCTCCTGTCGTGGTATATATGTGCTCCTGTCGTGGTATATATGAGCTCCTGTCGTGGTATATATGAGCTCCTGTCGTGGTATATATGAGCTCCTGTCGTGGTATATATGAGCTCCTGTCGTGGTATATATGAGCTCCTGTCGTGGTATATATGTGCTCCTGTCGTGGTATATATGAGCTCCTGTCGTGGTATATATGTACTCCTGTCGTGGTATATATGTGCTCCTGTCGTGGTATATATGAGCTCCTGTCGTGGTATATATGAGCTCCTGTCGTGGTATATATGAGCTCCTGTCGTGGTATATATGAGCTCCTGTCGTGGTATATATGTGCTCCTGTCGCGGTATATATGTGCTCCTGTCGTGGTATATATGTGCTCCTGTCGTGGTATATATGAGCTCCTGTCGTGGTATATATGTGCTCCTGTCGTGGTATATATGTGCTCCTGTCGTGGTATATATGAGCTCCTGTCGTGGTATATATGAGCTCCTGTCGTGGTATATATGTGCTCCTGTCGTGGTATATATGAGCTCCTGTCGTGGTATATATGAGCTCCTGTCGTGGTATATATGTGCTCATGTCATGGTATATATGTGCTCCTGTCATATGAGCTCCTGTCGTGGTATATATGTGCTCCTGTCATATGAGCTCCTGTCGTGGTATATATGTGCTCCTGTCATATGAGCTCCTGTCGTGGTATAAATGTGCTCCTGTCATATGAGCTCCTGTCGCGGTATATATGTGCTCCTGTCATATGAGCTCCTGTCGTGGTATATATGTGCTCCTGTCATATGAGCTCCTGTCGCGGTATATATGTGCTCCTGTCGTGGTATATATGAGCTCCTGTCGTGGTATATATGTGCTCCTGTCATATGAGCTCCTGTCGCGGTATATATGTGCTCCTGTCGTGGTATATATGAGCTCCTGTCGTGGTATATATGTGCTCCTGTCATATGAGCTCCTGTCGTGGTATAAATGTGCTCCTGTCATATGAGCTCCTGTCGTGGTAATATATGTGCTCCTGTCGTGGTATATATGAGCTCCTGTCGTGGTATATATGTGCTCCTGTCGTGGTATATATGTGCTCCTGTCGTGGTATATATGAGCTCCTGTCGTGGTATATATGAGCTCCTGTCGTGGTATATATGTGCTCCTGTCGTGGTATATATGAGCTCCTGTCGTGGTATATATGAGCTCCTGTCGTGGTATATATGTGCTCATGTCATGGTATATATGTGCTCCTGTCATATGAGCTCCTGTCGTGGTATATATGTGCTCCTGTCATATGAGCTCCTGTCGTGGTATATATGTGCTCCTGTCATATGAGCTCCTGTCGTGGTATATATGAGCTCCTGTCGCGGTATATATGAGCTCCTGTCATATGAGCTCCTGTCGTGGTATATATGTGCTCCTGTCATATGAGCTCCTGTCGTGGTATATATGTGCTCCTGTCATATGAGCTCCTATCGTGGTATATATGTGCTCCTGTCATATGAGCTCCTGTCGTGGTATATATGAGCTCCTGTCGCGGTATATATGAGCTCCTGTCGTGGTATATATGTGCTCCTGTCGTGGTAATATGAGCTCCTGTCATGGTATATATGAGCTCCTGTCGTGGTATATATGAGCTCCTGTCGTGGTATATATGAGCTCCTGTCGTGGTATATATGAGCTCCTGTCGTGGTATATATGAGCTCCTGTCGTGGTATATATGTGCTCCTGTCGTGGTATATATGAGCTCCTGTCGTGGTATATATGAGCTCCTGTCATATGTGCTCCTGTCGTGGTATATATGTGCTGTCGTGGTGTGTAGCCCTGGTGTTAGGCACACGCAGTACCCTGGAGAATGTGTGGAGAGATAGCAGTTCAATGCTCAATACCCATTCACTCAACATACACTAGACACACCCTTAGGGTAGTGTAGTCACTTGTGAGGGAGTGGTCAGGGTGTACTGGTTGAGTGATTAGAGTAGTCAGTTTCCTGTCTTTGGACAGAGCAGACGTGTGGAGTCTAGCTGGGACTTGGAGGGAGGAAGCAGTCCAGCCTGGTTCTGCAGCAGTTCAGCAAGTGGAGGCCGGTAAGGGCGAGATATAGATCACCTCAGCCTGGTCAGAGCTGTACCTCACTTGAAGACACTGATTAAGAAAGAAGAGCTTAGTACAGAAATACTTCAGTCACCTGTCTCAAGGACAGTGAAAGGTTCAGAGACGTGCTCCTGCCTAGTGGATAACTGAGAGTCTGGAACTAACTCTAAAGGAAGAGAAGAAGGGAGTGATTACATGACTTTTTGCAAGTGTGAGTGTTTATGCTACCACGAGGACAAGGCGAAAGGCACAGTGGAAGATTATTTGAAAAGTGCTTTTGGATTGAAGAAGTCCTGCACATTATTAGCCGGTCACTGGGGACCGAAGGATCACTATTAGCTTCAAGCATAGTGGTAAGAAAACCAGGGATTTACCGGACCTTAGGTCGCGGCAAACAGCCCCAAATAGTCAGTACGTAACTGGGGTCAGGGGGAGTGAGGACCTTGCGTCTCTGCAGGACAAGACAGGAATTCAGCTCTCTCACAGGAAGGCTCCTACCACAAAACTGACTGGGCAGTACAGCTATGGAATAGCTGGAGTTATAGAGGGAACTACGCTTCAGGCTGGTTGTACTCATCGTGTTGAAAGTAAAGGAGGCCCCTAACTTGTCCAGCTGCTATCTCAAAATACATTCTCCTTGGATCAGCCTCCCTGGGACCTGCCTGAACATCTTACAAGTAAAGGTATGGAAAGACGCTGACCGTGTGAGACTGTGTTATTTATCGGCACCCGACTTCACTAACTTCATAGACTTTGAGGGACCAGTCCCACCTGTAGGGGACCTGACATCTAGCTGCCTCACCATCCCCTCAGAGATCTACAGCAGCGCTGGTAAAAATTACCAGAAGACTACAGGTGGCGTCACGAACTGTATATATATATCCCCTGTAAATATTCCCCCAACATACGCCAGACCGCCAGGGCCACAGACCGAGCCACCGCTACTTGTGACAAACCCCATAGACTTCCATGGGCTCGGCTCTGAGTACCCCATTGCCCTGGTAACCCACAATTGTGGTGGCGGGTCGACACAAAACTTTGGCGTCACGAACAGGATGCGAAACTCGCAAAATTGCGAGCCCTGTGTGCCTATGGAGTTGTTTTTGTGAAAAAGGACTGTTTGCACTTTTGGCGCCAAAAATCGCCATCTTTGTCGCCATATTTGCGCCCTCAGGCGCTGGAGAAGAAGGTGGGCGTACTTTCGTGGGCGTGCACCCCCATGTGGCGCGAAGAAAATGCCTGCCCTCTCAAAGTGCTATTACAACATGCGATCCTGCCCTACAGCAAAGGAGGTCCGCCTCCTCTTCACCTTCCCTGCAAAGAGGAGGAGACGCAAACCCCGCCTCCACGGAAGAGACCGGACGTCTCTGGAGGAAGAAGAAAGAATCTTCTGGAACATCATGGAAGCAGGACGTGTGCAGCCGAGCAGGGAAGCGGAGGAAGGCAGGCCCCGTGCCCCAGCCAAGCTGCCACCAGCACCGGAACCATCCGTGGTCCTGCACCTGCAGCAAGCATTGCTGGAGATAAAAGAAGAAAATGCACGACTGAAAAAGATGATTTTGCCACAACCTGGATTTGAGGAGATCGAGAGACGCCGGCGTACCCTGGAGCAGCGGCGGCTGTGGGACGCGGTGATCTCTCCCTTCGACGACCCCCTACGTCTGGAGTTACCAAAACTTCTGCTGCCCAAGGCTAAGGAGCAACCGGAGGCTGCCCCCGAAAGTACCGATCCTGATCCCACCGGTGAAGCGGTGGAGGCGAAGGAGGTTGAGGAGGTACCGCCAGTTCCGGAACGCCCGCCCGGCCAGGAGGCCGCAGCAGATGATCGATCCCCGGCGGGGACACCGGAGGGGTCCTGTCCGTCGTTGCCAGACGTTGACTGGGAAGAGATGGAGCAGCGACAGCAGCAGGTTAGTGCGTCCCCAATTGAGCCATTGCGCACACCTGCCTCCTGCTCTGCATCACACCAGCATTGTGCGTCCTATTCCGCATCGCCACCTGCGACCATTTCTGCATCGCAAAAGTCTGATGCGATCTCAATTGAGCCACTACAAAAGCCTGCTTTTTGCCTAGTATCTTATGCTGCAGCAGCGTCCCCAGAGGAGGACGGGCCCTGCGGCCTAGAGGACCGGAGTGAACCGGCCCTGCTGGTAACCAGCGATGATGACACCCTGCTGGAACCCCCGACATCCCCACCAGCCCAGTGCACACCAGCCACACAGACCCCGATGGTGGAGTCGATGATCTTGGTGCTGGGCACTGGGCCCAGGAATAGGAACGGTCCTGTGCGAGCATCGCATTGTTCCAGCCCCCGGGTGGAAAGTGTATTTGAAATAAATGAATAGTTAAACAGTAAAAACCGGTGAGATCCAGATAGGGGTCTACCATAAGTAAAGTTGTAGAAAGTTTAAGAAGTTTGCCAATTTTTGCACTAGTTAAATGAGTATATAATACATTTATATATTGCTAACAGTAGAATGCCCGGCTGGGTAACCAAAAAAGTTTTGCACTTTATTATTATTATAATGTGATATAATATGTCTTCGTTTTACAATGGACTCAGAGGTTGAGGACTGTGCCAGCCCAGAACTTATTTGTATATAGTTGCGCTTCGGTGCTTTATCTTGGTTTTACATAAAACCAGCACAACTACCTCTGAATACAAAAACCCGTGTGGTGTGGCACTGAGTGAGGTCTGCATTCGGATGTCCTGCAGCCCACCCAGGACCTACGTTGAAGGTTTGGTGCGGGTCCTTCACAAGAATACTGTGTATTTATTGAATGTTTTGATGCCTTAATACTTTTGTATTTTTCTATATTCAATGTTTTTGTTTTGCAACGTTCAAGACATCCTCACCTCCCGGATGGGACGAATTAATGTTTAATGTTGATGTTTAATGCATAAACAAAAATGTCTCTTTGTATTTTACAGCCCGGGAGTGCTGTCTTTTACCATGGGGGAATGTGTAGCCCTGGTGTTAGGCACACGCAGTACCCTGGAGAATGTGTGGAGAGATAGCAGTTCAATGCTCAATACCCATTCACTCAACATACACTAGACACACCCTTAGGGTAGTGTAGTCACTTGTGAGGGAGTGGTCAGGGTGTATTCGTTGAGTGATTAGAGTAGTCAGTTTCCTGTCCTCGGACAGAGCAGACGTGTGGAGTCTAGCTGGGACTTGGAGGGAGGAAGCAGTCCAGCCTGGTTCTGCAGCAGTTCAGCAAGTGGAGGCCGGTAAGGGCGAGATATAGATCACCTCAGCCTGGTCAGAGCTGTACCTCACTTGAAGACACTGATTAAGAAAGAAGAGCTTAGTACAGAAATACTTCAGTCACCTGTCTCAAGGACAGTGAAAGGTTCAGAGACGTGCTCCTGCCTAGTGGATAACTGAGAGTCTGGAACTAACTCTAAAGGAAGAGAAGAAGGGAGTGATTACATGACTTTTTGCAAGTGTGAGTGTTTATGCTACCAGCGAGGACAAGGCGAAAGGCACAGTGGAAGATTATTTGAAAAGTGCTTTTGGATTGAAGAAGTCCTGCACATTATTAGCCGGTCACTGGGGACCGAAGGATCACTATTAGCTTCAAGCATAGTGGTAAGAAAACCAGGGATTTACCGGACCTTAGGTCGCGGCAAACAGCCCCAAATAGTCAGTACGTAACTGGGTCAGGGGGAGTGAGGACCTTGCGTCTCTGCAGGACAAGACAGGAATTCAGCTCTCTCACAGGAAGGCTCCGACCACAAAACTGACTGGGCAGTACAGCTATGGAATAGCTGGAGTTATAGAGGGAACTACGCTTCAGGCTGGTTGTACTCATCGTGTTGAAAGTAAAGGAGGCCCCTAACTTGTCCAGCTGCTATCTCAAAATACATTCTCCTTGGATCAGCCTCCCTGGGACCTGCCTGAACATCTTACAAGTAAAGGTATGGAAAGACGCTGACCGTGTGAGACTGTGTTATTTATCGGCACCCGACTTCACTAACTTCATAGACTTTGAGGGACCAGTCCCACCTGTAGGGGACCTGACATCTAGCTGCCTCACCATCCCCTCAGAGATCTACAGCTGCGCTGGTAAAAATTACCAGAAGACTACAGGTGGCGTCACGAACTGTATATATATATCCCCTGTAAATATTCCCCCAACATACGCCAGACCGCCAGGGCCACAGACCGAGCCACCGCTACTTGTGACAAACCCCATAGACTTCCATGGGCTCGGCTCTGAGTACCCCATTGCCCTGGTAATCCACAATTGTGGTGGCGGGTCGACACAGTGGTATATTATGAGCTCCTGTCGTGGTATATATGTGCTCCTGTCGTGGTATATATGAGCTCCTGTTGTGGTATATATCTGCTCCTGTCGTGGTATATATGTGCTCCTGTCGTGGTATATATGAGCTCCTGTCGCGGTATATATGAGCTCCTGTCGTGGTATATATGAGCTCCTGTCGCGGTATATATGAGCTCCTGTCGTGGTATATATGAGCTCCTGTCGCGGTATATATGTGCTCCTGTCGCGGTATATATGAGCTCCTGTCGCGGTATATATGTGCTCCTGTTGCGGTATATATGTGCTCCTGTCGCTGTATATATGAGCTCCTGTCGTGGTATATATGTGCTCCTGTCGCGGTATATATGTGCTCCTGTCGCGGTATATATGTGCTCCTGTCGTGGTATATATGTGCTCCTGTCGTGGTATATATGAGCTCCTGTCGTGGTATATATGTGCTCCTGTCGTGGTATATATGAGCTCCTGTCGTGGTATATATGAGCTCCTGTCGTGGTATATATGTGCTCATGTCATGGTATATATGTGCTCCTGTCATATGAGCTCCTGTCGTGGTATATATGTGCTCCTGTCATATGAGCTCCTGTCGCGGTATATATGAGCTCCTGTCGTGGTATATATATGCTCCTGTCGTGGTATATATGAGCTCCTGTCGTGGTATATATGAGCTCCTGTCGTGGTATATATGAGCTCCTGTCGCGGTATATATGTGCTCCTGTCGTGGTATATATGTGCTCCTGTCATATGAGCTCCTGTCGTGGTATATATGAGCTCCTGTCGTGGTATATAATGAGCTCCTGTCGTGGTATATATGAGCTCCTGTCGTGGTATATATGTGCTCCTGTCATATGAGCTCCTGTCGCGGTATATATGAGCTCCTGTCGCGGTATATATGAGCTCCTGTCGTGGTATATATGAGCTCCTGTCGTGGTATATATGAGCTCCTGTCGCAGTATATATGAGCTCCTGTCGTGGTATATATGAGCTCCTGTCGCGGTATATATGAGCTCCTGTCGTGGTATATATGAGCTCCTCTCGCGGTATATATGTGCTCCTGTCGCGGTATATATGAGCTCCTCTCGCGGTATATATGTGCTCCTGTCGTGGTATATATGAGCTCCTGTCGTGGTATATATGAGCTCCTGTCGTGGTATATATATGAGCTCCTGTCGCGGTATATATGAGCTCCTGTCGTGGTATATATGAGCTCCTCTCGCGGTATATATGTGCTCCTGTCGCGGTATATATGAGCTCCTCTCGCGGTATATATGTGCTCCTGTCGTGGTATATATGAGCTCCTGTCGTGGTATATATGAGCTCCTGTCGTGGTATATATGAGCTCCTCTCGCGGTATATATGTGCTCCTGTCGTGGTATATATGAGCTCCTCTCGTGGTATATATGATGCTCCTGTCGTGGTATATATGAGCTCCTGTCGGGTATATATGAGCTCCTGTCGGGTATATATGTGCTCCTGTCGGGTATATATGAGCTCCTGTCGTGGTATATATGAGCTCCTGTGCGGTATATATGAGCTCCTGTCGTGGTATATATGAGCTCCTGTCGTGGTATATATGGCTCCTGTCGTGGTATATATGAGCTCCTGTCGGGTATATATGAGCTCCTGTCGTGGTATATATGTGCTCCTGTCGTGGTATATATGAGCTCCTGTCGGGTATATATGAGCTCCTGTCGTGGTATATATGTGCTCCTGTCGTGGTATATATGAGCTCCTGTCGTGGTATATAATGAGCTCCTGTCGTGGTATATATAGCTCCTGTCGTGGTATATATGAGCTCTGTCGTGGTATATATGTGCTCCTGTCGCGGTATATATGAGCTCCTGTCGTGGTTAATGAGCTCTGTATATGTGCTCCTGTCGTGGTATATATGAGCTCCTGTCGTGGTATATATGAGCTCCTGTGGTATATATGTGCTCCTGTCGTGGTATATATATGTGCTCCTGTCGTGGTATATATGAGCTCCTGTCGTGGTATATATGAGCTCGCGTGGTATATGTGCTCCTGTCGGGTATATTGTGCTCTGTCGCGGTATATATGAGCTCCTGTCGTGGTATATATATGTGCTCCTGTCGTGGTATATATGTGCTCCTGTCGGGTATATATGTGCTCCTGTCGTGGTATATATGTGCTCCTGTCGTGGTTATATGGCTCCTGTCGGGGTATATATGTGCTCCTGTCGCGGTATATATGTGCTCTGTCGCGGTATATATGTGCTCCTGTCGCGGTATATATGTGCTCCTGTCGTGGTATATATGTGCTCTGTCGATATATGTGCTCCTGTCGTGTATATATGTGTTCCTGTCGCGGTATATATGGCTCCTGTCGCGGTATATATGTGCTCCTGTCGTGGTATTATGTGTCCTGTCGGGTATATATGTGCTCCTGTCGTATATATGTGTCCTGTGTGTATATATGTGTTCTGTCGCGGTATATATGGTCCTGTCGCGGTATATATGAGCTGTCGCGTAATGGTCTTGTGGTAATATGTGCTTGTCGTATATATGTGCTCCTGTCGGGTATATATGGTCCTGTCGCGGTATATATGAGTCCTGTCGTGGTATATATGTGCTCCTGTCGTGGTATATATGTGCTCCTGTCGGGTATATATGTGCTCCTGTCGTGTATATATGTGCTCCTGTCGTGGTATATTTGCTCCTGTCGGGTATATATGTGTCCTGTCGCGGTATATATGTGCTCCTGTCGCGGTATATATGTGCTCCTGTCGCGGTATATATGTGCTCCTGTCGCGGTATATATGTGTCATGTGTGCATTGCCACGAAGATCGTCGCGGTTGCACATTTTGACTTCTCACAGCTGAGCTGCTGTTTCTTTGTGTTTGGCAGCTAGGGAGTTAATTCTGTCTGTGCTCGGTGCTGGGACTGGGTGCAGTTTCTCCCGGCTGCAATTGATTATTGTTGATTGGTTTCCTTTAAATTCCTGGTTGTCTGCTTGGGGAGTTGTCAGTGAAACCTTCATGCAGACCACAGATAGGAATGAATCTGTATAGACTTTAGTTGTGAGCTCCTTAGTTGTTCTAAGCTCAACTTGGTTAGAGTTTATTTCCCAGACCATTTATGTTCCTTTGGTGTTTGAGTGTGTATGCAAGCGAGTGTTATCCTGTCTGTCTTATATGTCTAATCTGTGTATTTAGCTGAGATCAGCCCATATCCCTTTGGTGGTAGTCAGGATCCTTCTTAGGACTGATTACAGGGTTCAGGGTCTGATAGGAGACGGGTTAGGTTGGAGACTTGGACCTCTGAACCATTATCAGTACCTCCAAGGTGAGGGATTAGTTAGGACCCCAGTTTAGGGTCAGGTTAGATCCCGGTCCACCTCTTTCCTGTTTCAGCTCATCAAGTCCTCAAGATTAACCCTGAGTTCAGCAGATATCGTGTCAGGTAAATCTATTCTATACTTACATGCTGATGTTGCTATACTAGTTGTTGTATAGAGTGTTGTTCCTGTATTAATAGTTTACTGACATTGTATACATATCATTAGACAGCGTGACATTTTCACTGGCCATAAAAATTATCTCCAGTTACCATGGATCCAGTAGCCCAGCTGGCTCTGCAGTTGCAGGGATTATCCATGGAGCTGACGGACATTAAGTCCAAAGTTTTGTCTCTCCCTGGAGCAAACCAGAGTTGAACCTAAAGTAGCTCTCCGGACAGGTTCACTGGTGGGCGAGACAAATTTTTCACCTTCCGGGAGGCATGTAAATTGTATTTTCGGCTTCGGCCTCGATCATCAGGGAGTGATGAGCAGAGAGTGGGAATTGTTATCTCACTTCTGCAAGGGGACCCTCAATCCTGGGCATTTTCCCTTCCTCCGGGATCCCGGCTCTACTGTCTGTAGATCAATTTTTTACTGCCCTGGGATTGGTATATGATGACCCAGATCGGGTCTCTCTTGCTGAGACAAAATTACGTAAGATACAGCAGGGAGATCGTCCTGCAGAGGAATTTGCTTCTGAGTTTCGTAGATGGGCCACAGATACTCAGTGGAATGACCCAGCTCTTAGGAGCCAGTTTTGTCATGGGCTTTCTGATAAATTAAAAGACGTTTTGGCTCAGTATGAGTCTCCTCATTCACTGGAGGCTGCTAAGGCCTTAGCTATCCGTACTGATAGACGGCTTCGGGAGAGGGGTGAGGTAACCCCACCCCTGTTGTTTCTCCACCTACCACTAAAGTCCCTTATGTTGAGGTTCCCCTTGTCTGTTCGGATGAGCCTATGCAGTTGGGAGGGACATCATTTCGTAGGAGGGGATTGGCGGTACGCCGCAGGACTAGAAGATGTTTTTTCTGCGGGAAAGAGGGACATTTTGTTGGAGAATGTCCATCCCGTGCCTTGTTGAGCCAAAAGTCGCCGGAAAACTGTTAATCCCAGGTTGTGTGGTGGACGACAACCTGGGAGTATGTATTTCATCCGCCAGTTCTTCTCAGTTCCTTGTACCAGTGGAGGTGGTAGTTGGTACGAGAGTGGAGAGATTGTCTGTTCTTCTTGATAGTGGTTCCGGGGCTATCTGGTTGACGCTCAGTTTGCTGAGGCTCAAGGTATGCATCTGAGTGTATTGGTCAAACCGATCCTATATTCTCCATTGACGCCAGGCCTCTCGGCCAAGGTAGCTTTGTTCATGAGGTTCATAACATTGACCTTCGGGTAGGGGCAATACATAGGGAACTATTATCTTGTTATGTGTTGGAGGGTCTACCTACTCCCATTGTGTTGGTACTTCCTTGGTTGGTTAAACATAACCCTGTGATTAATTGGCAGTCCAGAGAAATAAGCCAATGGGGTGAGTTTTGCAAAAGCAACTGCATGAACACAGTCATCAGTGTGGTCGTGCCTAGTACATTGCCTCCTTTTTTGGAGGATTTTGGGGATGTTTTCTCTGAGGAGGGGTGTCAGGAGTTGCCTCCTCATCGCGTGTATGACTGCTCTATTAATTACTTCCTGATGCTAAGTTACCTAAAGCTAGGTTGTATAATCTTTCTGGTCCTGAGAGGCAGGCTATGAAAGATTATATTTCTGAAAGTCTGGCCAAAGGGCATATTAGACCTTCATCTTCCCCAGTGGCCGCGGGGTTCTTCTTTGTGAAGAAAAAAGATGGAGGCCTACGCCCTTGCTTGGATTTCCGCGAACTTAATCGGATTACTGTTCGAGATCCGTATCCACTCCCTTTATTCCTGATCTCTTCAATCAAATTGTTGGCGCCAAATGGTTCTCTAAATTGGATCTCAGGGGGGCGTATAATCTGATTAGGATAAAAGAGGGGGATGAGTGGAAAAACGGCGTTTAACACGCCGGAGGGACATTATGAGAACCTTGTCATGCCTTTTGGTCTGACTACTGCACCAGCAGTATTCCAACATTTTGTTAATGACATTTTTCGTCACCTTGTGGGGCTGTTTGTGGTCGTATATTTGGATGACATTTTAATTTACTCGCAAGATCTTGTGTCTCATCAGGAGCATGTGAGACAGGTGTTGCAGATCTTGCGAGACAATAAACTATACGCCAAACTGGAGAAGTGTGTATTTGCCGTACAGGAACTTCAGTTTTTGGGTTTTTTGGTGTCAGCCTCCGGTTTCCGTATGGACCCTGAAAAGGTGAGAGCAGTGCTTGAATGGGATCAGCCAGGGATCTTAAGGCTATGCAGCGTTTTTTGGGGTTTGCTAACTACTACCGGAAATTTATTTGTAATTTCTCATCTGTCGTCAAACCTCTCACTGACATGACAAGAAAAGGGACGGATTTTTCTAAATGGTCGGACAAAGCTTGCCAAGCCTTTTCCTCTTTGAAGAAATGTTTTGCTTCGGCACCCGTTCTCATCCAACCAGATGCATCTCAGCCGTTCATTGTGGAGGTGGATGCGTCTGACGTAGGGGTGGGTGCTATATTGTCCCAGGGTCCGTCCCCTGGTAAATGGCATCCGTGCGCTTTCTTTTCTAAGAAATTGTCGTCCGCCGAAAGGAATTATGATATCGGCAATAGGGAACTTTTGGCCATTAAGTTAGCTTTTGAAGAATGGCGTCACTTTTTGGAGGGGGCAGTCCACCCGGTTACCGTTATTACTGATCACAAGAACCTGTTGTATTTGGAATCCGCTAAGCGTCTGAATTCCAGACAAGCTCGATGGTCGTTGTTTTTTACCAGGTTTAATTTTGTCGTCACTTATCGCCCGGGGTCTAAGAATGTAAAGGCTGATGCCTTGTCTCGCAGTTTCCCAGGGGCCGGGAAAACGGATGACCCGAGTCCTATCCTTCAGGAGGGGGTGGTAGTGTCGGCTGTATTTCTGAGCTTGAGGAGGAGGTGTTAGAGGCTCAGGGGGACGCCCCTGCAGGACCTCCAGGGAGACTGTTTGTCCCAAATCTGTTGAGACAAAAGGTTATTGAGGCACATCATAATTCTGCTCTAGCAGGACATCCAGGGAGTAAGGCTACTTTAGATCTCCTTTCTCGCCGGTTTTGGTGGCCTAATGCTAATAAAGATGTTATAACTTTTGTCGCGTCATGTGGGGTGTGTGCTCGCTCTAAAACCCCTCATACCCGTCCGTCTGGGACCCTTTTACCCTTGAAACTTCCGGAGCGTCCATGGACTCATTTATCTATGGACTTCATTACGGACCTTCCTCCGTCGTCAGGGAATACTGTCATACTGGTGGTTGTTGACAGGTTCAGTAAGATGGCACATTTCGTTGCTCTTCCTGCACTCCCTAATGCTAAAACTCTGGCGCAGGTGTTCATTAGGGAGATCGTGAGATTTCATGGGTTGCCTTCTGATGTGGTGTCAGATAGGGGGTCTCAGTTTGTGTCCAAATTTTGGAGGGCATTTTGTTTACGTCGGGGGATGCAATTGTCATTTTCCTCGGCTTTTCATCCGCAGACCAATGGTCAGACAGAGCGTCTGAATCAGAGCCTAGAGACTTATCTCCGGTGTTTTGTTTCAGAGAACCAAGAGGACTGGTCTTCTTTCTTGCCTCTGGCAGAGTTCGCTCTTAACAACAGGCGGAGCGAGTCCACTGGTAAGTCCCCGTTTTTTGGGGCATATGGTTTTCATCCCCAGTTTTGTACCTTCAATGGGGGGGGCCCTTCTGGGGTTCCTGAGGAGGAGCGTTTCTCGTCGTCACTTGCTTCTGTGTGGAGAGGTGTATTGAATAATCTGAGTGCGATGGGGAACCGTTATAAACGTATGGCTGATAGGAGGAGAGTTTCTGGTCCAGATCTGAATGTGAACGATCTGGTATGGTTGTCTACCAGGAATATAAAACTTAAGGTGCCCTCCTGGAAACTGGGTCCCAGATTCATCGGGCCGTACAGGATCAGTTCCATAATTAATCCTGTGGCATTTCGTCTGGACCTCCCTCCTACGTTTAAAATTCATAATGTGTTCCACAAGTCATTACTTAAAGGTATGTGGCACCAGTCATACCGTCACCTCTACCTCCTCCTCCAGTGTTGGTCAATGGTAACTTGGAATTTCAAGTATCAAAGATCATTGACTCTCGTCTGAATCGCCGGTCCCTTCAGTACTTGGTGCATTGGAAGGGGTATGGTCCAGAGGAGAGGACGTGGGTCCCTGCGTCTGATGTTAACGCAGATCGTTTGGTTCGGACCTTCCACAGAACTCACCCGGGCAGGCCTGGCCCTGAGGGTCCGGAGGCCCCTCGTAGAAGGGGGGGTACTGTCATGTGTGCATTGCCACGAAGATCGTCGCGGTTGCACATTTTGACTTCTCACAGCTGAGCTGCTGTTTCTTTGTGTTTGGCAGCTAGGGAGTTAATTCTGTCTGTGCTCGGTGCTGGGACTGGGTGCAGTTTCTCCCGGCTGCAATTGATTATTTGTTGATTGGTTTCCTTTAAATTCCTGGTTGTCTGCTTGGGGAGTTGCCAGTGAAACCTTCATGCAGACCACAGATAGGAATGAATCTGTATAGACTTTAGTTGTGAGCTCCTTAGTTGTTCTAAGCTCAACTTGGTTAGAGTTTATTTCCCAGACCATTTATGTTCCTTTGGTGTTTGAGTGTGTATGCAAGCGAGTGTTATCCTGTCTGTCTTATATGTCTAATCTGTGTATTTAGCTGAGATCAGCCCATATCCCTTTGGTGGTAGTCAGGATCCTTCTTAGGACTGATTACAGGGTTCAAGGTCTGATAGGAGACAGGGTTAGGTTGGAGACTTGGACCTCTGAACCATTATCAGTACCTCCAAGGTGAGGGATTAGTTAGGACCCCAGTTTAGGGTCAGGTTAGATCCCGGTCCACCTCTTTCCTGTTTCAGCTCATCAAGTCCTCAAGATTAACCCTGAGTTCAGCAGATATCGTGTCAGGTAAATCTATTCTATACTTACATGCTGATGTGCTATACTAGTTGTTGTATAGAGTGTTGTTCCTGTATTAATAGTTTACTGACATTGTATACATATCATTAGACAGCGTGACAATATGTGCTCCTGTCTCGGTATATATGTGCTCCTGTCGGGGTATATATGTGCTCCTGTCGCGGTATATATGTGCTCCTGTCGCGGTATATATGTGCTCCTGTCGGGGTATATATGTGCTCATGTCGCGGTATATATGTGCTCCTGTCGCGGTATATATGTGCTCCTGTCGCGGTATATATGAGCTCCTGTCGCGGTATATATGTGCTCCTGTCGGGGTATATATGTGCTCCTGTCGTGGTATATATGAGCTCCTGTCGGGGTATATATGTGCTCCTGTCGCGGTATATATGTGCTCCTGTCGCGGTATATATGTGCTCCTGTCGCGGTATATATGTGCTCCTGTCGCGGTATATATGAGCTCCTGTCTTGGTATATATGTGCTCCTGTCGTGGTATATATGTGCTCCTGTCGCGGTACATATGTGCTCCTGTCGCGGTATATATGTGCTCCTATCGCGGTATATATGTGCTCCTGTCGCGGTATATATCTGCTCCTGTCGGGGTATATATGTGCTCATGTCGCGGTATATATGTGCTCCTGTCGCGGTATATATGTGCTCTTGTCGCGGTATATATGTGCTCCTGTCATGGTATATATGAGCTCCTGTCGCGGTATATATGTGCTCCTGTCGCTGTATATATGTGCTCCTGTCATGGTATATATGAGCTCCTGTCGGGGTATATATGAGCTCCTGTCGTTGTATATATGTGTTCCTGTCGTGGTATATATGAGCTCCTGTCGTGGTATATATGTGCTCCTGTCGGGGTATATATGTGCTCCTGTCGAGGTACATATGTGCTCCTGTCGGGGTATATATGTGCTCCTGTCGGGGTATATATGTGCTCCTGTCGGGGTATATATGTGCTCCTGTCGTGGTATATATGAGCTCCTGTCGTGGTATATATGTGCTCCTGTCGCGGTATATATGTGCTCCTGTCGCGGTATATATGTGCTCCTGTCGCGGTATATATGTGCTCCTGTCGGGTATATATGTGCTCCTGTCGCGGTATATATGTGCTCCTGTCGCGGTATATACAGTATGTGCTCCTGTCGGGGTATATATGTGCTCCTGTCGCGGTATATATGTGCTCCTGTCGCAGTATATATGTGCTCCTGTCGCGGTATATATGTGCTCCTGTCGCGGTATATATGTGCTCCTGTGCGGTATATATGTGCTCCTGTCGCGGTATATATGAGCTCCTGTCGCGGTATATATGTGCTCCTGTCGCGGTATATATGAGCTCCTGTCGCGGTATATGTGCTCCTGTCGCGGTATATATGAGCTCCTGTCGCGGTATATATGTGCTCCTGTCTCGGTATATATGTGCTCCTGTCGCGGTATATATGTGCTCCTGTCACGGTATATATGTGCTCCTGTCGCGGTATATATGTGCTCCTGTCGCGGTATATATGAGCTCCTGTCGCGGTATATATGTGCTCCTGTCGCGGTATATATGTGCTCCTGTCGCGGTATATATGTGCTCCTGTCGCGGTATATATGAGCTCCTGTCGCGGTATATATGTGCTCCTGTCGGGTATATATGTGTCCTGTCGTGGTATATATGTGCTCCTGTAGGGGTATATATGTGCTCCTGTCGTGGTATATATGTGCTCCAGTCGGGGTATATATGTGCTCCTGTCGTGGTATATATGTGCTCCAGTCGGGTATATATGTGCTCCTGTCGTGGTATATATGTGCTCCAGTCGGGGTATATATGAGCTCCTGTCGCGGATATATGTGCTCCTGTAGGGGTATATATGTGCTCCTGTCGTGGTATATATGTGCTCCAGTCGGGGTATATATGTGCTCCTGTCGTGGTATATATGTGCTCCAGTCGGGGTATATATGAGCTCCTGTCGCGGTATATATGTGCTCCTGTCGCGGTATATATGAGTCCTGTCGCGGTATATATGTGCTCCTGTCGCGGTATATATGAGCTCCTGTCGGGGTATATATGTGCTCCTGTCGTGGTATATATGTGCTCCTGTCGTGGTATATATAAGCTCCTGTCGTATATATGTGCTCCTGTCGTGGTATATATGAGCTCCTGTCGTATATATGTGCTCCTGTCGTGGATATATATGTGCTCCGTCG
>JARQOD010000002.1:1848490-1889764 GCA_033576555.1 Oophaga sylvatica
ATTCTGGTGTTACATCGTGTCTTATCCTCCAGTCACCTCCAGAGCTGCACTCACTATTCTGCTGTTACATCAGGTCTTATCCTCCAGTCACCTCCACAGCTGCACTCACTATTCTGCTGTTACATCATGTCTTATCCTCCAGACACCTCCAGAGCTGCACTCACTATTCTGCTGTTACATTATGTCTTATCATCCAGTCACCTCCACAGCTGCAGTCACTATTCTGCTGTTACATCGAGTCTTATTCTCCAGTCACCTCCAGAGCTGCACTCAGTATTATGCTGTTACATCGTGTCTTATCATCCAGTCACCTCCAGAGCTTCACTCACTATTCTGCTGTTACATCAGGTCTTATCCTCCAGTCACCTCCAGAGCTGCACTCACTATTCTGCTGTTACATCGTGTCTTATCCTCCAGTCACCTCCAGAGCTGCACTCACTATTATGCTGTTACATCGTGTCTTATCCTCCAGTCACCTCCACAGCTGCACTCACTATTCTGCTGTTACATCGTGTCTTATCCTCCAGTCACCTCCAGAGCTGCAGTCACTATTCTGCTGTTACATCGTGTCTTATCCTCCAGTCACCTCCACAGCTGCACTCACTATTCTGCTGTTACATCGTGTCTTATCCTCCAGTCACCTCCAGAGCTGCACTCACTATTCTGCTGTTACATCGTGTCTTATCCTCCAGTCACCTCCAGAGCTGCAGTCACTATTCTGCTGTTACATTGTGTCCTATCCTCCAGTCACCTCCAGAGCTGTACTCACTATTCTGCTGTTACATCGTGTCTTATCCTCCAGTCACCTCTAGAGCTGCAGTCACTATTCTCCTGTTACATCGTGACTGGAGGATAGGACACAATGTAACAGCAGAATAGTGACTGCAGCTCTGGAGGTGACTGGAGGATAAGACACGATGTAAAAGCAGAAAAGTGAGTGCAGCTCTGCAGGTGACTGGAGGATAAGACATGATGTAACAGCAGAATAGTGAGTGCAGCTCTGGAGGTGACTGGAGGATAAGACATGATGTAACAGCAGAATAGTGACTGCAGCTCTGGAGGTGACTGGAGGATAAGACACGATGTAACAGCAGAATAGTGAGTGCAGCTCTGGAGGTGACTGGAGGATAAGACACGATGTAACAGCAGAATAGTGAGTGCAGCTCTGGAGGTGACTGGAGGATATGACATGATGTAACAGCAGAATAGTGAGTGCAGCTCTGGAGGTGACTGGAGGATAAGACACGATGTAACAGCGGAATAGTGAGTGCAGCTCTGGAGGTGACTGGAGGATAAGACACGATGTAACAGCGGAATAGTGAGTGCAGCTCTGGAGGTGACTGGAGGATAAGACACGATGTAACAGCAGAATAGTGAGTGCAGCTCTGGAGGTGACTGGAGGATATGACATGATGTAACAGCAGAATAGTGAGTGCAGCTCTGGAGGTGACTGGAGGATAAGACACGATGTAACAGCGGAATAGTGAGTGCAGCTCTGGAGGTGACTGGAGGATAAGACACGATGTAACAGCAGAATAGTGAGTGCAGCTCTGGAGGTGACTGGAGGATAAGACCTGATGTAACAGCAGAATAGTGAGTGCAGCTCTGGAGGTGACTGCAGGATAAGACCTGATGTAACAGCAGAATAGTGAGTGCAGCTCTGGAGGTGACCGGAGGATATGACATGATGTAACAGCAGAATAGTGAGTGCAGCTCTGGAGGTGACTGGAGGATAAGACACGATGTAACAGCGGAATAGTGAGTGTGTGTAGCCCTGGTACACAATACCAGGAGGATGAGTGGAGAGGTAACAGTTAAGGTCTCTTCATGACATCATGTACACTTCTGACACACCCAGCAGGGTGTGGAAGGGAGTGATTTCTAGTCAGTCAGTTTCCTGTCCTTGGACAGAGTAGACGTGTCCAGTTTGAGCCTGTCATCAGTTCAGAAAGTGGAGGCTGGTACAGGTGGTCTAATTCACCTTAGTCTAGTCAGAGCTGTGCCCCACTGGAAGAAAGACTGAGCTATCTATTAAGAGTCAAGCAAATCGAAGGGCAAAGTGGAAGGAATACTTAAAAGTGCTTCTGGCTTGGAAAAGTCCTGCACATTGCTACCGGTCACTGGGGACCGAAGGATCACTATTAGCTACAAGCATAGTGGTGAGAAAACCAGAGATTTACCGGACCCTAGGTCGCGGCAAACAGCCCCATATAGTCAGTACGTAACTGGAGTCAGGTGGAATAGGGACTTTGAGTCAAGCGCAGACAAAAGCAGGAACCTAGTTTCATCAATTGGAAGACTTCACCACAAATCTGACTGGGCAGAACAGCTCTGGAATAGCTGAAATTAAAGAGGGGACTACGCTTCAGGCTGGTCGTACTCATCTTCATTGTACAGTAAAGGAGGCCCTAAGTTGCTTAGCTGTTGCCTCAAAGCTCATCCTCCACCAACCCCATCAGCCTCCCTGGGACCTGCCTTACCATCTTGCAAGTAAAGGTATGGAAAGACGCTGACCGTGTGAGACTGAGTTATTATTGCATGCCTGCACAATCCCTACCTAACTACCGACCAGAGGGAAGAGTCCCACCTGTAGGGGACCCGACATCTAGCTGCATCACCATCCCCTCAGAGATCTACAGCAGCGCTGGTACAAATTACCAGAAGACTACAGGTGGCGTCACGAACTGTATATATATATATCCCCTGTAAATATACCCCCCAACATACGCCTGACCGCCAGGGCCACAGACCGAGCCACAGCTACCTGTGACAACTCCCATAGACTTCCATGGGCTCGGCTCTGAGTACCCCATTGCCCTGGTAACCCACAATTGTGGTGGCGGGTCGACACAAAAACTTTGGCGTCACGAACAGGATACGAAACTTGCAGCATTGCGAGCCCTGTGTGCCTGTGGAGTGTTTTGGTGAAAAAGACTGTTGCTGTTGTTTGGCGCCAAATACCGCCATATTTGCCGCCAGATTCGCGCCCTAAGGCGCTGGAGAAGAAGGTGGGCGTACCTGAAAGAGCGCGCAGAGTCTTGGACACACCCCCGGCTCTGACTCATCGGCAGGTCCTGCAACAGGAAGTGAACGCTCTGACATCAGAGCGCCTGCGACGAAGGTCCTGTTCCCACTGCGGTGCCTGTGAAATAGCAGCATCTGAAACCGGTAGGCTCCGTTTAACCAAGGGGGCGCTAAGATGTTACAACAACCGTCTGACAGTGCGGCCCCGGCCGGAGGCCCCAATCCCGCACCGTCTGGTATTGTAGCGCCAGATGGGGGCGCAGGCCCTGCACCCAGTCCGGTAGTCCCGATCATGCCACTAACGCTCCCATATATGCCTGGGGCGAAATGGCTTCCCCAGTACAGCGGTGAGCCAGGCACATTAGCAGGCTTCAAGCGGAAGTTATGCAGCATCCTAGAAATGTACTCCATGCCTGAGAGACAAAAAGCTGCTGTGCTAATAGGGCAGCTAACTGGCGCTGCTGAGAGGGAAGTGGAGACTTGGGATACCGTTGATCAGGAGTCGGTACCTGCGATCTTCCTTAAGCTACATGCCATATTTGAAGACCGCACAGAAACGGATCTCCGGATGGCCTTCTATCACTGTTCACAACAGCCAGGTGACAGCATCCGGGACTACGCTTGCCGACTACAGGGAGCCCTGAGAGCCCTCAAGCAAATTAACAATTTAAATGCTATCGACGAGAATAGAATGCTGAAAGAACAATTTATACAGGGATTGAGATCCCAAGAGGAACGCAGAACTGTAAATTGGTGGTCCTTAGATCATCCGGATGCTACCTTTGATGCCCTAAAGGACATGGCAATAAAAGGGCTGCGGCCCCTGGGCAAACCCGAGGTGGCAACCCAACATCATCAGGCTGAAGTCACTCCGGAACCGGCAGTAACCCCCTTTTCCCCGCTAGTGGCTGAAGCCAAAGCGCAGGTGACACCTCCTAGTGAATTGGACTGTCTGCGCTCAGAGGTGCGCCAGCTGACTAAAAATCTGGCTGCTGTAATGAGTGCCCTGCAGCTGCGGAAAGAGGAGGAAGGAAAGATCTTGTTAGCTGACTGCCCAGAAGACATCCCGTGGATGCACCGGAGAAGAAAGAAGACGTCGCCCCCCCGGAGGAGGACAACGCCACCCCCAGGAGCGACCTCTGATCAACACCCTCCTCGTCGAGAGATCATCTGTTATCGCTGCAACCGGAAAGGTCATCTGTCTACACAGTGTCCTTTAAACGGGCAGAACCTGGGTCCAAGGGCCAACACCCAGGAGAATACCCGTCAGGCCCCCTAGACTGGAACCGCAGGTATGTGGGCGGGCGACCCTACCTGTCTATTATTCTAGATGGTATTGCTGTTCCAGCATTGTTAGACACTGGGTCCCAGGTGACCCTAATACCTGATGCTCTATATACCAAGTACTGGTCAATGGACAGTCTTAAACCTCCGAGCCTTGACTTTACTGTGTATGCTTCTAATGGTCTTCCTGTAGAAGTACTCGGAACAAAATGTGTAGATGTAAAGGTGGGCAGAGAGGAGTTGAAAGACCAAGGGCTTCTGGTAGTAAAGACTGTAAATGAGGAGAACGGTTTAAATATCATTTTGGGTACTAACATTATCGGTAATTGTTTGGGAGAAGTTGTGTTCTTGCTCCAACAGCTCGCTGAGATTGCCCGACCAAGGCAGAGAGGAGTAATCCAAAGAGAGATCCGGGCCCTGGTGTGTCAGCAGCAAGCGAAGCTTACCGACGGCGAAATTGGTAATGTACGGGTCACTGACTCGGATCCTATTGTGATACCCCCAATGAGTGAAATGATCATTTGGTGCAGGGCAGCCATAGGTCTGAGAGGACAGAATTACCAAGCTGTAGTAGAACCCCACCATTCAGAACATAGACCTACACTTATGACTGCTAGAGGAGTAGTAGAAGTGGTGAATGGAAGAGTACCGGTACGGCTTCTCAATTGGGGAGATGATGAGGTAAATTTACCCCGTTACGCAACTATTGCTAAACTACATGCTGTTGATAATAATTCTATTCTCCCGGCTGAGTCCTTAGACTCCTGTCAAATAGCGGAGGACAATGACCCAGCAACTCAGGTGGCGGAATGGTGTCAGCAACTCCACGTTGGGACGGACACCACTCCCGCCCACCAGAAGCAAGGGGTATTACGGGTGGTGCAAGAGTACGCCCAAGTGTTTAGCAAAAATCCACTTGATTTTGGGATAATTAAGGGAGTACAACATCATATCCCTACAGGCAGTCATCCTCCCATCAAAGAGCGGTATAGGCCCATACCTCCAGCTCATTATCAGAAGGCTAAAGAAATGTTGAATGATATGAAGAAAGCCGGGGTGATAAGGGATAGTTGTAGCCCCTGGGCAGCCCCTCTAGTTCTGGTTAAAAAGAAAGATGGTAGTATGAGAATGTGTGTGGATTACAGGCAGGTGAACCGCATAACACACAAGGATGCATACCCGTTACCACGTATAGAGGAATCATTAGCTGCTCTGAAAACGGCTAACTACTTTTCTACCCTCGATCTGACTAGTGGTTACTGGCAAGTGGCTGTGGCTGAGGAGGATCGTGAGAAAACGGCTTTCACCACCCCAATGGGGCTCTGTGAGTTCGACAGAATGCCGTTTGGGCTCAGTAGTGCCCCAGGAACATTTCAGAGAGTGATGGAAAACTGTCTGGGACATCTCAATTTTGAAACCGTGCTGCTATACCTAGACGACGTTATCGTGTATTCCAAGACATATGAGGACCATCTGAAGCACCTGGCAGAAGTATTTGAGTCCCTGTCCAGGTACGGGATGAAGTTGAAACCCTCAAAATGCCATCTACTCAAACAGAAGGTACAATACTTGGGGCACATCGTCAGTTCGGAAGGAGTAGCGCCGGACCCAGAGAAAGTCACTGCCATCCAGAAGTGGCCGGAGCCGAAGAACCTCAAGGAAGTGCGACAGTTCCTGGGACTAACGGGTTACTACAGAAGATTCGTGAAAGATTACACGAAGAAGGCAGCTCCTTTACAGGACCTCCTGGTAGGACAATCCTTAAAGAGCAGAAACCCTCCCTTTAATTGGGGTAAAGAACAGGCTGAAGCATTCCAAAAGATGAAAGAGATCCTGACAGGTGATGAGATCTTAACCTATCCTGATTACAGCCAACCGTTCCTGTTGTACACCGACGCCAGTAATGAAGGGTTGGGAGCAGTTCTCAGTCAGAAGCAGAATGGCCAAGAAAAAGTCATCGCATATGCCAGCAGAAAACTCAGGCCAACTGAGAGGAATCCGGAAAATTATAGCAGCTTCAAGCTGGAGTTTCTGGCGCTGGTCTGGGCCATTACTGAAAGATTTAAGCACTATCTGGCCTCCAATAAGTTCACGGCGTACACAGACAACAACCCGTTAACGCACCTGGAAACCGCCAAGCTGGGCGCCATGGAGCAGCGTTGGATGGCTCGGTTGTCCAATTACCAGTTTACTATCAAGTACCGGGCAGGTCGAAAGAATGCTAATGCTGATGCGTTGTCCCGAATGCCGCATGACTCTGATACGGAAGAAGAATCTGACGACCTGGAAGAAATTGAGCTCCCTGCGTTTCATCGAAATGGGGTAGTCCACGAGCATCGAGTCCACAGAAAGCAGTATGGTGCAACATTAAATCCTTTACCCCATCACAGCTGGAAAGAGACTCAGGACAGTGATCCAGTGGTCAGCCGCATCAAGGAGTTGTTAAAACAGGAAGGCTCCTCTCTGGAAAAGGATGCACCTATGTCAGCAAAGCTCCCGTGGAACGAGAAAAGCAGGTTGTTCCTATACCGTGAGAAGTTGTGCAGGAGATACGTCAACCCCAGAACCCATGAAATGGTCTGGCAAATAGTGGTCCCCAAGGCAGACGTCCCAATGGTGTTGGAAGCGTACCACGATCAAGCAGGACACTTTGGCTGGAGAAAGCTGGAGACCCTGTTGAGATGCCGGTTCTACTGGGTAGGGATGCGCAGCTCCATCGAGAGGTGGTGTCGGAACTGTGGACCTTGTGGTCTCAGAAGAAAGGACTACGGTAGTCAGAAGGCACCCCTGCAACCTATCCGGACGACTCGTCCTCTGGAGATTGTGGCCCTGGACCATGTCAAATTGTCGCCAAGTAGATCTGGATATTCATACGCCTTGACCATGGTGGACCATTACTCCAGATTTCTGGTAGTTGTTCCAGTTAAGGACCAGACCGCAGTGACGGCCGCGAAAACCTTTCAAGCAAGCTTCTGCAGACCGCATGGGTATCCGGAGCAAGTATTAACCGATCAGGGACCTGCTTTCGAAGCCGATTTATTCAAGGAATTCTGTCACATGTACGGGTGCAAGAAAATTAGAACAACACCATATCACCCTCAAACCAACGGTCTTTGCGAAAAAATGAACCATATTGTCCTTGACTTGTTGAGATCCATACCGTTGGAAGACAGGAATCGATGGCCGGATTTACTACCTGATTTGGTTGATTTGTATAACCATATACCTGTAAGCTCAACTAACTGCACTCCAGCCTATCTTATGAGAGCAAGGCCCGGAAAACTACCAATGGATCTAGAACTTGGAGTGGTAGAACCGGAGGCAGACGACGCTGTTGAAAACTGGGACGTCAATCGGCAAGAGCAATACAGAAGAGTACAAATCTGTGTGGAGGAAAGTCTCAATAAGGTACGGGAGAAACAGGAAGATGTTTACAACAGAAATGCTCCTGCCAAGCCTTTGATGCCTGGAGAGGTAGTATTAAAAAGAAAAAGAAAGATGCACAAATTGGATAACCAGTGGGAGCAAGAACCCTACGTCATACAAGATTCTAAATATGACAACAGAAAAGTTTGTGTCGTCAGTAAGGACGGAGGAAGAACAACAATCACTGTGTCCAGAGATCATTTGAAGTTGTGTCCAGAACACTTAAAGCGTTGTGAAAAGAACCCTGTCCTCAATCAAGGAGAAAGAAAGGAAGAGGTCATACACACCGATCTGGGAGATTTTCCTGCGGATTGGCCTAGACTGGGAGATGCTGTGATAATTCCAGTGTTGCAGTTTTATCAGCCACAAGAGGAAGTTCTACCTCCAGTTGTGCCTGTGGTGCCAGTTGAGCCCGCTCAGGAGTTACCCATCCCAGCAACACCTCAACCTGTGGAATCTCAAGAAGGACCATCTGTAGCAGCGCCCCATACTATGGGATCCCCTGGTGAAGCTGACTCACACCGCCCAGCCATCAGTACGCTTGCCAGATCCATAGAAAGATTAAGGCAGTTCTATAGTTTGCCGTTACGCAGTGCAGACAGATCGCAACTTGATATACCTGAAGTTACACCACGTAGATCAGAGCGAACCACCAAAGGGAAGTTACCCATTAGATATCAGCAGTGATTATAACGAATTGATGTGAATATATTGTGAAAAGTCTATATATATATATGTGTTTTTCCCTATTATGTCTTCGTTTAACAATGGACTCAGAGGCTGAGGACTGAGCCAGCCCAAAAACTGTATCCTGTAAATAGTTGCACTAAAGTGCCTTTTTAATGGTTTCACATGAAACCTTGACTTACCTCTGAACCAAAAACCCGTGTGGTGTGGCACTGAGTGAGGTCTGCATTTGGATGTCCTGCAGCCCACCCAGGACCCACGTTGAAGGTTTGGTGCGGGTCCTTCACAAGAATACTGTATATTTATTGAATGCTATTTAATATTTGTATTTTTCTATAATGTTAATGTTTGCAACGTTCAAGATATCCTCACCTCCCGGATGGGACGAATTAATGTTTATTGTTAATGTTTTCATGCATAAACAAAAATGTCTCTTTATATTTTACAGCCCGGGAGTGCTGTCGTTTACCATGGGGGAATGTGTAGCCCTGGTACACAATACCAGGAGGATGAGTGGAGAGGTAACAGTTAAGGTCTCTTCATGACATCATGTACACTTCTGACACACCCAGCAGGGTGTGGAAGGGAGTGAGTTTAGTCAGTCAGTTTCCTGTCCTTGGACAGAGTAGACGTGTCCAGTTTGAGCCTGTCAGCAGTTCAGAAAGTGGAGGCTGGTACAGGTGGTCTAATTCACCTTAGCCTAGTCAGAGCTGTGCCCCACTGGAAGAAAGACTGAGCTATCTATTAAGAGTCAAGCAAATCGAAGGGCAAAGTGGAAGGAATACTTAAAAGTGCTTCTGGCTTGGAAAAGTCCTGCACATTGCTACCGGTCACTGGGGACCGAAGGATCACTATTAGCTACAAGCATAGTGGTGAGAAAACCAGAGATTTACCGGACCCTAGGTCGCGGCAAACAGCCCCATATAGTCAGTACGTAACTGGAGTCAGGTGGAATAGGGACTTTGAGTCAAGCGCAGACAAAAGCAGGAACCTAGTTTCATCAATTGGAAGACTTCACCACAAATCTGACTGGGCAGAACAGCTCTGGAATAGCTGAAATTAAAGAGGGAACTACGCTGCAAGCTGGTTGTACTCATCGTTATTGGACAGTAAAGGAGGCCCCTAACTTGCTTAGCTGTTGCCTCAAAGCTCATCCTCCACCAACCCCATCAGCCTCCCTGGGACCTGCCTTATCATCTTGCAAGTAAAGGTATGGAAAGACGCTGACCGTGTGAGACTGAGTTATTATTGCATGCCTGCACAATCCCTACCTAACTACCGACCAGAGGGAAGAGTCCCACCTGTAGGGGACCTGACATCTAGCTGCATCACCATCCCCTCAGAGGTCTACAGCAGCGCTGGTACAAATTACCAGAAGACTACAGGTGGCGTCACGAACTGTATATAAATCTATCCCCTGTAAATATATCCCTAACATACGCCAGACCGCCAGGGCCACAGACCGAGCCACAGCTACCTGTGACAACTCCCATAGACTTCCATGGGCTCGGCTCTGAGTACCCCATTGCCCTGGTAATCCACAATTGTGGTGGCGGGTCGACACAAGTGCAGCTCTGGAGGTGACTGGAGGATAATGCTGCAGCTCTGGATCAGTACAGGAGCAGATGCCAGGAGCCGGCAGTAGGGCGCAGTCACAGTCTGGGGGCCGATGACTTGGCAGGGACACGTTGTGTCCCGGTTATTGCTGTAATTCGGTCGCGCGGCTCCGAGAGTCACCTCTGCTGAAGAACATGAGCCGCCTCAGACAGCAGCTGCGCCTGCGATAGTGTTACACCTTCTCCCCGAGCAGCTCCGAGTGATGGAGAGCCGGGGGTGTGCAGACCCCAGGGGGGCTCCAGCCGACGTGAGACCAGGACAGGGCTGGTGGTCCGGCGTGTTACACAGCGCGTGCTGCGGATGTGACCATCGTAATCCTTTGCATAGTTATCACTTACGGTGCCTTGAAAAAGTCTTCACACCCCGTGAACTTTTCCACATTTCTCACGTTACACCGCAAACTTAAATATATTTTATTGGGATTTTATGTGAAACCGACAGAAAGTAACACGTTGTGATGTGTCCGTCTTCTCTAGATTATAGAGTATGTGAGTTCGGGCTCGTACCTTCGTGCGAGAAATACGGCGAGTGCAATCCGATAATAAAACATCAGACCAGTGTCATTCGATGGGTGACATCTCATCTGCGAGTCTCTTCTCAGCTGAAATCAGACTGCTGCGTATTTACGCGATTCTCGGAGGAGACTCGTCAGTGCAAGTCAACGGGTGCGAGAAAAAAACGCACGGCACTCGCACCATGCTAGCGCTGACCGATTTATACGTCCTGTGAAAAGCCGACAATTCATCCCCGGCTACTGTAAAATCACCGACAGGTTATAATAGAAAAGATAGAATAGATATATACACATAGAATAGGTGTCATATATATATACATGTCACTGACACACACATACATACTTATTTCATAGAGATATAGATACAATAGGCGATAATTCAATTGTCGGCTTCTGGAGAATCATGATATGACACATGGTTACATACAGTAAACCATCACATATCCGTTAGATTTTTATATGTCCCTCACTAATAATGTTAGTACTGTGTGTGTGTAAAAATTTGGAGCTGTAGGTGTTAAATTAAAGTATTTATTCATGGAAAAAAATTGCGTGGGCTCCTGCGCAATTTTCTCCACCAGAGAGGGAAAGCCAGTGACTGAGGGCAGATATTGATAGCCTAAAGAGGGACCATTGTTATTGCCTCCCCCTTCTAAAAACGTCTGCCTCCAGCCATCCCAGAAAAGGTGCATATGTAGGATGCGCCTATTCCGGCATTTAGCCTCTCCCTTCCCATTGCCCTGTAGCATTGGCATATGGGGTAATAAGGGGTTAATGTCACCTTGATATTGTAAGGTGACATTAAGCCTGATTAATAATGGAGAGCTGTCAATAAGACAACTATCCATTATTAATCCACTAGTCTGAAGGGTTAAAAAAAAAAACACACACACATTAAGAATAAAGACTTTTAATGAAATAATAGAACACACATTTTCTCCATCTTTATTACACTCCCAATCCAAGTGAAGCCATCGTTCTCCTGGAAAAAATAAAACATAAAAAGCAACTGTATACCCATACCTGTCCGCCGTACAGTCAAGTCCCACGCTGCAATCCATCTGAAGGGGTTAAATAGCTTACAAGCGGGAGCGGTGCTAATGCCACCAGCCTGACTGTAAACCACTGCGGAATGACTGAGAAGCTGCCGACAGCAGCATCAGTGATCAGCGCTGACGTCACTGATGCTCTGCTCACTCACAGGCTGACCCGCTGTGAACTCTGCAGGGAAGAAAATCAACCAGCATTTTCACACTCTGCAGAGTTCAAAGCGGGTCAGCCTGTGAGTGAGCGAAGCATCAGTGACGTCAGCGGTAGTCACTGAGGCTGCGCATACTCCCCACCTGACTCGCGGTGAACTCGGCACCGTGGGAAAATGTTCAGAAACTTTCCCACGGTAATCAGTTAATCTCCGGTCAGGCGGGGAGGCTGCGCAGGTGGCTTTTCCCTCATTCCTCCGTGGTTTACAGCTGGGCTGGTGGCATTAGCACCGCTCCCGGTTGTAAACTATTTAACCCCTTGAGATGGATTGCGGCGTGGAACTTGACTGTACGGCGGACAGGTATGGGTATATTGTTGGTTTTTAATTTTGGATTTTTTACAGGAGAATGAGGGCTCCGCCTGAATTGGGAGTGTAATATAGATGGAAAACCTGTGTTTTTTTTTAACCCATTCAGACTATTGGATTAATAATGGATAGGTGTCTTATTGACAGCTCTCCATTATTAACCAGGCTTAATGTCACCTTACAATAGGTGACATTAACCCCTTACTACACCATATGCCACCCGCTACAGGGCAATTGGAAGACAGAGGCTAAGTGCCAAAATTGGCGCATCTGACAGATGCACATTTTCTGGGGTGGCTGGGGGCAGATTTTTTTAGCCATGGGGGCCCAAAAACAATGGTCCCTTTCTAGGCTATTAATTTCTGCCCTCAGTGACTGGCTTGCCATCTCTGGCAGAGAAAATTGTGCGGGAGCCCACGCAAGTTTTTCCGTGAATTAATCCTTTAATTTAACACCTACAGCTCCAAAATTTTACACACACATAGTACTAACATTATTAGTGAGGGACATATAAAAAAAATAACAGAAATGCGATGGTTTACTGTATGTAACCATGTCTCATATCCTGTCGGGTTCTGTAATGATTTTACAGATGCCGATAATTGTATTTTCGCCTATTCTGCTATATATATCGCTATGAAATAAATATATATATATATATATATATATATGTGTGTGTGTCATTGACATATATATATATATATATATATATATATATATATTCACACAGTACAGACCAAAAGTTTGGACACACCTTCTCATTCAAAGATTTTTCTGCATTTTCATGACTGTGAAAATTGTACATTCACACTGAAGGCATCAAAACTATGAATTATCACATGTGGAATTATACATTACACTTTACAAAAAAAGTGTGAAACTACTGAAAATATGTCTTATTCAAGAGGTAGTCACCGGGAATGGTCTTCCAACAGTCTTGAAGGAGTTCCCAGAGATGCTGAGCACTTGTTGACCCTTTTGCCGTCACTCTGCGGTCCAGCTCACCCCAAACCATCTGGATTGGGTTCCGGTCTGATGACTGTGGAGGTCAGGTCATCTGGTGTAGCACCCCAACACTCTCCTTCTTGGTCAAATAGCCCTTACACAGCCTGGAGGTGTTTGGGGTCATTGTCCTGTTGAAAAATAAATGATGGTCCAACTAAACGCAAACCGGATGGAATAGCATGCTGCTGCAAGATGCTGTGGTAGCCATGCTGGTTCACTATGCCTTCAATTTTGAATAAATCCCCAACAGTGTCACCAGTAAAGCACCCCCACACCATCACACCACCTCCTCCATGCTTCACGGTGGGAACCAGCCATGTAGAGTCCATCCGTTCACCTTTTCTGCGTTGCACAAAGACACGGTGGTTGGAACCAAAGATCTCAAATTTGGACTCATCAGACCAAAGCACAGATTTCCACTGGTCTAATGTCCATTCCTTGTGTTCTTTAGCCCAAACAAGTCTCTTCTGCTTGTTGCCTGTCCTTAGCAGTGGTTTCCTAGCAGCTATTTTACCATGAAGGCTGCTGCACAAAGTCTCCTCTTAACAGTTGTTGTAGAGATGTGTCTGCTGCTAGAGCTCTGTGTGGCAGTGACCTGGTCTCTTATCTGAGCTGCTGTAAACCTGCGATTTCTGAGGCTGGTGACCCGGATAAACTTATCCTCAGAAGCAGAGGTGACTCTTGGTCTTCCTTCCTGGGGCGGTCCTCATGTGAGCCAGTTTCTTTGTAGCGCTTGATGGTTTTTGCAACTGCACTTGGGGACACTTTCAAAGTTTTCCCAATTTTTCGGACTGACTGACCTTCATTTCTTACAGTAATGATGGCCACTCGTTTTTCTTTACTTAGCTGCTTTTTCTTGCCATAATACAAATTCTAACAGTCTATTCAGTAGGACTATCAGCTGTGTATCCACCAGACTTCTGCACAACACAACTGATGGTCCCAACCCCATTTATAAGGTCAGAAATCCCACTTATTAAACCTGACAGGGCACACCTGTGAAGTGAAAACCATTCCCGGAGACTACCTCTTGAAGCTCATCAAGAGAATGCCAAGAGTGTGCAAAGCAGTCATCAAAGCAAAAGGTGAAGAACCTAGAATATAAGACATATTTTCAGTAGTTTCACACTTTTTTGTAAAGTGTAATGTATAATTCCACATGTGATAATTCATAGTTTTGATGCCTTCAGTGTGAATGTACAATTTTCACAGTCATGAAAATGCAGAAAAATCTTTGAATGAGAAGGTGTGTCCAAACTTTTGGCCTGTACTGTATGTATATATATATATATGTCTGTTTTGAAGATTATTTGGTTTTAAAATGCGATTTTAACATGAGCTTTTACAATAGAGAGAACTGCTGTATGTAAAAGCTCATGTTAAAATCGCATTGCACTCGGATTGCATACGCATGTCATACAGATGTTCCGTTTCAAGTTACACAGAAATCGCATTACACTAGCATGACACTCATATAGCACTCGGTCGTTTTTTCGGTCCGGAAATC
The DNA here is from genome assembly GCA_033576555.1 of Oophaga sylvatica. Classification (NCBI taxonomy): domain Eukaryota; kingdom Metazoa; phylum Chordata; class Amphibia; order Anura; family Dendrobatidae; genus Oophaga; species Oophaga sylvatica. Next base: position 1,863,122 of record JARQOD010000002.1, read on the forward strand.
AGACCACTTTTTTTTCTCGCAAATGGGTACGCACCCTTATATTTGTCCTGTGGACAGATTCTCCCACTGAGCTGTGGATCTCTGCAGCTCCTCCATTAACCATGGGCCTCCTGGCTGCATCTCTAATTAGTGGTCTCCTTACTTCGGATGTCAGATTAGGTGGACGGCCATGTCTTTGTAGGTTTGGAGTTGTGTCATTCTCCTTCCATCCTTGGATGGTGGATTGAACAGTGTTCTGTGAGATGTGCAGAGCTTGGGGTATTTTTTATAACCTAATGCTGCTTTACTCTTCTCCATAACCTAACCCTGTTTTACTGTTCTTTATAACCTAAGCCTGCATTACTCTTCTCCATAACCTAAGCCTGCTTTACTCTTCTCCATAACCTAACCCTGCTTTACTCTTCTCCATACCCTAAGCCTGCTTTACTCTTCTCCATAACCTAACCCTGCTTTACTCTTCTCCATAACCTAAGCCTGCTTTACTCTTCTCCATAACCTAACCCTGCTTTACTCTTCTCCATACCCTAAGCCTGCTTTACTCTTCTCCATAACCTAAGCCTGCTTTACTCTTCTCCATACCCTAAGCCTGCTTTACTCTTCTCCAAAAAATAAGCCTGCTTTACTCTTCTCCATACCCTAAGCCTGCTTTACTCTTCTCCATAACCTTACCCTGCTTTACTCTTCTCCATACCCTAAGCCTGCTTTACTCTTCTCCATAACCTAACCCTGTTTTACTGTTCTTTATAACCCAAGCCTGCTTTACTCTTCTCCATAACCTAAGCCTGCTTTACTCTTCTCCATAAACTAAGCCTGCTTTACTCTTCTCCCTACCCAAAGCCTGCTTTACTCTTCTCCCTACCCAAAGCCTGCTTTCCTCTTCTCCCTACCCAAAGCCTGCTTTACTCTTCTCCATACCCCAAGCCTGCTTTACTCTTCTCCACACCCTAAGCCTGCTTTACTCTTCTCCATAACCTAACGCTGCTTTACTCTTCTCCGTACGTTAACCCTGCTTTACTCTTCTCCATAACCTAACGCTGCTTTACTCTTCTCCATAACCTTACCCTGCTTTACTCTTCTCCATAACCTAATGCTGCTTTACTCTTCTCCATAACCTAACCATGCTTTACTCTTCTCCATAACCTAACCATGCTTTACTCTTCTCCATACACTAAGCCTGCTTTACTCTTCTCCATACACTAAGCCTGCTTTACTCTTCTCCATACACTAAGCCTGCTTTACTCTTCTCCATAACCTAACCATGCTTTACTCTTCTCCATAACCTAACCCTGCTTTACTCTTCTCCATAACCTAACCCTGCTTTACTCTTCTCCATAACCGAACGCTGCTTTACTCTTCTCCATAACCTAACGCTGCTTTACTCTTCTCCATAACCTAATGCTGCTTTACTCTTCTCCATAACCTAACCATGCTTTACTCTTCTCCATACACTAAGCCTGCTTTACTCTTCTCCATACACTAAGCCTGCTTTACTCTTCTCCATACACTAAGCCTGCTTTACTCTTCTCCATACACTAAGCCTGCTTTACTCTTCTCCATAACCTAACCATGCTTTACTCTTCTCCATACACTAAGCCTGCTTTACTCTTCTCCATACACTAAGCCTGCTTTACTCTTCTCCATACACTAAGCCTGCTTTACTCTTCTCCATACACTAAGCCTGCTTTACTCTTCTCCATACACTAAGCCTGCTTTACTCTTCTCCATACACTAAGCCTGCTTTACTCTTCTCCATACACTAAGCCTGCTTTACTCTTCTCCAAACACTAAGCCTGCTTTACTCTTCTCCATAACCTAACCATGCTTTACTCTACTCCATAACCTAACGCTGCTTTACTCTTCTCCATAACCTAACCCTGCATTACTCTTCTCCATAACCTAATGCTGCTTTACTCTTCTCCATAACCTAACCCTGCTTTACTCTTCTCCATACCCTAAGCCTGCTTTACTCTTCTCCACAACCTAACCCTGCATTACTCTTCTCCATAACCTAAGCCTGCTTTACTCTTCTCCATAACCTAACCCTGCTTTACTCTTCTCCATAACCTAACCCTGCTTTACTCTTCTCCATAACCTAACCCTGCATTACTCTTCTCCATAACCTAAGCCTGCTTTACTCTTCTCCATAACCTAACCCTGCTTTACTCTTCTCCGTACACTAAGCCTGCTTTACTCTTCTCCGTACGCTAAGCCTGCTTTACTCTTCTCCATACGCTAAGCCTGCTTTACTCTTCTCCATACCCTAACGCTGCTTTACTCTTTTCTACATCTTTATCCCTGATTTTTTTTAAAGGGCATCACACTACAGGGGGCTGAATACTAATGCACCTTACTATATTCAGATTTATATTTGTAAAATAATCAGTACACCTTCTATCGTTTCTTTTACACATCATTAAGATTTGTTACTTTGTGTTGTATAACATAAAATCCCAATAACATACATTTAAGTTTGTGGGAGTAACGTGAAAAAATATGGAAAAGATCGCGGGGTGTGAATACTTTTTCAAGACATTGTATATCAGCCATGTAGCTCCCTCTGCTCCAGGGAAAGCTGGGTGATAACCACTATGGTCTCAGCTTTCCCAGACCGTGAATGATGTATTCCTGGTCACATAGTGATGCACGACCACAGGGCACTACATGACTAGGCCGACGCGCCATTCCGGAGCTGTAATTGCGGCCATACTGACTGTCACCGCTTCCCCAGATACAGAGGACTCCAGGACTGATCTATGCAAGGACTGGAGCCCCCCGACGCGCGCCAGACTCCAGCTGATGAGCCTCGACCTCCATCCGACCTACTTGTTATATAGGACTATGTCAGGCCTCCATACATAACTGCTAGGTATACGGATGGTATCGAGCCCATCATAGTCCTCCTTGTTCCAGCACAGGTAGGCGTCAAACCACACCTGCCGAATCCACAGGTACGCCATCAGGATCTGATTCCGCTCATCCTGCGAAAGAAACCAGAGTCAGTGACAAGTCCACAAGGATCACCTCCAGAGCTGCACTCAGAACGCTGCACTGCACACTAAAGCACTAAACTAATAGCTGAGATAGGGTCAGGGGCGACTCAGACGGAGGGGCTCAAGGGCAACGATAAATGTGCCCCCAGCCGACAGGAGGAGCCGTGCCCAGATGGCAGGTACACAACATTGCCCCAAGCATTGCATCATGGGAAGGAGGAATGTCAGCTGCTGTGAGCAGGAATTTACAGCATCAGAGCTGCCGACATGGAGACTGCAGCTCTGGTGGTGACAGCAGAATAGTGACTGCAGCTCTGGAGAGGACTGGAGGATAAGGCACAATTTAACAGTGGTTAGTACTATACGGTGGCTCAGTGGTTAGCACTGCAGCAGTGCTGGGGTCCTGGATTCAAATCCAACCAAGGACAACATCTACATGGAGATCATATCTTCTCCCTGTGATGGTGTGGATTTATGCCATGCTCCAAAGACATACTGATAGAGAATTTATGCAGTTTTGCTCAAAAGTTTACACACCCCGGAAGAATTTTTGCTTTCTTGGCCTTTTTTCAGAGAATATGAATGATAACAGCAAAACCTTTTCCTCCACTCATGGTTAGTGGTTGGGTGAAGCCATTTATTGTCACTACTGTGTTTTCTCTTTTGAAATCATAATGACAACCCAAAACATCCAAATGACCCTGATCAAAAGTTCACATACCCTGGTTATTTTGGCCTGATAACATGCACAGAAGGTGACACAGATGGGTGTGAATAGCTACTAAAGGTAACATCCTCACCTGTGACCTGCTTGCTGGTAATCAGAGTGTGTATAAAAGCTGAGTGAGTTTTTTGGATCCAGACAGACTCTTGCATCTTTCATCCAGCCACTGACGTTTCTGGATTGTGAGTCATGGGGAAAACAAAAGAATTGTCAACGGAGCTACGGGAAAAAGGTAGTTGAACTGTATAAAATTGGAAAGGGATACAAAAAGATATCCAAGAAATTGATAATGCCAGTCAGCAGCTTTCATACTGTGATTAACACATGGAAAATCAGGGGCTCTGTAAAAACAAAACCACTATCAGGTAGACCAACAAAAATGTCATCCAAAACTGCCAGGAAAATTGTTTGGGATGCAAAGAAAAACCCACAAATAACATCAGCTGAAATACTGGACTAGCGGTGTGGCTGTTTCAAGATGCATAATGAGGCGGCACTTGAAGAAAAATGGGCTGCATGGTCGAGTCGCCAGAAGAAAGCCATTACTGAGCAAATGCCACAAAGTATCTCACCTACAATACGCAAAACAGCACAGAGACAAACCTCAAAACTTCTGGAAAAAGGTAATTTGGAGTGATGAGACCAAAATTTAACTTTTTGGCCACAGCCATAAAGGTTACATTTGCAGAGAGGTCGACAAGGCCTATGATGAAAGGAACACCATTCCTACTGTACAGCACGGAGGTGGATCGCTGATGTTTTGGGGATGTGTGAGCTACAAAAGCACAGGAAACTTGGTCAAAGTTGAAGGAAATATGAATGCAGCTCATTATCAGCAAATACTGGAGACAAATTTGCATTCATCAGCCCGGAAGCTGCGCATGGGACGGACTTGGACGTTCCAAACATGACAACGATCCAAAACACAAGTCAAAGTCGACCTGTCACTGGCTACAGCAGAACAAAGTGAAGGTTCTGGAGTGGCCATCTCAGTCTCCTGACCTCAATATCATTGAGCCACTCTGGAGAGATCTCTAGCGCGCAGTTCATACTGGACAGCCCAGGAATTTACAGGAACTGGAGGCTTTTTGCCAAGAAGAGTGGGCAGCTTTACCATCTGAGAAAATAAAGAACCTCATCCACAACTACCACAAAAGCTGCCATTGATGTTAGAGGGGACAATACACGGTATTAAGAAATGGGGTATGTGAACTTTTGATCAGAGTCATTTGGATGTTTTGAGTTGTCATCATGATTTAAAAAGAGAAAACACAGTAGTTTGACAATAAATGGCTTCACTCAACCACTAACCATGAGTGGAGAAAAAGTTTTGGTGTTATCATTCACATTCTCTGAAAAAAGGCCAAGAAAGCCCCATTGGAGACAGTGATGATGATGTCTGTAAATTGCTGAGGAATTAATGGCGCTATATAAAGGAGTAAAATAAATAAATAAATACAGAGCTTATAATTTTTCCTCATGTTCGGATAAATATGAGGGTTCATACAGGCCACCATTAGGTAAGGGAAGTAGCTCAGCTATGGGGGTGACTGTACCATGTCGATGATCTGTGATAAGGTGATCTGTAGTGTCACATTCAGAGCCTTGTCCATGTCTTCCACTGGCCGCAGAGCATTGGAGTAGTTGGCAAATAAGTCGTTCAACAGTTTGTAGGCGAACTTCCCTTGAGCCCAAGAACCTCTGAAAAATAAGAAAATACACAGTATACTTAGGATTCCGGGCCTGGACTGAGAGTATGGCTCCCCAGAAACCCGAGAGTGTCCAATGCAACTATACTGCATTATGCTGGGGTCAGCACTGACACTATAACACTGTGAGGACAGAGTGAGAATAACCTGAGGTCACCACTGACACTATAACACTGAGAGGACAGAAAGAGAATAACCTGATGTCACCATTGACACTATAATACTGAGAGGACAGAGTGAGAATAACCTGAGGTCACCACTGACACTATAACACTGTGAGGACAGAGTGAGAATAACCTGAGGTCACCACTGACACTATAACACTGGAGAGGACAGAAAGAGAATAACCTGATGTCACCACTGACACTATAATACTGAGAGGACAGAGTGAGAATAACCTGAGGTCACCACTGACACTATAACACTGTGAGGACAGAGTGAGAATAACCTGAGGTCACCACTGACACTATAACACTGTGAGGACAGAGTGAGAATAACCTGAGGTCACCACTGACACTATAACACTGAGAGGACAGAGAGAGAATAACCTGAGGACACCACTGACACTATAACACTGTGAGGACAGAGTGAGAATAACCTGAGGTCACCACTGACACTATAACACTGTGAGGACAGAGTGAGAATAACCTGAGGTCACCACTGACAATATATCACTGTGAGGAGAGAGTGAGAATAACCTGAGGACACCACTGACACTAACACTGTGAGGACAGAGTGAGAATAACCTGAGGTCACCACTGACACTATAACACTGAGGACAGAGTGAGAACAACCTGAGGTCACCACTGACACTATAACACTGTGAGGACAGAGTGAGAATAACCTGAGGACACCACTGACATTAACACTGTGAGGACTGAGTGAGAATAACCTGAGGTTACCACTGACACTATAACACTGAGGACAGAGTGAGAATAACCTGAGGTCACCATTGACACTATAACACTATGAGGACAGAGTGAGAATAACCTGAGGTCACCACTGACACTATAACACTGTGAGGACAAAGTGAGAATAACCTGAGGTCACCACTGACACTATAACACTGTGAGGACAGAGTGAGAATAACCTGAGGTCACCACTGACACTATAACACTGTGAGGACAGAGTGAGAATAACCTGAGGACATCACTGACACTATAACACTATGAGGACAGAGTGAGAATAACCTGAGGACACCACTGACACTAACACTGTGAGGACAGAGTGAGAATAACCTGAGGTCACCACTGACACTATAACACTGTGAGGACAGAGTGAGAATAACCTGAGGACATCACTGACAATATAACACTGTGAGGACAGAGTGAGAATAACCTGAGGTCACCACTGACACTAACACTGTGAGGACAGAGTGAGAATAACCTGAGGTCACCACTGACACTATAACACTGAGGACAGAGTGAGAATAACCTGAGGTCACCACTGACAATATAACACTGTGAGGACAGAGTGAGAATAACCTGAGGTCACCACTGACACTATAACACTGTGATGTTTATTTTAATGCAAGCTGTGAGATTTCAGACATCTCAAACACACTGTTGTGCAGCGGGTTTGGTGCAGTGTGACAGATAGGCAGGAACCACAGGAAAGTTCACAACAACTATGTTTAATGTCCAAACAACTCACACAATGAACAGCGCACGGTATCTTCTGGATCGCATCCGGGGCGTCACAACAGTCCGTACACAAAACTTGTTGCCGAGGGTCAGGGCCGGATTAAGAACATGATGGGCCTGGAGCTGAAGGGGCGGGGCAAGGGGTGGGGCCAAACACGGCAATTCACAAAGGCCAAAAATGTAACGTAAAAGATATAAACAAAGTAAATAAAGTAAATATATGATACATGCCTAATATAAATACAGTGGATATAGAAGCAATTAAACCATGTCAGTCAAGGCGCATGGCAAGTTCTGTGTCTGTATGTATGTCAGCAGCCCATCTATAACATTAGTACGTACCTGCCTATATACCAGTATCACATATATACCAGTACTGTGTGTGTATATATGTCAACAGCACATCTATGTATAACATTAGTACCTGCTTATATACCAGTACCACAGCTATACATAGCAGTAACATGTCTGTATATATGTCAGCAAGAAAAAAAGGTAGCACACTGTAGCGCTATAGCTTGCAAACACGAAATATGAAAATATGAAAAATATGAAAAAATGAATTGCATCATTACCTTAGAAATATGAAAAATTGAGAAGTCTTAGCGCATAAGATGGCCAAATTATGTGAGCCTGATAGCCACGTCAAGGCTCTTCTCGTATATCAGGTCCTAACTAATGCCAATCCTCACTTAGAAAAGTCTGTCTGCATGGGAACATATGAATCCTCTCTTCAGACTAAATTCTACATCTCTGTTGAGGGGTAGTGAACCTGGTATAATTAAAAAGCCTGTGACCAACAGGTGGAGTGCTCAGGTAGAAGGTAAATGAATATATATCAAAAAACTGACCGGCACATCCAAACATAGATCCAGTGTGAACAGGTGCTAAACCTAGAGTCACCAACTCATATACATACAAGAAAAAAAGGTAGCACACTGTAGCGCTATAGCTTGCAAACACAAAATATGAAAATATGAAAAATATGAAAAAATGAATTGCATCATTACCTTAGAAATATTTTTTCTTGTATGTATATGAGTTGGTGACTCTAGGTTTAGCACCTGTTCACACTGGATCTATGTTTGGATGTGCCGGTCAGTTTTTTGATATATATTCATTTACCTTCTACCTGAGCACTCCACCTGTTGGTCACAGGCTTTTTATTTACACCAGGTTCACTACCCCTCAACAGAGATGTAGAATTTAGTCTGAAGAGAGGATTCATATGTTCCCATGCAGACAGACTTTTCTAAGTGAGGATTGGCATTAGTTAGGATATGATATATGAGAAGAGCCTTGACGTGGCTATCAGGCTCACATAATTTGGCCATCTTATGCGCTAAGACTTCTCAATTTTTCATATTTCTAAGGTAATGATGCAATTCATTTTTTCATATTTTTCATATTTTCATATTTCGTGTTTGCAAGCTATAGCGCTACAGTGTGCTACCTTTTTTTCTTGTATGTATATGAGTTGGTGACTCTAGGTTTAGCACCTGTTCACACTGGATCTATGTTTGGATGTGCCGGTCAGTTTTTTGATATATATTCATTTACCTTCTACCTGAGCACTCCACCTGTTGGTCACAGGCTTTTTAATTACACCAGGTTCACTACCACTCAACAGAGATGTAGAATTTAGTCTGAAGAGAGGATTCATATGTCCCCATGCAGACAGACTTTTCTAAGTGAGGATTGGCATTAGTTAGGACCTGATATACGAGAAGAGCCTTGACGTGGCTATCAGGCTCACATAATTTGGCCATCTTATGCGCTAAGACTTCTCAATTTTTCATATTTCTAAGGTAATGATGCAATTCATTTTTTCATATTTTTCATATTTTCATATTTCGTGTTTGCAAGCTATAGCGCTACAGTGTGCTACCTTTTTTTCTTGTATGTATATGAGTTGGTGACTCTAGGTTTAGCACCTGTTCACACTGGATCTATGTTTGGATGTGCCGGTCAGTTTTTTGATATATATTCATTTACCTTCTACCTGAGCACTCCACCTGTTGGTCACAGGCTTTTTAATTACACCAGGTTCACTACCCCTCAACAGAGATGTAGAATTTAGTCTGAAGAGAGGATTCATATGTTTCCATGCAGACAGACTTTTCTAAGTGAGGATTGGCATTAGTTAGGACCTGATATACGAGAAGAGCCTTGACGTGGCTATCAGGCTCACATAATTTGGCCATCTTATGCGCTAAGACTTCTCAATTTTTCATATTTCTAAGGTAATGATGCAATTCATTTTTTCATATTTTTCATATTTTCATATTTCGTGTTTGCAAGCTATAGCGCTACTGTTATGTTTCGGTAAAGGAGGAGTGCAGGTAAAAAAGGCAATACACCAGAGCAGTTGGAATCTATGAGATTGCAGTACCCTGACTAACCACCACAACTAGAGGCAGCCGTGGAGCGTTCCTACGTTGGTCCTAGACGCCTCGTCACAGCCTGAGAAACTAACTACACCTAAAGATAGAAACAGGAAAGCTATCTGCCCCGGAGCAGAACCCCAAAGATAACAGAAAGCCCCCAAACATGTAATGGCGGTTAGACAAGATGAAATACTGACACAGAAAGAAAATAGTATGAGCAAACGCTGGGGCCCAAACTAACTAAATAGAAAAGGATAGGAAGGGTACTTACTGCAATCCCAGAAAACCCTGAAAGGCACCAACTCTACTAATTTCAAAAACACCTGAGATCACACGACCTCTTCCACCTAAATTAGTTCTCTGGTGTAACAAAATCAAAACAGCAGCCACTGAAAAAACTGGAAAAAGCAAAAGTACAAACATCAGTGGCTGAACAAAACTGAGAGGGCAGAAGCCCCTGGAGGGGACCCTGAAGGCCCCCACAGAAGTGCAGGACAAAATGCAAAAATATAGCACAAACACAAAAGAAGAAAATGTCTTATCTGTTAGCAGGAGATGCAGACACGACACAGCAGGCTACAAGGGAAACAGGAATAAAGGATCCAGACCAGAACAATTGATCACCGGCAACCCTGATGGGAAGGTGACTCCCTTATATAAGACCAATCAGTAACACCTGATTCCCAGTCCTCACAATCTTCACTGGACAGACTAGCACCGCTTGTAACCACCAGAGGGAGCCTCTGCTCAGAACTCATCTCAAACCCATTCACAACAGTACCCCCCCTTGAGGAGGGGTCACCGAACCCTCATTTGAGCAACCAGGTCGGTCAGGATGAGTTCTATGATACGCACGGATAAGTCTCCTAGCATGGATGTCCGAAGCAAACACCCAAGAATTGTCTTCCTGACCATAACCTCTCCATTTAACCAAATACTGGAGTTTCCATCTAGAAAAACGAGAATCCAATATTTTCTCAACCACATACTCCAGATTGCCCTCAACCAAAACAGGGTCAGGAGGCACAGCAGCAGGAACCACTGGCTCAACAAACCTCTTCAACAAGGACTTGTGGAACACGTTATGGATCTTAAATGTCCCTGGAAGAAGCAAACGAAAAGAAACAGGATTAATAATCTCCATGATCTTATAAGGTCCAATGAACCTAGGCTTAAATTTAGGAGATGCTACTCTCATAGGAATATTCTTTGAGGACAACCAGACCAAGTCCCCCACTTTAAACCGAGGACCATCAGTCCTATGCCGGTTAGCAAACCGCTGGGCCCTCTCCTGAGAGAGGGACAACCTCTCCACTACCTGGTCCCAAATCTGTTGCATACGCTCCACAACAGAGTCAACACCTGGACAGACAGAAGCCTCCGTCTGTCCTGAAGAAAATCGAGGGTGAAACCCAGAATTACAAAAAAATGGAGACATCAAAGTGGCAGAGCTAGCCCTATTATTAAGAGCAAACTCAGCCAAAGGCAAAAAAGAGACCCAGTCATCCTGATCAGCAGACACAAAGCATCTTAGATAAGTCTCCAATGTCTGGTTTGTTCTCTCAGTTTGTCCATTGGTCTGAGGATGAAATGCCGAGGAGAAAGACAATTGAACACCCAGTTTAGAACAAAAAGTCCTCCAAAATCTGGAAACAAACTGGACTCCTCTGTCAGACACAATGTTCTCAGGAATGCCGTGTAAACGAACCACGTGCTGAAGGAACAACGGCACCAATTCAGAGGAGGAAGGCAACTTAGGTAATGGCACAAGATGTATCATTTTGGAAAACCTATCACAAATTACCCAGATGGTGGTCATTCTCTGAGAAACAGGAAGGTCGGAAATGAAATCCATAGAGATATGGGTCCATGGTCTCTTGGGCACAGGCAATGGCATCAACAAACCACTAGAGCAAGAGCAAGGCTTGGAGCGAGAGCAAGTCCCGCAGGACTGCACAAATTCCCTGACATCACGAGACAAGGTAGGCCACCAAAAGGACCGACTAACCAAGTCTCTGGTACCAAAAATTCCGGGATGCCCAGCCAATGCGGAACAATGAATCTCAGACATCACACTCTTTTTCCACTGGTCCGGGACAAACAATTTTCCAACAGGGCAGCGCTCGGGCCTATCCTCCTGACACCCCTCCAGAGCAAGTCTCAAATTGGGCGAGATGGCGGAAAGAACTACACCCTCTTTCAAAATAACAGAAGGATCAGATAACTCAGGAGAGTCCGCAAGGAAACTCCTCGAGAGGGCATCCGCCTTAACATTCTTAGTGCCAGGAAGAAAGGAAACCACAAAATTAAAACGTGTGAAAAACAAGGCCCACCTGGCCTGTCTAGGATTGAGTCACTTGGCAGATTCCAGATAGACCAGATTCTTATGGTCCGTAAGGACCACCACCTGATGTTTGGCTCCCTCCAGCCAATGTCTCCACTCTTCAAAAGCCCACTTCATGGCCAACAACTCCCGATTACCCACGTCATAATTACGTTCAGTAGGAGAAAATTTTCGAGAGAAAAAGGCACAAGGGTTACTTTTAGAGGTCTCTGGATCTTTTTGGGACAAAACGGCACCTGCCCCAATTTCAGAGGCATCAACCTCCACCTGAAATGGCAGAGAAACATCAGGCTGCCGTAGAACAGGAGCAGAAGTGAATCTCTGCTTAAGTTCCTGAAATGCAGAGACTGCCTCAGGAGGTCAATTCACCACATCAGAAACATAACCCATTGCGCTTTCGAAACTCATGACGCTGTGCCCCAGACACCACTCTATCACACTGCATGGGTTCAGAAGCTGGTTCACAAGGCAACACCATTCCACGCATACTTCTCCGCTCACGCAAACGTCTGTCAATTTGAATCGCTAATGACATAGAATCATTGAGACCAGAGGGGACAGGGAATCCCACCATAACATCCTTTACATTATCAGACAGACCCTTCCGGAAAAGGGCTGCCAAAGCGTCGTCATTCCATTTGGTCAGGACTGCCCACCTACGGAATCTCTGACAGTATAACTCAGCGTCATCAAGCCCCTGATTTAATGCCAACAAGGCTTTTTCAGCTTGATCAGTGACATTAGGCTCATCGTACAACAACCCCAAGGCCTGAAAAAACGCATCAACATCACTCAAAACAGGATCCCCAGGTATCAGGGAAAAAGCCCAATCCTGAGGATCGCCGCGCAGGAGAGAGATGATAATTTGAACCTGCTGCGCTGCGTTCCCTGAGGACTTAGGTTTTAAGGCAAAAAACAATTTACAATTATTTTTGAAATTCTGAAACTTAGCTCGATCCCCCAAAAACAAATCCGGCACGGGAATCCTAGGTTCCACAACAGGCAACCCAGCAAGATAGATAGCAATACTCCGAACCTCAGTGGCAAAGTGATCCACACGGCCAGACAACTGTGCAAACTCCATTGAGAGAAAAGATCCTCCCCAGCACCCAGAGATACAGAGGGAAAAAAAAAAAAATGCAACAAACAGAAAAATATCTCTGACAACTCTGACAACCTTTTTTCTTTCACAATATTTTTTCCCTTCTGTGAGTACCATACAATTTTCAATTTTTGGCAGGTGATACTGTTATGTTTCGGTAGCTGAGGAGTGCAGGTAAAAAAGGCAATACACCAGAGCAGTTGGAATCTATGAGATTGCAGTACCCTGACTAACCACCACAACTAGAGGCAGCCGTGGAGCGTTCCTACGTTGGTCCTAGACGCCTCGTCACAGCCTGAGAAACTAACTACACCTAAAGATAGAAACAGGAAAGCTATCTGCCCCGGAGCAGAACCCAAAGATAACAGAAAGCCCCCAAACATGTAATGGCGGTTAGACAAGATGAAATACTTACACAGAAAGAAAATAGTATGAGCAAACGCTGGGGCCCAAACTAACTAAATAGAAAAGGATAGGAAGGGTACTTACTGCAATCCCAGAAAACCCTGAAAGGCACCAACTCTACTAATTTCAAAAACACCTGAGATCACACGACCTCTTCCACCTAAATTAGTTCTCTGGTGTAACAAAATCAAAACAGCAGCCACTGAAAAAACTGGAAAAAGCAAAAGTACAAACATCAGTGGCTGAACAAAACTGAGAGGGCAGAAGCCCCCGGAGGGGACCCTGAAGGCCCCCACAGAAGTGCAGGACAAAATGCAAAAATATAGCACAAACACAAAAGAAGAAAATGTCTTATCTGTTAGCAGGAGATGCAGACACGACACAGCAGGCTACAAGGGAAACAGGAATAAAGGATCCAGACCAGAACAATTGATCACCGGCAACCCTGATGGGAAGGTGACTCCCTTATATAAGACCAATCAGTAACACCTGATTCCCAGTCCTCACAATCTTCACTGGACAGACTAGCACCGCTTGTAACCACCAGAGGGAGCCTCTGCTCAGAACTCATCTCAAACCATTCACAACAGCTACAGTGTGCTACCTTTTTTTCTTGTATGTATATGAGTTGGTGACTCTAGGTTTAGCACCTGTTCACACTGGATCTATGTTTGGATGTGCCGGTCAGTTTTTTGATATATATTCATTTACCTTCTACCTGAGCACTCCACCTGTTGGTCACAGGCTTTTTAATTACACCAGGTTCACTACCCCTCAACAGAGATATAGAATTTAGTCTGAAGAGAGGATTCATATGTTCCCATGCAGACAGACTTTTCTAAGTGAGGATTGGCATTAGTTAGGACCTGATATACGAGAAGAGCCTTGACGTGGCTATCAGGCTCACATAATTTGGCCATCTTATGTGCTAAGACTTCTCAATTTTTCATATTTCTAAGGTAATGATGCAATTCATTTTTTCATATTTTTCATATTTTCATATTTCGTGTTTGCAAGCTATAGCGCTACAGTGTGCTACCTTTTTTTCTTGTATGTATATGAGTTGGTGACTCTAGGTTTAGCACCTGTTCACACTGGATCTATGTTTGGATGTGCCGGTCAGTTTTTTGATATGTATATATGTCAGCAGCACAAGATGTATTATATCATTAGTACCTGCTCCACAGGAACACACAACTCACACCTCAGTCTGACGTCCTCCTATAGCAGTTTTTCTCAACCTTCTCAGCCTCAGGGCACCCTGGGAAAAAATTAAAGTCCGGCCGATCAGACAAGAATTTGGACAGTCTAAATGGCCCTTAATACTGCCACACATAGCCCCCTTATAGTGCCACACACAGCCCCCTTAATACTGCCACACATAGCCATCTCAATAATACTGCCATACATAGCCACATTAGTAATATTGCGTCAGAGAGGCCCCATACACAGATATATGGCAACATTGAGAGGCCCATTCTAGTATATGGTGCAGCATTGAATGTCCCATAGTAATATAGGGCAACATTGAGAGGCCCATTCTAGTATATATAGGGCAGCATTGAATGGCCCATAGTATATATAGCGCAGCATTGAATGGCCCATAGTAATATAGGGCAACATTGAGAGGCCCATTCTAGTATATAGCGTAGCATTGAATGGCCCATAGTATATATAGCGCAGCATTGAATGGCCCATAGTATATATAGCGCAGCATTGAATGGCCCATAGTTGCGCAGCATTGATGTCATGTGTGCATTGCCACGAAGATTGTCGCGGTTGCACATTTTGACTTCTCATAGCTGAGCTGCTGTTTCTTTGTGTTTGGCAGCTAGGGAGTTAATTCTGTCTGTGCTCGGTGCTGGGACTGGGTGCAGTTTCTCCCGGCTGCAATTGATTATTTGTTGATTGGTTTCCTTTAAATTCCTTGTTGTCTGCTTGGGGAGTTGCCAGTGAAACCTTCATGCAGACCACAGATAGGAATGAATCTGTATAGACTTTAGTTGTGAGCTCCTTAGTTGTTCTAAGCTCAACTTGGTTAGAGTTTATTTCCCAGACCATTTATGTTCCTTTGGTGTTTGAGTGTGTATGCAAGCGTGTGTTATCCTGTCTGTCTTATATGTCTAATATGTGTATTTAGCTGAGATCAGCCCATATCCCTTTGGTGGTAGTCAGGATCCTTCTTAGGACTGATTACAGGGTTCAGGGTCTGATAGGAGACAGGGTTAGGTTGGAGACTTGGACCTCTGAACCATTATCAGTACTCCAAGGTGAGGGATTAGTTAGGACCCCAGTTTAGGGTCAGGTTAGATCCCGGTCCACCTCTTTCCTGTTTCAGCTCATCAAGTCCTCAAGATTAACCCTGAGTTCAGCAGATATCGTGTCAGGTAAATCTATTCTATACTTACATGCTGATGTTGCTATACTAGTTGTTGTATAGAGTGTTGTTCCTGTATTAATAGTTTACTGACATTGTATACATATCATTAGACAGCGTGACATTTTCACTGGCCATAAAAATTATCTCCAGTTACCATGGATCCAGTAGCCCAGCTGGCTCTGCAGTTGCAGGGATTATCCATGGAGCTGACGGACATTAAGTCCAAAGTTTTGTCTCCCCTGGAGCAAACCAGAGTTGAACCTAAAGTAGCTCTCCCGGACAGGTTCACTGGTGGGCGAGACAAATTTTTCACCTTCCGGGAGGCATGCAAATTGTATTTTCGGCTTCGGCCTCGATCATCAGGGAGTGATGAGCAGAGAGTGGGAATTGTTATCTCACTTCTGCAAGGGGACCCTCAATCCTGGGCATTTTCCCTTCCTCCGGGATCCCCGGCTCTACAGTCTGTAGATCAATTTTTTACTGCCCTGGGATTGGTATATGATGACCCAGATCGGGTCTCTCTTGCTGAGACAAAATTACGTAAGATACAGCAGGGAGATCGTCCGGCAGAGGAATTTGCTTCTGAGTTTCGTAGATGGGCCACAGATACTCAGTGGAATGACCCAGCTCTTAGGAGCCAGTTTTGTCATGGGCTTTCTGATAAATTAAAAGACGTTTTGGCTCAGTATGAGTCTCCTCATTCACTGGAGGCTGCTATGGCCTTAGCTATCCGTACTGATAGACGGCTTCGGGAGAGGGGTGAGGTAACCCCACTCCCTGTTGTTTCTCCACCTACCACTAAAGTCCCTTATGTTGAGGTTCCCCTTGTCTGTTCGGATGAGCCTATGCAGTTGGGAGGGACATCATTTCGTAGGAGGGGATTGGCGGTACGCCGCAGGACTAGAAGATGTTTTTTCTGCGGGAAAGAGGGACATTTTGTTGGAGAATGTCCATCCCGTGCCTTGTTAAGCCAAAAGTCGCCGGAAAAACTGTTAATCCCAGGTTGTGTGGTGGACGACAACCTGGGAGTATGTATTTCATCCGCCAGTTCTTCTCAGTTCCTTGTACCAGTGGAGGTGGTAGTTAGTACGAGAGTGAAGAGATTGTCTGTTCTTCTGGATAGTGGTTCCGGGGCTAACCTGGTTGACGCTCAGTTTGCTCAGGCTCAAGGTATGCATCTGAGTGTATTGGTCAAACCGATCCCTATATTCTCCATTGACGCCAGGCCTCTCGGCCAAGGTAGCTTTGTTCATGAGGTTCATAACATTGACCTTCGGGTAGGGGCAATACATAGGGAACAATTATCTTGTTATGTGTTGGAGGGTCTACCTACTCCCATTGTGTTGGGACTTCCTTGGTTGGTTAAACATAACCCTGTGATTAATTGGCAGTCCAGAGAAATAAGTCAATGGGGTGAGTTTTGCAAAAGCAACTGCATGAACACAGTCATCAGTGCGGTCGTGCCTAGTACATTGCCTCCTTTTTTGGAGGATTTTGGGGATGTTTTCTCTGAGGAGGGGTGTCAGGAGTTGCCTCCTCATCGCGTGTATGACTGCTCTATTAATCTTCTTCCTGATGCTAAGTTACCTAAAGCTAGGTTGTATAATCTTTCTGGTCCTGAGAGGCAGGCTATGAAAGATTATATTTCTGAAAGTCTGGCCAAAGGGCATATTAGACCTTCATCTTCCCCAGTAGCCGCGGGGTTCTTCTTTGTGAAGAAGAAAGATGGAGGCCTACGCCCTTGCTTGGATTTCCGCGAACTTAATCGGATTACTGTTCGAGATCCGTATCCACTCCCTCTTATTCCTGATCTCTTCAATCAAATTGTTGGCGCCAAATGGTTCTCTAAATTGGATCTCAGGGGGGCGTATAATCTGATTAGGATAAAAGAGGGGGATGAGTGGAAAACGGCGTTTAACACGCCGGAGGGACATTATGAGAACCTAGTCATGCCTTTTGGTCTGACTACTGCACCAGCAGTATTCCAACATTTTGTTAATGACATTTTTCGTCACCTTGTGGGGCTGTTTGTGGTCGTATATTTGGATGACATTTTAATTTACTCACCAGATCTTGTGTCTCACCAGGAGCATGTGAGACAGGTGTTGCAGATCTTGCGAGACAATAAACTATACGCCAAACTGGAGAAGTGTGTATTTGCCGTACAGGAACTTCAGTTTTTGGGTTTTTTGGTGTCAGCCTCCGGTTTCCGTATGGACCCTGAAAAGGTGAGAGCAGTGCTTGAATGGGATCAGCCAGGGGATCTTAAGGCTCTGCAGCGTTTTTTGGGGTTTGCTAACTACTACTGGAAATTTATTTGTAATTTCTCATCTGTCGTCAAACCTCTCACTGACATGACAAGAAAAGGGACGGATTTTTCTAAATGGTCGGACAAAGCTTGCCAAGCCTTTTCCTCTTTGAAGAAATGTTTTGCTTCGGCACCGTTCTCATCCAACCAGATGCATCTCAGCCGTTCATTGTGGAGGTGGATGCGTCTGACGTAGGGGTGGGTGCTATATTGTCCCAGGGTCCGTCCCCTGGTAAATGGCATCCGTGCGCTTTCTTTTCTAAGAAATTGTCGTCCGCCGAAAGGAATTATGATATCGGCAATAGGGAACTTTTGGTCATTAAGTTAGCTTTTGAAGAATGGCGTCACTTTTTGGAGGGGGCAGTCCACCCAGTTACCGTTATTACTGATCACAAGAACCTGTTGTATTTGGAATCCGCTAAGCGTGTGAATTCCAGACAAGCTCGATGGTCGTTGTTTTTTACCAGGTTTAATTTTGTCGTCACTTATCGCCCGGGGTCTAAGAATGTTAAGGCGGATGCCTTGTCTCGCAGTTTCCCAGGGGCCGGGAAAACGGACGACCCGATTCCTATCCTTCAGGAGGGGGTGGTAGTGTCGGCTGTATGTTCTGAGCTTGAGGAGGAGGTGTTAGAGGCTCAGGGGGACGCCCCTGCAGGACCTCCAGGGAGACTATTTGTCCCAAATCAGTTGAGACAAAAGGTTATTGAGGCACATCATAATTCTGCTCTAGCAGGACATCCAGGGAGTAAGGCTACTTTAGATCTCCTTTCTCGCCGGTTTTGGTGGCCTAATGCTAATAAAGATGTTATAACTTTTGTCGCGTCATGTGGGGTGTGTGCTCGCTCTAAAACCCCTCATACCCGTCCGTCTGGGACCCTTTTACCCTTGAAACTTCCGGAGCGTCCATGGACTCATTTATCTATGGACTTCATTACGGACCTTCCTCCGTCGTCAGGGAATACTGTCATACTGGTGGTTGTTGACAGGTTCAGTAAGATGGCACATTTCGTTGCTCTTCCTGCACTCCCTAATGCTAAAACTCTGGCGCAGGTGTTCATTAGGGAGATCGTTAGACTTCATGGGTTGCCTTCTGATGTGGTGTCAGATAGGGGGTCTCAGTTTGTGTCCAAATTTTGGAGGGCATTTTGTTTACGTCGGGGGATGCAATTGTCATTTTCCTCGGCTTTTCATCCGCAGACCAATGGTCAGACAGAGCGTCTGAATCAGAGCTTAGAGACATATCTCCGGTGTTTTGTCTCAGAGAACCAAGAGGACTGGTCTTCTTTCTTGCCTCTGGCAGAGTTCGCTCTTAACAACAGGCGGAGCGAGTCCACTGGTAAGTCCCCATTTTTTGGGGCATATGGTTTCCATCCCACGTTTTGTACTTTCAATGGGGGGGGGCCTTCTGGGGTTCCTGAGGAGGAGCGTTTCTCGTCGTCACTTGCTTCTGTGTGGAGAGGTGTATTGAATAATCTGAGTGCTATGGGGAACCGTTATAAACGTATGGCTGATAGGAGGAGAGTTTCTGGTCCACATCTGAATGTGAACGATCTGGTATGGTTGTCTACCAGGAATATAAAACTTAAAGTGCCCTCCTGGAAACTGGGTCCCAGATTCATCGGGCCGTACAGGATCAGTTCCATAATTAATCCTGTGGCATTTCGTCTGGACCTCCCTCCTACGTTTAAAATTCATAATGTGTTCCACAAGTCATTACTTAAAAGGTATGTGGCACCAGTCATACCGTCACCTCTACCTCCTCCTCCTGTGTTGGTCAATGGTAACTTGGAATTTCAAGTATCAAAGATCATTGACTCACGTCTGAATCGCCGGTCCCTTCAGTACTTGGTGCATTGGAAGGGGTATGGTCTGGAGGAGAGGACGTGGGTCCCTGCGTCTGATGTTAACGCAGATCGTTTGGTTCGGACCTTCCACAGAACTCACCCGGGCAGGCCTGGCCCTGAGGGTCCGGAGGCCCCTCGTAGAAGGGGGGGTACTGTCATGTGTGCATTGCCACGAAGATCGTCGCGGTTGCACATTTTGACTTCTCACAGCTGAGCTGCTGTTTCTTTGTGTTTGGCAGCTAGGGAGTTAATTCTGTCTGTGCTCGGTGCTGGGACTGGGTGCAGTTTCTCCCGGCTGCAATTGATTATTTGTTGATTGGTTTCCTTTAAATTCCTGGCTGTCTGCTTGGGGAGTTGCCAGTGAAACCTTCATGCAGACCACAGATAGGAATGAATCTGTATAGACTTTAGTTGTGAGCTCCTTAGTTGTTCTAAGCTCAACTTGGTTAGAGTTCATTTCCCAGACCATTTATGTTCCTTTGGTGTTTGAGTGTGTATGCAAGCGAGTGTTATCCTGTCTGTCTTATATGTCTAATCTGTGTATTTAGCTGAGATCAGCCCATATCCCTTTGGTGGTAGTCAGGATCCTTCTTAGGACTGATTACAGGGTTCAGGGTCTGATAGGAGACAGGGTTAGGTTGGAGACTTGGACCTCTGAACCATTATCAGTACCTCCAAGGTGAGGGAATAGTTAGGACCCCAGTTTAGGGTCAGGTTAGATCCCGGTCCACCTCTTTCCTGTTTCAGCTCATCAAGTCCTCAAGATTAACCCTGAGTTCAGCAGATATCGTGTCAGGTAAATCTATTCTATACTTACATGCTGATGTTGCTATACTAGTTGTTGTATAGAGTGTTGTTCCTGTATTAATAGTTTACTGACATTGTATACATATCATTAGACAGCGTGACATTTTCACTGGCCCATAGTATATATGGGCAGCATTGAGAGGGACTCTCAATGCTGCCCTATATATACTATGGGCCATTCAATGCTGCGCTATATACTAGAATGGGCCTCTCAATGCTGCCCTATATTACTATGGGCCATTCAATGCTACGCTATATACTATAATCGGCCTCTCAGAGGCCCATTATAGTATCTACCGTAGCGTAGCATTGAATGGTGGCCATAGTATATAGGGCAGCATGCCAGCATTGAGAGGCAGAGGCCCATAATATAGCGCAGCCTCTATATTGTAATGCACTCCCCATAGGCAGTCTTATTTATAATGCACCCCATAGGCAGTCTTATTTATAATGCACCCCATAGGCAGTCTTATTTATAATGCACCCCATAGGCAGTCTTATTTATAATGCACCCCATAGGCAGTCTTATTTATAATGCACCCCATAGGCAGTCTTATTTATAATGCACCCCATAGGCAGTCTTATTTATAATGCACCCCATAGGCAGTCTTATTTATAATGCACCCCATAGGCAGCCTTACTTATAATGCACCCCATAGGCAGCCTTACTTATAATGCACCCCATATCCAGCTGTACTTACGTACTTATAATGCACTCCCCCATATGCAGCCGTACTTATAATGCACCCCATATCCAGCCGTAGTTATAATGCACCCCATATCCAGCCGTATTTATAATGCACCCCCATATCCAGCCGTACTTATAATGCACCCCCATATCCAGCCGTACTTATAATGCACCCCATAGGCAGCCTTACTTATAATGCACCCCCATATCCAGCCGTACTTATAATTCGCCCCATATGCAGCCTTACTTATAATGCACCCCCATATCCAGCCGTACTTATAATTCGCCCCATATGCAGCCTTACTTATAATGCACCCCCATATCCAGCCGTACTTATAATTCGCCCCATATGCAGCCTTACTTATAATGCACCCCATAGGCAGCCTCTGTACTATAATGTACCCCCTTTACAAAAATAATAAATTCTGTACCTCTCTTGCTCCAGGCTTCTCACTGCTCTCCCTCTCAGCGTCTGACTGCCGGCGCCGGGCAGTGACGTCATCGCGCCCGCTGTCAGACGCTGAGAGGGGGATGATGGGAGAGGAGGAGCGCTCGCTCCTTCTCTCTCAATGCGGTCAGCTGTATTGGCTGGATGCCGATACAGCTGACCCTGCGATGACGGGCGGGGGGCCCACAGCTGGCACCAGGCCCCCCACCACCTGCTCAGGGGCCCCATAGCGGCCGGGCGGCAGAGCAGGGAGATTGATTCTCCCTGCCATGCCGCAGAAAGTAACTGTGTCGGCGTGCTGTGCACGCCGATACAGTTACAGTAGCGTAGCTCCAGGTGGGCCCCCTCTGCCCCCCCGGTAGCTACGCTACTGGGTCTATCTCTAACAAGGGGCCTGGAGCTGCAGCTCCATCAGCCCCTACGTTAATCCGGCCCTGCCGAGGGTGACTGCACCACCGTGTCACACAGGGGTTCCCTGCTCTTGGCTCTGTGTTACCTCACACAGGCTGGACACTGCAGAGCCACCTGATCTGTCACTTGCAAACAAACACTGACACACCCAAACCCTTTATTGAAGGGTTTTTAACTGGAATCAGTGGCTATGGCCACTTTTAAGACCCGGCTTGGAGGGAGTGAACTGCCCCACTACAATCCTTTATAGTTAACTCCAAAAATAAAAGCCCTTAACGGGTTTTCTTGAACATTACCTTGGCCAAATAGCTTGACCAGGTCCACACTACTTTTATTTTGCCTTGTGACTCACAGGCGTCCTGCTGTGGACACAAGTCCCTCCAGCGGGTCTACTAGGACTCCGTCTGCATCCTGGGGGATACATATCGACCCTCGCATATAATACCCGTCACTGCCTCACAACACACATTGTTTTTTTTCTGACTGAATTGGAAAACTGCTGCTTTTTTAAAAAAACTGCAGCATGTCAATTCTTTCAGGGTTTTTTTGCAGTATTTTTTTCACCCAATGAATAAGTGCAAAAATGCAGCAAAAAAACGTTGCCATCAGTTTTTTCTGCATTTTTAGTTAAAAAAAGCACGTACAGCACAAATACTTTTATTTTTGTGATTTTTTTTCAAGGTTAATCCAATTAGTTTTAGACTCCTCTCCTGAGAATGGCAGGTAGGATTAGTACAGTTTAACCAATTTAGGGATATGTGTTAAAGTAAACGAATCCTGAGCATCAAAGTGTGAGATCGAACCTCACCTGACCAATGCATAGCCCTGACCAATCAGAAAGTAAACAACGCCCGACCTACAAAACACTCTGCAAATGTCTCAGGTAAACAATTCCCAACCAATTCTCCTCCCTCCGCTGTTTTTACATTTGCAGTTGTGTATTTTTTATGAACTAATGAATTTTTTTTGCTCAGCATAATCACTATTTTTACAGAAATAAAACTCTTTTTCCACTAAATAATTTCACCAAATTGCCCTTTTTTCACTCGTCTTGGATCGATGGCCTAACACCTTGCAGTGTTCATGCTTGTATGGTGGAAGCAAAACTGAAATTTGGAATCCTGAAGAATGCAGCAAAAAAGGCAGAAAAACCTGGTTTTTGTCTACAGCTTTTTTTTTTTACTGGCAAGAGATCAGGTTTTGTCTGCAGAAAAAAAGCAGCAAAAAAGCAACTTGTGAACACAGCCTTACAGTCTTGGGACAGGGTGAGAATAACCTGGGGTCAGAACTGTGACTGCTAAAGATCTATCACTGTCAATCATCGGTTAGTACCGCCCACTGGACCCCTGAGCCCAGAATGGGAAACAATTCCACTGATATACTGAATACGAGTTCCACTGAGTTGTCTCCCACAATCCTGCAGTGTTTCCGTCCACGCAGCTCCTTCACTTCTATGTCAAAACCGCTAAGTGGAAAGTTTCCTGGAGATTTGCCGCAGGGTGTGAACTGATTATTCTCGGGATGCAGTAGTGGATCTGTAGGATCTCTGCTTGCTGTTACTGAATGGGAACAGTCATTATTTACATTCTGAAACTCAAAACTCCTCATCCCCAGACCTCCAGATAAAGGGAATGGATCCACCTGGAGTCCAGACTCACAGAAGTGTCTGCACTGATACAATGTAACAAACCATCATACCTGAGAAAGTTCCCAATGCTGACAGCAGGAAGAGATCTTAACACATTCAGCATGGCGGCCAGGTGCTTTATAAATGAGCAGACGAGGCGCCCGGCTAATATCCTGCACTATCGGATCAGTTACACCACGCTCCCATGATCCTCGCTGATTGCCATCAATGTTACGGGCAAAAAATCCAATTAAAAGGAAATTAATTAAGGAAAAAGATAATGATCCGACAGATATAAGGAACGAGATCAGAGCAGGTCCGCAATGAATCCACAACATCAATTAATGGGGCGGCGCCACATATGTCAGCTTCTCATTGTATAAGCCTGCATTAACGAGCAGCCGCTGCTAACAAGGTCCAGCTCTGTGTAAAGCCTCAAGAGTGGGGTGTCGGCACATCACGGGGTCCACCAGTCAGTAAGTCTCAGAACGAGGGTCTAGTGACACATTTATGGCCGGTTAATATCCAGTGACAACACTGACTATTCACTTCTCAAGAAGATCCGACCTGGTCACAAGAAGTTCTTATGTCACGTGGCTCAGTCCCCATAAACTTCCCAGTATTTCAATGGTCAAACTTGGGACATTTATGCCCTGTCATCAGGATCGCCCCCCAAAAAAACAAGGAATACCCTTAAACGTCCATTTTTGGGTTCAATTTACATAAACCCGACTCTTTTATTAATTTCAATGGATTATTCCAGCAAAACCAGGACAATTGGTGAGTATTGACCAAAAGCTAGATGAGCCATACCACTCCTCACAAGATGGTTGGGGGTCCGTGCACTGGAGGGGGCTCTGCACTGCCCTCATCACTGTCTGACTTCTGGATGGAGAAGCCTGATATAGATGACAATAACGTAGGCTCCGGAGACGCCACAAATCTCCAGAGCACCGACCTGTGGAACGAGTTGTGTACTTGCATTACCGGGGGGTAACGCCAGCTGGAAAGTCCCTGGGCTGAGAATGGCCGACATCCGATACGGCCCGATCACCCTAGAACTCCAGGTCCCAGTAGCATACTTCCACCGGATGTTTATGGTGGACACCCACACAAATTCATTCACACACAGGTCCGGACCTGAACATTTATTGCCACAAAATGGTGAACTCTTTAAAGAACCGACAACAGAGGCGTCCCCCTGTGTCACCATACTCACACCCCCACTACACACAGAGGGAACCACCACCCTCCCCTGACACCTCCTCCTAAAAGGACTCAGACACTCAGGGTTTACTTGTGGTGAGGGTTGAATACTGCCCCTACTCCCAGGGTGCTACTTAGCAGCCTCCAACAGAGAAAAAGGGACAGGTTTAAGAAGGACAGTAGAGATGGTAGCTCTCAGGCAGCAGTCTTTGCAAGACTGGTCCCAACTGACTACCTCCCTGGACCCCCAATCTATGACCGGGTTGTGTCTCTTCAGCCAGGAAGGCCTAGGACGATGGGAGTTGGCATACCCTCCAAGACGTAGCATGACAGGGACTCCTCATGAAGAGTTCCTATACGCAGGTTAATAACTATGACTTCAGTCACCCTCCCTGGCTGAGAGGAACAGAGTCGATTGCCTGAACACTAATGGGTCCTACCCATCTGGCCATGGGTTTGAGCAAAGCGAGCATTCACCAACTTGATTCCCGCTCCACTGTCCACCAGCATCAGCATAGTCTCAGTTACCTCGCTAACCACCACTTCAGCAGCGATGGTGCACGGAGATGAAAAATTGGAGGAAATATACATACCCTGGTCGCCTCCCTACACACGACCTGGTGGACGAGGCTTAAGAGATGGTAATGGTACTTTGGCGCGAGCTGGGCAGACATTGATAAAATGACCACTCGGCCCACAATAGAAACATGCCCCCATACCACGGCGAACCACAGGCAACCCTGTTTGTGATGTAAATCCTCCCACCTGCATGGGTTCATCCGTCTGCACCGGTGAGTCCTCCTCCCTAGTACGGACAACAGAGGGCAGATTTGGTGTATGTCTCTCCCTGAGGCGTCTATCCACCCAGATATCAAGGGTCATGGCAGCTTCCAACAACCTGGGAGTAGCGTACTGCACCAGAGTATCCTGCAGCCAAGGTGACAAGCCCTGACAAAAATGGCTCCTAAGGGCAGGGTCATTCCACTGCGTGTCAGTGGCCCACCTCCTGAACTCTGAGCAGTTCTCCTCAGCCGGTCGGACCCCCCCTGCTTGATCTTACGGAGACGAGACTCAGCCAGGGAGGCGCCATCAGGATCCCCATACACCAGCGCCAGAGCCATAAAAAAACCCGTCCACCGACCATAAAGATGGTGAATCGGCTGGCAGGGAGAAGTCCCTAGATTGGGGATCACCCTTGAGAAGGGAGACTGTTGTCCCCACACGCTGTTCCTCACTGCCTGAAGAATGAGAGCAAAGCCTGAAATATAATTTATAATTTAAAAAATGTATCTCTCCCTCCAGAGAACCTGTCAGGGAGAGATATCTTGGGTTCCGGTTGAGCCTGCACATGAGCCGAGAAACAGAACGCCGACACCTGAAGATGCTGAACCACCTGAGACCGCAGCTACTTAAGCTCATCAGTGAAGGTCTGGATCAGTTAGGCGAAGGCCTGCAATTGAGCCATGGTTAACAATAAAAATGTGACAGTCGGTGATAATGTCAAGGTATATAAA
Source organism: Oophaga sylvatica (assembly GCA_033576555.1). Taxonomy (NCBI): domain Eukaryota; kingdom Metazoa; phylum Chordata; class Amphibia; order Anura; family Dendrobatidae; genus Oophaga; species Oophaga sylvatica. Next base: position 1,889,659 of record JARQOD010000002.1, read on the forward strand.
GCGACCCCATCGGGGGGGGGTCGATCAGCGGACGGCACAACACACCAATGGGATGGAAAAGGGGAAAGCCTTACCAATCGGGAAATGAAGGAAGGAACACCCCTGA
>JARQOD010000002.1:1889864-1996849 GCA_033576555.1 Oophaga sylvatica
ACCCTTAAACGTCCATTTTTGGTTCAATTTACATAAACCCGACTCTTTATTAATTTCAATGGATTATTCCAGCAAAACCAGGACAATTGGTGAGTATTGACCAAAAGCTAGATGAGCCATACCACTCCTCACAAGATGGTTGGGGTCCGTGCACTGGAGGGGGCTCTGCACTGCCCTCATCACTGTCTGACTTCTGGATGGAGAAGCCTGATATAGATGACAATAACGTAGGCTCCGGAGACGCCACAAATCTCCAGAGCACCGACCTGTGGAACGAGTTGTGTACTTGCATTACCGGGGGTAACGCCAGCTGGAAAGTCCCTGGGCTGAGAATGGCCGACATCCGATACGGCCCGATCACCCTAGAACTCCAGGTCCCAGTAGCATACTTCCACCGGATGTTTATGGTGGACACCCACACAAATTCATTCACACACAGGTCCGGACCTGAACATTTATTGCCACAAAATGGTGAACTCTTTAAAGAACCGACAACAGAGGCGTCCCCCTGTGTCACCATACTCACACCCCCACTACACACAGAGGGAACCACCACCCTCCCCTGACACCTCCTCCTAAAAGGACTCAGACACTCAGGTTTACTTGTGGTGGGGGTTGAATACTGCCCCTACTCCCAGGTGCTACTTAGCAGCCTCCAACAGAGAAAAAGGGACAGGTTTAAGAAGGACAGTAGAGATGGTAGCTCTCAGGCAGCAGTCTTTGCAAGACTGGTCCCAACTGACTACCTCCCTGGACCCCCAATCTATGACCGGGTTGTGTCTCTTCAGCCAGGAAGGCCTAGGACGATGGGAGTTGGCATACCCTCCAAGACGTAGCATGACAGGGACTCCTCATGAAGAGTTCCTATACGCAGGTTAATAACTATGACTTCAGTCACCCTCCCCTGGCTGAGAGGAACAGAGTCGATTGCCTGAACACTAATGGGTCCTACCCATCTGGCCATGGGTTTGAGCAAAGCGAGCATTCACCAACTTGATTCCCGCTCCACTGTCCACCAGCATCAGCATAGTCTCAGTTACCTCGCTAACCACCACTTCAGCAGCGATGGTGCACGGAGATGAAAAATTGGAGGAAATATACATACCCTGGTCGCCTCCCTACACACGACCTGGTGGACGAGGCTTAAGAGATGGTAATGGTACTTTGGCGCGAGCTGGGCAGACATTGATAAAATGACCACTCGGCCCACAATAGAAACATGCCCCCATACCACGGCGAACCACAGGCAACCCTGTTTGTGATGTAAATCCTCCCACCTGCATGGGTTCATCCGTCTGCACCGGTGAGTCCTCCTCCCTAGTACGGACAACAGAGGGCAGATTTGGTGTATGTCTCTCCCTGAGGCGTCTATCCACCCAGATATCAAGGGTCATGGCAGCTTCCAACAACCTGGGAGTAGCGTACTGCACCAGAGTATCCTGCAGCCAAGGTGACAAGCCCTGACAAAAATGGCTCCTAAGGGCAGGGTCATTCCACTGCGTGTCAGTGGCCCACCTCCTGAACTCTGAGCAGTTCTCCTCAGCCGGTCGGACCCCCCCTGCTTGATCTTACGGAGACGAGACTCAGCCAGGGAGGCGCCATCAGGATCCCCATACACCAGCGCCAGAGCCATAAAAAAACCCGTCCACCGACCATAAAGATGGTGAATCGGCTGGCAGGGAGAAGTCCCTAGATTGGGATCACCCTTGAGAAGGGAGACTGTTGTCCCCACACGCTGTTCCTCACTGCCTGAAGAATGAGAGCAAAGCCTGAAATATAATTTATAATTTAAAAAATGTATCTCTCCCTCCAGAGAACCTGTCAGGGAGAGATATCTTGGGTTCCGGTTGAGCCTGCACATGAGCCGAGAAACAGAACGCCGACACCTGAAGATGCTGAACCACCTGAGACCGCAGCTACTTAAGCTCATCAGTGAAGGTCTGGATCAGTTAGGCGAAGGCCTGCAATTGAGCCATGGTTAACAATAAAAATGTGACAGTCGGTGATAATGTCAAGGTATATAAAGCGACCCCATCGGGGGGGGTCGATCAGCGGACGGCACAACACACCAATGGGATGGAAAAGGGAAAGCCTTACCAATCGGAAATGAAGGAAGGAACACCCCTGAGCTCAAGCCTGAGCCTGTCCTGCACTCCCCTAACACCCTAAGTGGGTACTTACCCCCCACCCCATCAGGATACCTCGTCCCTAACTGTCACCTAACTCTGCCCTGGCTAGTGCACTGGCTGACGAGGGGCGCTAGCCTCACCACTGCAGATATTACCATATGGGGATAGTGACAAACATGAAAGGGACAAGGAAATAAACACTTGGCTTTCTCTGCTGCAAAGCACCGCACAGAAGAATAAAGGCACCAGGATAATGAACCCAGCAGAAGCACCACTGCACCCAGAGAGCTCCTCACTCGCGCTTGGTCACTGAAGATTGCTCTATCACCGACAGTCAGCTGATGCATCAGGTGACCTTTTGAAGGATGGTGGGAGTAGTCACCACCCACATCAGCTGACTCAGCAGCACTGCAATTACACCAAATCGCCAGCGGGAGAAAAACTGACATTAACCCCCGATGGCCCAAAACAAAAACAGCAACATTTGAACAGAGTGGAACCAGAGATGCCACAAATCCAAAAATGGATTGTGACATGACCAAAGAAGGAGATAAGCTACAGAAAGCGAGGATGCAGGGGAAGTGACCAAAGAAGTATAGAGGCTGCAGAAAGAGAGGCTGTAGAAAGAGAGGATGCAGGGGATGTGACCAAAGAAAGAGAGAGGCTGCAGGGGAAGTGACTAAAGAAGGAGAAAGACTGCAGGAAGAGATGCTGCAGGGGAATTGACTAAAGAAGGAGCGAGCCTGTAGAATGAGAGGCTGCAGATGAAGTGAATGCAGAAGGGGAGAGGCTGCAGAGGAAGTGACTAGGGAAAAAGAGAGGCTGCAGAAAAAAAGGCTGCAGGGGTAGTGATTGTAGACAAAGGCTACAGGGAAAGTGACTGGAGAGAGAGGATGTAGGGAAAGCCATTTCAGAGGGCGAGAGGCTGCAGGGGAAATAATTGTAGAGGGAGAGGAGCTGCAGGGGAAGTGATTGTAGAGGGAGAGAAGCTGCAGGGTAAATGATTGTAGAGGGAGAGAAGCGGCAGGGGAAATGATTGTAGAGCCAGAGAGGATGCAGTGGAAGTGATTATAGAGGGAGAGAGGCTGCAGGGGAAGTGATTTAGAAGAGGAGAGGCTGCAGGCAAAGTAATTGTAGAGGGAGAGAGGTTGTAGGTGAAATGATTGTAGAGGGAAAGAGGCTGAAGGGAAAGAGATTGCAGAGCGAATTGTGGAAACTTTGTGACAGGATTGGGAGGGATATATACATTAATTAATACCGTTTGGGATACCCCAGAAGGAACGATCATTAACAAGCCCTAAAACTTAGCTTTTATTATTAATTAAAATAGCGGGATAAATAGACAGTTAAATGTAAAGCATTATGTCCCTGTACTGCCTGAATGATTGTAACACAATATAAAGGCGATTGCCTAAGTATCAATTAATGAAATCCTGTGTTGTCAACTCTGTATGTCAGATAGGAAAGTTTTACTAAAGCACACGTCATCCAAAATGTTTCACCGCAGATACGAAGTCAGCAGGGATGGGACAGTAGCTAGAACTAGCTAGCTAGGATCCCACACTGTATTAATAATTGTAGAGGGGGAGAGGCTGCAGGGGGAGTGATTGTAGAGGGAGAGAGGCTGCAGGGGAAGTGATTGTAGAGGGAGAGAGGCTGCAGGGGAAGTGATTGTAGAGGAGAGAGGCTGTAGGGAAGTGATTGCAGAAGGAGAGAGGCTGCAGGGGGAGTGATTGTAGAGGGAGAGAGGCTGCAGGGGAAGTGATTGCAGAAGGAGAGAGGCTGCAGGGGGAGTAATTGTAGAGGGAGAGAGGCTGCAGGGGGAGTGATTGTAGAGGGAGAAAGGCTGCAAGGGGAGTGATTGTAGAGGAGAGAGGCTGCAGGGGAGTGATTGTAGAGGGAGAGAGGCTGCAGGGGGAGTGATTGTAGAGGGAGAGAGACTGCAGGGGAAGTGATTATAGAGGGAGAGAGGCTGCAGGGGAGATATTGTAGAGGGAAAGAGGCTGCAGGGGAGTGATTGTAGAGGGAGAGAGGCTGCAGGGGGAGTGATTTTAGAGGGAGAGTGGCTGCAGGGGAAGTGATTGTAGAGGGGGAGAGGCTGCAGGGGGAGTGATTGTAGAGGGAGAGAGGCTGCAGGGGGTGTATTGTAGAGGGAGAGAGGCTGCAGGGGAAGTGATTGTAGAGTGAGAGAGGCTGCAGGGGAAGTGATTTCAGAAGGAGAGAGGCTGCAGGGGGAGTGATTGTAGAGGGAAAAAGGCTGCAGGGGGATTAATTGTAGAGGGAGAGAGGCTGCAGGGGGAGTGATTGTAGAGGGAGAGAGGCTGCAGGGGAAGTGATTGTAGAGGGGGAGACGCTGCAGGGGGAGTGATTGTAGAGGGAGAGAGGCTGCAGGGGAAGTGATTGTAGAGGGAGAGAGGCTGCAGGGGAAGTGATTGTAGAGGGAGAGAGGCTGCAGGGGAAGTGATTATAGAGAGAGAGAGGCTGCAGGGGAAGTGATTGTAGAGGGAGAGAGGCTGCAGGGGAAGTGATTATAGAGGGAGAGAGGCTGCAGGGGAAGTGATTGTAGAGGGAGAGAGGCTGCAGGGAAGTGATTGTAGAGGGAGAGAGGCTGCAGGGGAAGTGATTGTAGAAGGAGAGAGGCTGCAGGGGAAGTGATTGTAGAGGGAGAGAGGCTGCAGGGGAAGTGATTGTAGAGGGAGAGAGGCTGCAGGGGAAGTGATTGTAGAGGGAGAGAGGCTGCAGGGGAAGTGATTGTAGAAGGAGAGAGGCTGCAGGGGAAGTGGTTGTAGAAAGAGAGAGGCTGCAGGGGAGTGATTGTAGAGGGAGAGAGGCTGCAGGGGGAGTGATTGTAGAGGGAAAGAGGCTGCAGAAGTGATTGTAGGGGGAGAGAGGCTGCAGGGGAAGTGATTGTAGAGGGTGAGAGGCTGCAGGGGGAAGTGATTGTAGAGGGAGAGAGGCTGCAGGGGAAGTGATTGTAGAGGGAGAGAGGCTGCAGGGGAAGTGATTGAAGAGGGAGAAAGGCTGCAGGAGGAGTTATTGTAGAGGGAGAGAGGCTGCAGGGGAAGTGATTGTTGAGGGAGAGAGGCTGCAGAAGAGATTGCAGAGGGAGAGAGGCTGCAGAAGTGATTGCAGAGGGAGAGAGGCTGCAGGGAAGTGATTGTAGAGGGAGAGAGGCTGCAGGGGGAGTGATTGTGGAGGGAGAGAGGCTGCAGAAGTGATTGTAGAGGGAGAGAGGCAGAAGGGGAAGTGATTGTAGAGGGAGAGAGGCAGAAGGGGAAGTGATTGTAGAGGGAAAGAGGCTGCAGGGGAAGTGATTGTAGAGGGAGAGAGGCTGCAGGGGAAGTGATTGTAGAGGGAGAGAGGCTGCAGGAGTGATTGTAGAGGGAGAGAGCTGCAGAAGTGATTGTAGAGGGAGAGAGAGGCTGCAGGGGAAGTGATTGTAGAGGGAGAGAGGCTGCAGGGGGAGTGATTGTAAAGGGAGAGAGGCTGCAGAAGTGATTGTAGAGGGAGAGAGGCTGCAGGGAAGTGATTGTAGAGGGAGAGAGGCTGCAGGGAAGTGATTGTAGAGGGAGAGAGCTGCAGGGGAAGTGATTGTAGAGGGAGAGAGGCAGAAGGGGAAGTGATTGTAGAGGGAAAGAGGCTGCAGGGGAAGTGATTGTAGAGGAGAGAGGCTGCAGGGGAAGTGATTGTAGAGGGAGAGAGGCTGCAGGAGTGATTGTAGAGGAGAGAGGCTGCAGAAGTGATTGTAGAGGGAGAGAGAGGCTGCAGGGGAAGTGATTGTAGAGGGAGAGAGGCTGCAGAAGTGATTGTAGAGGGAGAGAGGCTGCAGGGGGAGTGATTGTAAAGGGAGAGAGGCTGCAGAAGTGATTGTAGAGGGAGAGAGGCTGCAGGGAAGTGATTGTAGAGGGAGAGAGGCTGCAGGGGACGTGATTGTAGAGGGAGAGAGGCTGCAGGGGAAGTGATTGTAGAGGGAGAGAGGCTGCAGGAGGAGTGATTGTAGAAGGAGAGAGGCTGCAGGGGAGTGATTGTAGAAGGAGAGAGGCTGCAGGGGAGTGATTGTAGAAGGAGAGAGGCTGCAGGGGAGTGATTGTAGAGGGGAGAGGCTGCAGGGGGAGTGATTGTAGAGGAAGTGTTTGTAGATGGAGAGAGGCTGCAGGGGAGTGATTGAAGAGGGGGAGAGGCTGCAAGGGGAGTGATTGTAGAGAGAGAGGCTGCAGGGGGAGTGATTGTAGAGGGAGAGAGGCTGCAGGGAGGTGATTGTAGAGGGAGAGAGGCTGCAGGGGGAGTGATTGTAGAGAGGAGAGGCTGCAGGGGAGTGAATGTAGAGGAGAGAGGCTGCAGGGGGACTGACTGTAGAGGGGGAGAAACTGCAGGGGGAGGAGAGGCTGTAGAGGAAGCATTTGTAGATGGAGAGAGGATGCAGGGGAATGTTTGTAGAGAGAGGCTGCAAGGGGAGTGATTGTAGAGGGAGATAGCCTGCAAGGGGAGTGATTGCAGAGGGAGAGAGGCTGTAGGGGAGTGATTGTAGAGGGAGAGAGGCTGCGGGGAAGTGATTGTAGAGGGGAGAGGCTGCAGGGGAAGTGATTGTAGAGGGAGAGAGGCTGTAGGGGAGTGATTGTAAGAGGAGAGGCTGCGGGGAAGTGATTGTAGAGAGGAGAGGCTGCAGGGGAAGTGATTGTAGAGGGAGAGAGGCTGCAGGGGAGTATTGTAGAGGGAGAGAGGCTGCAGGGAGTGATTGTAGAGGGAAAGGCTGCAGGGGAGTGATTGTAGAGGAAGTGTTTGTAGATGGAGAAGGCTGCAGGGGAGTGATTGTAGAGGGAGAGAGGCTGCAGGGGTGTGATTGTAGAGGGAGAGAGGCTGCAGTGGAGTGATTGTAGAGGAAGTGTTTGTAGATGGAGAGAGGCTGCAGGGGAGTGATTGTACAGGGAGAGAGGCTGCAGGGAGTGATTGTAGAGAGGAGAGGCTGCAGGGGAGTGATTGTAGAGGGAGAGAGGCTGCAGGGGAGTGATTGTAGAGGAAGTGTTTGTAGATGGAAAGAGGTTGCAGGGAAGTGTTGTAGAGGAGAGAGGCTGCAGGGGAAGTGATTGCAGAAGGAGAGAGGCTGCAGGGGGAGTGATTGTAGAGGGAGAGAGGCTGCAGGGAAGTGATTGCAGAAGGAGAGAGGCTGCAGGGGGAGTGATTGTAGAGGAGAGAGGCTGCAGGGGGAGTGATTGTAGAGGGAGAAAGGCTGCAAGGGGAGTGATTGTAGAGGGAGAGAGGCTGCAGGGGGAGTGATTGTAGAGGGGAGAGGCTGCAGGGGAGTGATTGTAGAGGGAGAGAGGCTGCAGGGGAAGTGATTGTAGAGGGAGAGAGGCTGCAGGGGGGTGATTGTAGAGGGAAAGAGGCTGCAGGGGGAGTGATTGTAGAGGAGAGAGGCTGCAGGGGGAGTGATTGTAGAGGGAGAGAGGCTGCAGGGGAGTCATTGTAGAGGGACAGAGGCTGCAGGGGAAGTGATTGTAGAGTGAGAGAGGCTGCAGGGGAAGTGATTGCAGAAGGAGAGAGGCTGCAGGGGGAGTGATTGTAGAGGGAGAGAGGCTGCAGGGGAGTGATTGTAGGAGAGAGGCTGCAGGGGAAGTGATTGTAGAAAGAGAGAGGCTGCAGGGGAGTGATTGTAGAGGAGAGAGGCTGCAGGGGAGTGATTGTAGAGGGAGAGAGGCTGCAGGGGAAGTGATTGTAGAGTGAGAGAGGCTGCAGGGGAAGTGATTGCAGAAGGAGAGAGGCTGCAGGGGAGTGATTGTAGAGGGAGAGAGGCTGCAGGGGAGTGATTGTAAGGGAGAAAGGCTGCAGGGGAGTGATTGTAGAGGGAAGAGGCTGCAGGGGGATTAATTGTAGAGGGAGAGGCTGCAGGGGAGTGTTGTAGAGGAGAGAGAGGCTGCAGGGGAAGTGATTGTAGAGGGGAGAGGCTGCAGGGGAGTGATTGTAGAGGGAGAGAGGCTGCAGGGGAAGTGATTGTAAGGGAGAGAGGCTGCAGGGGAAGTGATTGTAGAGGAGAGAGCTGCAGGGGAAGTGATTTAGAGAGAGGCTGCAGGGGAAGTGATTGTAGAGGAGAGAGGCTTGCAGGGGAAGTGATTGTAGAGGGAGAAAGGCTGCAGGGGAGTGATTGTAGGAGAGAGGCTGCAGGGGAAGTGATTGTAGAAAGAGAGAGGCTGCAGGGGAGTGATTGTAGGAGAGAGGCTGCAGGGGGAGTGATTGTAGAGGGAGAGAGGCTGCAGGGGAAGTGATTGTAGAGTGAGAGAGGCTGCAGGGGAAGTGATTGCAGAAGGAGAGAGGCTGCAGGGGAGTGATTGTAGAGGGAGAGAGGCTGCAGGGGAGTGATTGTAGAGGGAGAAAGGCTGCAGGGGAGTGATTGTAGAGGGAAAGAGGCTGCAGGGGGATTAATTGTAGAGGGAGAGAGGCTGCAGGGGGAGTGATTGTAGAGGGAGAGAGGCTGCAGGGGAAGTGATTGTAGAGGGGAGAGGCTGCAGGGGGAGTGATTGTAGAGGGAGAGAGGCTGCAGGGGAAGTGATTGTAGAGGGAGAGAGGCTGCAGGGAAGTGATTGTAGAGGGAGAGAGGCTGCAGGGGAAGTGATTATAGAGAGAGGCTGCAGGGGAAGTGATTGTAGAGGAGAGAGGCTGCAGGGGAAGTGATTGTAGAGGAGAGAGGCTGCAGGGGAAGTGATTGTAGAGGGAGAGAGGCTGCAGGGGAAGTGATTGTAGAGGGAGAGAGGCTGCAGGGGAAGTGATTGTAGAAGGAGAGAGGCTGCAGGGAAGTGATTGTAGAAAGAGAGAGGCTGCAGGGGAGTGATTGTAGAGGGAGAGAGGCTGCAGGGGGAGTGACTGTAGAGGGAAAGAGCTGCAGAAGTGATTGTAGGGGAGAGAGGCTGCAGGGGAAGTGATTGTAGAGGGTGAGAGGCTGCAGGGGGAAGTGATTGTAGAGGGAGAGAGGCTGCAGGGGAAGTGATTGTAGAGGGAGAGGCTGCAGGGGAAGTGATGAAGAGGGAGAGAGGCTGCAGGAGGAGTTATTGTAGAGGAGAGGCTGCAGGGAAGTGATTGTGAGGGAGAGAGGCTGCGGGGAAGTGATTGCAGAGGAGAGAGGCTGCAGAAGTGATTGCAAAGGGAGAGAGGCTGCAGGGAAGTGATTGTAGAGGAGAGAGGCTGCAGGGGGAGTGATTGTAGAGGGAGAGAGGCTGCAGAAGTGATTGTAGAGGAGAGAGGTCGCAGGGGAAGTGATTGTAGAGGGAGAGAGGCAGAAGGGGAAGTGATTGTAGAGGGAAAGAGGCTGCAGGGGAAGTGATTGTAGAGGGAGAGAGGCTGCAGGGAAGTGATTGTAGAGGAGAGAGGCTGCAGGAGTGATTGTAGAGGGAGAGAGGCTGCAGAAGTGATTGTAGAGGGAGAGAGGCTGCTGGGGAAGTGATTGTAGAGGGAGAGAGGCTGCAGAAGTGAATTGTAGAGGGAGAGAGGCTGCAGGGGGAGTGATTGTAAAGGGAGAGAGGCTGCAGAAGTGATTGTAGAGGGAGAGAGGCTGCAGGGGAAGTGATTGTAGAGGGAGAGAGGCTGCAGGGGAAGTGATTGTAGAGGGAGAGAGGCTGCAGGGGAAGTGATTGTAGAGGGAGAGAGGCTGCAGGGGAAGTGATTTAGAGGAGAGAGGCAAAGGGGAAGTGATTGTAGAGGGAAAGAGGCTGCAGGGAAGTGATTGTAGAGGGAGAGAGGCTGCAGGGGAAGTGATTGTAGAGGGAGAGAGGCTGCACGAGTGATTGTAGAGGGAGAGAGGCTGCAGAAGTGATTGTAGAGGGAGAGAGGCTGCAGGGGAAGTGATTGTAGAGGAGAGAGGCTGCAGAAGTGATTGTAGAGGGAGAGAGGCTGCAGGGGAGTGATTGTAAAGGGAGAGAGGCTGCAGAAGTGATTGTAGAGGGAGAGAGGCTGCAGGGGAAGTGATTGTAGAGGGAGAGAGGCTGCAGGGGAAGTGATTGTAGAGGGAGAGAGGCTTCAGGGGAAGTGATTGTAGAGGGAGAGAGGCTGCAGGAGGAGTGATTGTAGAAGGAGAGAGGCTGCAGGGGAGTGATTGTAGAGGGAGAGAGGCTGCAGGGGGAGTGATTGTAGAAGAGAGGGCTGCAGGGAGTGATTGAAGAGAGGAGAGGCTGCAGGGAGTGATTGTAGAGGAAGTGTTTGTAGATGAGAGAGGCTGCAGGGAGTGATTGAAGAGGGGAGAGGCTGCAAGGGGAGTGATTGTAGAGAGGGAGCTGCAGGGGAGTGACTGTAGAGGAGAGAGGCTGCAGGGGAGTGATTGTAGAGGAGAGAGGCTGCAGGGGAGTGATTGTAGAGAGAGAGGCTGCAGGGGAGTGATTGTAGAGGGAGAGAGGCTGCAGGGGAAGATTGTAGAGGGAGAAACTGCAGGAGTGAGTAGAGGAGAGGGCTGCAGGAAGGATTGTAGAGGAGAGAGAGTGCAGGGAAGTGTTGTAGAGAGAGGCTGCAAGGGAGTGATTGTAGAGGGGAAGCTGCAGGGGAGTGATTGTAGAGGGAGAGAGCTGAGGGAGTGATTGTAGAGGGAGAGAGGCTGCAGGGGAAGTGATTGTAGAAGGGAAGAGGCTGCAGGGGAAGTGATTGTAGAGGGAGAGAGGCTGCAGGGGAAGTGATTGTAGAGGGAGAGAGGCTGCAGGGGAAGTGATTGTAGAGGGGAAAGGCTGCAGGGGAGTGATTGTAGAGGAAGGTGTTTGTAGAGGAGAGAGGCTGCAGGGGAAGTGATTGTAGAGGAGAGAGGCTGCAGGGTTGATTGTAGAGGGAGAGAGGCTGCGAAGTGTTGAGAGTAGAGATGCTCAGGGGAAGTGATTTGTAGAGGAGAGAGGCTGCAGAGAGTGATTGTAAGGGAGAGAGCTGCAGGGGAGTGATTGTAGAGAGGAAGAGGCTGCAGGGGAAGTGATTGTAGAGGGAGAGAGGCTGCAGGGGAGTGATTGTAGAGGGAAGTGTTAGGAAGATGGAGAAGAGGCTGCAGGGAAGTGATTGTAGAGGAAGGTTTTGTAGAGGAGAGAGGCTGCAGGGAAGTGATTGTGAGAGAGAGCTAGTGTTTGTAGAGGGAGAGAGGCTGCAGGGGAGTGTTGTAGAGGGAGAGAGCTGCAGGGGAGTGATTGTAGAGGGAGAGAGGCTGCAGGGGAGTGATTGTAGAGGAAGGTGATTTGTAGATGGAGAGAGGCTGCAGGGGGCAGTGATTGTAGAGGGTAGAGGCTGCAGGGGAGTGATTGTAGAGGGAGAGGGCTGCAGGGGAGTGATTGTAGAGAGAGAGAGGCTGCAGGGGGAGTGATTGTAGAGGGAGAGAGGCTGCAGGTGGAGTGATTGTAGAGGGGGAGAGGCTGCAGGGGGAGTGATTGTAGAGGAAGTGTTTGTAGATGGAGAGAGGCTGGGGAGTGATTGTAGAGGGAGAAAGGCTGCAGGGGGGTGATTGTAGAGGAGAGAGGCTGCAGGGTGAGTGATTGTAGAGGAAGTGTTTGTAGATGGAGAGAGGCTGCAGGGGGAGTGATTGTAGAGGGAGAGAGGCTGCAGGGGAGTGATTGTAGAGCAAGTGTTTGTAGAAGGGAGAGGCTGCAGGGGAGTGATTGTAGAGGGGGAGAGGCTGCAGGGGGAGTGATTGTAGAGGGGAGAGGCTGCAGGGTGAGTGATTGTAGAGGAAGTGTTTGTAGATGGAGAGAGGCTGCAGGGGGAGTGATTGTAGAGGGAGAGAGGCTGCAGGGGGAGTGATTGTAGAGGAAGTGTTTGTAGATGCAGAGAGGCTGCAGGGGGAGTGATTGTAGAGGGGAGAGGCTGCAGGGGAGTGATTGTAGAGGGAGAGAGGCTGCAGGGGGAGTGATTGTAGAGGAAGTGTTTGTAGATGGAGAGAGGCTGCAGGGGGAGTGATTGTAGAGGAAGTGTTTGTAGATGGAGAGAGGCTGCAGGGGGAGTGATTGTAGAGGGAGAGAGGCTGCAGGGGGAGTGATTGTAGAGGAAGTGTTTGTAGATGCAGAGAGGCTGCAGGGGAGTGATTGTAGAGGGGGAGATGCTGCAGGGGGAGTGATTGTAGAAGGAGAGAGGCTGCAGGGGGAGTGATTGTAGAGGAAGTGTTTGTAGATGGAGAGAGGCTGCAGGGGGAGTGATTGTAGAGGAAGTGTTTGTAGATGGAGAGAGGCTGCAGGGGAGTGATTGTAGAGGGAGAGAGGCTGCAGGGGGAGTGATTGTAGAGGAAGGGTTTGTAGAGGGAGAGAGGCTGCAGGGGGAGTGATTGTAGAGGAAGTGTTTGTAGATGGAGAGAGGCTGCAGGAGGAGTGATTGTCCAGGGAGAGAGGCTGCAGGGGGAGTGATTGTAGAGGAAGTGTTTGTAGATGGAGAGAGGCTGCAGGAGGAGTGATTGTAGAGGGAGGGAGAGAGGCTGCAGGGGGAGTGATTGTAGAGGAAGTGTTTGTAGATGGAGAGAGGCTGCAGGGGGAGCGATTGTAGAGGGAGAGAAGCTGCAGGGGAGAGATTGTATAGGAAGTGTTTGCAGATGGAGAGAATCTGCAGGGTAAGTGATTTTGTTTAGTGCACCTGATAAGATCCTTTTTATGAAGATGCTTACAGGGTAATTATGCAGAACAGACTGAAGACACGCCTTCAGTGAATCCTGTGAGCCACACCCCCTTGGTAAAGACTATGAGCATGGGTCCTAAATAAGAAGGTCCATCTCTCTCTGGAAAATATGGTGGACTGAGAGCAACAGGTAGAAAATAAGAGCAAAATCTGCTCACCTGTCTCTGTGCCCGCCTCTGTAAGCTGAATTTCACAGGGTGACAAATGGCAGATTTGTTGAACCTAGCCGCCCTCCTGTAATACCCCCCCAATAAGCAAAAACAGGGAAAGGTTGTAAAGTACTGTGTAAATAACCTTGCTACAATGTATCCAAGCAGAATAATACTGTGTACGAGGTGCAGCCATAAGTGCAGTTCTCTCCTGGTACAATGTATCGGTCCAGAGTACAGGCTGTGGCCCTCACAGAGGATTGTCTTGGACCCAATTTTTCAAGTCCAGCTCTTTGTACAGGAGGACTGCAGGACTTTCTTTGGTCATTTTGCATTTTTAATGTTTTTTACTTTTCTATTTTCTCCTCATTGGGACTGACGTAACTTGGAATGGAGCAGATCTACAGCTAGAGCCCCGGGGCCGCTGCTGGTGCCGCTGGATCTGGGTCAGCGCTCTCCTACGTGTCAATAAATTATTAGCTCAGAGCAGTGGACAAGGCACCTTCATGTGTGGATATTCCACGGCCCCGGGTATACAGGACCCCGCTGCAGAGCAAAGAATGGATCCCTACTCTGTTATTACCTGTGTGTGTCCACAGTTATCAGCCAATTGCAGCACACCACTCACAGCCATTCTCAATTTGTGGAAATCATCTCAAACTAAAGATATAATATAAGAATAAGGTCATTCCAGCAGCACAGAGTATTTCAGAAAGAAAATCTGGCGGAAGCAACAGGGACTCACAGAAGGACAGAGTATTTCTGCAAAGCTGAGTGACAATCTGACTGTGCACCAGGAGGGCTTCACCATCACTAATGACCGGTCAATGGGGGCTTTGCCTGTTTGCAGCTGTTGGAGCCCCCAGGTTCTGAATGATTAATACCCTGGTCTCCTCTTCCCGGATCAGCTCTCCGCTGACATCTCCCAGACTCACTTACAGATCAGGACATCGCTCGCAGTTATCAGGCAGCGATGGAGGACGGCCGCCACGCTCGATTGAATTACAACTAATTCAGAGATGACGGCGAATTGTAGGATCCCAGAGACACAAGAGCTGGGAGATTCTACAGGGATCTGTTACAGTGTCAGCGGAGCAGGAGAGCCCAACCCCCATCTGAGGGGCCACCACACACCTGCCCTCAGGGGCCACCACACACCTGCCCTTAGGGGCCACCGCACATCTGCCCTGAGGGGCCCCCGCACACATGCCCCGAGGGGCCACCACACACCTGCCCTAAGAGGCTACCGCACACCTGCCCTGAGGGGCCATTGCACACCTGCCCTAAGAGGCCACCGCACACCTGCCCTGAGGGGCCACTGCACACCTGCCCTAAGAGGCCACCGCACACCTGCCCTAAGAGGCCACCACACACCTGTCCTGAGGGGCCACCACACACCTCCCCTAAGAGGCCACCGCACACCTGCCCTGAGGGGCCCCCGCACACCTGCCCCGAGGGGCCACCACACACCTGCCCTAAGAGGCCACCACACACCTGCCCTGAGGGGTCACCACACACCTGTCCTGAGGGGCCACCACACACCTGCCCTAAGAGGCCACCTGCCCTGAGGGGCCACCGCACACCTGCCCTAAGAGGCCACCACACACCTGTCCTGAGGGGCCACCACACACCTCCCCTAAGAGGCCACCGCACACCTGCCCTGAGGGGCCCCCGCACACCTGCCCCGAGGGGCCACCACACACCTGCCCTAAGAGGCCACCACACACCTGCCCTGAGGGGTCACCACACACCTGTCCTGAGGGGCCACCACACACCTGCCCTAAGAGAGGCCACCTGCCCTGAGGGGCCACCGCATACCTGCCCTAAGAGGCCACCGCACACCTGCCCTGAGGGGCCACCGCACACCTGCCCTAAAAGGCCACCGCACACCTGCCCTGAGGGGTCACCACACACCTGCCCTAAGAGGCCACCACACACCTGTCCTGAGGGGCCACCACACACCTGCCCTAAGAGGCCACCGCACACCTGCCCTGAGGGGCCACCGCATACCTGCCCTAAGAGGCCACCGCACACCTGCGCTGAGGGGCCACCGCACACCTGCCCTGAGGGGCCACCACACACCTGCCCTAAGAGGCCACCACACACCTGCCCTAAGAGGAAGTGAGCAAGTTACTTGCATGCAACAGCGCAGAATATGAGGAGACGGCGGAACTAAACCTGCACAATTTATGTGACTAAAACAGACAGAAAATCTATCATTAAATGTACAAGTAAGCAGTGTACTATGTGTAACAGGAGCAGGGTGAGTACAGTGTGTTACGGGCAGCAGGAGCAGGGTGAATACAGTGTGTTACAGGCAGCAGGAGCAGGGTGAATACAGTGTGTTAAGGGCAGCAGGAGCAGGGTGAAGTCTTCAAACAGAGGCTGGACAGACATCTGTCGGGGATGATTTAGAGAATCCTGCTTTGAGCAGGGGGTTGGACCAGATGGCCCAGGAGGTCCCTTCCAACTCTACCATTCTATGATTCTATGAATACAGTGTGTTACGGGTAGCAGGAGCAGGGTGAATACAGTGTGTTACGGGCAGAAGGAGCAGGGTGAATATGAGTCGCACAGCCAGGGCACTGGGGTGCTCGGCACCGAGCCCGTTCACTTCACTGGGGGATGTCACGGGTAGCGCAGCTCGGTCCGTGGCCCTGGGCGATCACCATAAAATGTGGGATATTTACAGGGGATTGTAGTATATAGGAAATGTTCGTGACGCCACCTGTGGTTCCTGGTCAGGATGACCAGCGCTGCAGGGTAGATTCTCTGAGGGGTTGCTACTGGGCAGCAAGGTGTTAAGTCTTCCACAGGCGAGACTGATCCCTCAGGGTATATGGCGGTGTACGGGTGCAGGAGCAATAATCCAGACACACACAAGACAGTCTCTTTCTGTACCTTTACTTGGTGGTAGAATCAGGCACGTCCCGGGAAGCTGTCAGGGTGGAGGATGCATGTCCAGTAAACCACTGAGTAGGTGTAGGGCCTCCTTACTTCTTTATGTGTGTGAGTTTCTAACTTGCATAAAACAAAGTTTAACTCCGTTCTCTTTGCTACGCCCGGCTGACCTTGTGATAGAGCCTTCCTTTGGACAGAACTAAGTCTCCATTTGCAGTGCACTGCCAGACTCCTGTTCTTCCTGACCCCGGTTACGTATCAGCACTAATGGGCCCCTGCGATCTGGAATCCAGCAGGGTCTCCGGTTTCTCCTACTAGTCCTGAAGAAGCTAGCAAGCTCGGACCCGGTGTCCGGTGGTGCAGAGCTGAGGTAAGCTATCAATGCTGTCGACCTCTGTCGCTCTCTCTTTCACTTTTTCCACTTGCCTGTCGTCCTACTCACACCTTTAACATAAGCACAATCAGCAGTAGATGTCAGCTTTCTTGGTCTTCACCGCTCTCCAAGCGTCAGCACGCTTACTTTCTGAAACGCTCGCTGAAGCACTCTCAGTGGACTCAACTTTGACCAGACTAAGTGGCAATCTGTCCCACTAATACTGGACTCCACGATGTAAGCTGAGTGTATGCTGAAGTCTTCAGGCTTTCAAATAAGTCTTTCTCTTGCTAATCTTTCCTTCTCAGCTCGTCTGAGGTAACTAGCTTGTCTGCTCTGCAACACACTCTGACAAAAAGCCTCACTCTCAGACTCATCTGAGCTAATGAGCTTTCAGGCTAATCTGATCTACTGCTGTCTATCTCCACACCCTTATATACCTGCGTACTCTTCAAGGGCTCACTCTGGTGGCACCAGGGAAATGTGAAGTGTGAATGAATATCAAGTGATTGTGGTTTACCTTTCATGCATCCTCCAGGGTAACATGTGGCACCAAGCGCAGCTGGGCTACACAAATACAGTGTGTTACGGGCCGCAGGAGCAGGGTGAATACAGGGCAGAAGGAGCAGGGTGAATACAGTGTGTTACGGGCAGCAGGAGCAGGGTGAGTACAGTGTGTTATGGGCAGCAGGAGCAGGGTGAGTACAGTGTGATATGGGCACCAAGAGCAGGATGAGTGCAGTGTGTCACCGGCAGAAGGAGCAGGGTGAGTACAGTGTGTTATGGGCAGCAGGAGCAGGGTGAGTGCAGTGTGCTACGGGGAGCAGGGTGAGTGCAGTGTGCTACAGGCAGCAGGAGCAGGGTGAGTGCAGTGTGTTACGGGCAGCAGGAGCAGGGTGAATACAGTGTGTTATAATGCAGCAGGAGCAGGGTGAATACAGTGTGTTACGGGCAGCAGGAGCAGGGTGAATACAGTGTGTTACGGGCAGCAGGAGCAGGGTGAATACAGTGTGTTACAAGCCGCAGGAGCAGGGTGAGTACAGTGTGTTTTGGGCAGCAGGAGCAGGGTGAATACAGTGTATTGCGGGCAGCAGGAGCAGGGTGAATACAGTGTGTTATGGGCAGCAGGAACAGAGTGAATACAGGGCAGAAGGAGCAGGGTGAATACAGTGTGTTACGGGCAGCAGGAGCAGGGTGAGTACAGTGTGTTATGGGCAGCAGGAGCAGGGTGAGTACAGTGTGATATGGGCACCAAGAGCAGGATGAGTGCAGTGTGTCACCGGCAGCAGGAGCAGGGTGAGTACAGTGTGTTATGGGCAGCAGGAGCAGGGTGAGTGCAGTGTGCTACGGGGAGCAGGGTGAGTGCAGTGTGCTACAGGCAGCAGGAGCAGGGTGAATACAGTGTGTTACGGGCAGCAGGAGCAGGGTGAATACAGTGTGTTACGGGCCGCAGGAGCAAGGTGAGTACAGTGTGTTTTGGGCAGCAGGAGCAGGGTGAATACAGTGTATTGCGGGCAGCAGGAGCAGGGTAAATACAGTGTGTTACGGGCAGCAGGAGCAGGGTGAGTACAGTGTGTTACGGGCAGCAGGAGCATGGTGAATACACTGTATTACGGGCAGCAGGAGCAGGGTGAATAAAGTGTAGGGCAGCAGGAGCAGGGTGAGTACAGTATTACGGGCTGCAGGGGCAGGGTGAATACAGTGTGTTACGGGCAGCAGGAGCAGGGTGAAGTGTGTTACGGGCTGCAGGAGCAGGGTGAATACAGTGTGTTATGGGCAGCAGGAACAGAGTGAATACAGGGCAGAAGGAGCAGGGTGAATACAGTGTTACGGGCAGCAGGAGCAGGGTGAGTACAGTGTGTTATGGGCAGCAGGAGCAGGGTGAATACAGTGTGTTACGGGCAGCAGGAGCAGGGTGAATACAGTGTGTTACGGGCAGCAGGAGCAGGGTGAATACAGTGTGTTACGGGCAGCAGGAGCAGGGTGAATACAGTGTGTTACGGGCCGCAGGAGCAAGGTGAGTACAGTGTGTTTTGGGCAGCAGGAGCAGGGTGAATACAGTGTATTGCGGGCAGCAGGAGCAGGGTAAATACAGTGTGTTACGGGCAGCAGGAGCAGGGTGAGTACAGTGTGTTACGGGCAGCAGGAGCATGGTGAATACACTGTATTACGGGCAGCAGGAGCAGGGTGAATAAAGTGTAGGGCAGCAGGAGCAGGGTGAGTACAGTATTACGGGCTGCAGGGCAGGGTGAATACAGTGTGTTACGGGCAGCAGGAGCAGGGTGAAGTGTGTTACGGGCTGCAGGAGCAGGGTGAATACAGTGTGTTATGGGCAGCAGGAACAGAGTGAATACAGGGCAGAAGGAGCAGGGTGAATACAGTGTGTTACGGGCAGCAGGAGCAGGGTGAGTACAGTGTGTTATGGGCAGCAGGAGCAGGGTGAATACAGTGTGTTACGGGCAGCAGGAGCAGGGTGAATACAGTGTGTTACGGGCAGCAGGAGCAGGGTGAATACAGTGTGTTACGGGCAGCAGGAGCAGGGTGAATACAGTGTGTTGCGGGCAGCAGGAGCAGGGTAAATACAGTGTGTTACGGGCAGCAGGAGCAGGGTGAGTACAGTGTGTTACGGGCAGCAGGAGCATGGTGAATACACTGTATTACGGGCAGCAGGAACAGGGTGAATAAAGTGTAGGGCAGCAGGAGCAGGGTGAGTACAGTATTACGGGCTGCAGGGGCAGGGTGAATACAGTGTGTTACGGGCAGCAGGAGCAGGGTGAAGTGTGTTACGGGCTGCAGGAGCAGGGTGAATACAGTGTGTTACGGGCAGCAGGAGCAGGGTGAGTACAGTGTGTTATGGGCAGCAGGAGCAGGGTGAGTACAGTGTGTTATGGGCAGCAGGAGCAGGGTGAGTACAGTGTGCTATGGGGAGCAGGGTGAGTGCAGTGTGCTACAGGCAGCAGGAGCAGGGTGAGTGCAGTGTGTTACACAGCAGGAGCAGGGTGAGGACAGTGTGTTACGGGCAGCAAGAGCAGGGTGAGTACAGTGTGTTACGGGCAGCAAGAGCAGGGTGAGTACAGTGTGTTATGGGCAGCAGGAGCAGGATGAGTGCAGTGTGTTACGGGCAGCAGAAGCAGGGTGAGTGCAGTGTTACAGGCAGCAGAAGCAAAGTGAGTGCAGTGTGCTACGGGCAGCAGGGTGAGTGCAGTGTGTTACAGGCAGCAGGAGCAGGGTGAGTACAGTATGTTACAGGCAGCAGGAGCAGGGTGAGTACAGTGTGTTACAGGCAGCAGGAGCAGGGTGAATACAGTGTGTTATAGGCAGCAGGAGCAGGGTGAATACAGTGTGTTATAGGCAGCAGGAGCAGGGTGAATACGCTATGTTATGGGCAGCAGGAGCAGGGCGAATACAGTGTATTACGCAGGAGCAGGGTGAGTACAGTGTGTTGCAGGCAGAGAGCACGGTGAGTGCAGTGTGTTACATGCAGCAGGAGCAGGGTGACTGCAGTGTGTTACAGGCAGCAGGAGCAGGGTGAGGGCAGTGTGTTGTAGGCAGCAGGAGCAGGGTGAGAGCAGTGTGTTGTGGGCAGCAGGAGCAGAGTGAGAGCAGTGTGTTACGGGGAGCAGGGTGAGTGCAGTGTGTTAGGGGCAGCAGGAGCAGGGTGAGTGCAGTGTGTTACGGCCGCAGGAGCAGGGTGAGTGCAGTGTGCTACGGGCAGCAGGAGCAGGGTGAGTGCAGTGTGCTACGGGCAGCAGGAGCAGGGTGATTGCAGTGTGCTACAGGCCGCTGGAGCAGGGCAGCAGGAGCAGGGTGAGGGCAGTGTGTTATGGGCAGCAGGAGCAGGGTGAGTACAGTGTATTACGCAGGAGCAGGGTGAGTACAGTGTGATTCGGGCAGCAGGAGCGAGCAGGGTGAGTACAGTGTGTTGCAGGAGCAGGGTGAATACAATGTGTTATGGGCAGCAGGAGCAGGGCGAATACAGTGTGTTACAGGCAGCAGGAGCAGGGTGAGTGCAGTGTGCTACGGACCACAGGAGCAGGGTGAGTCCAGTGTGTTACAGGCTGCAGGAGCAGGGTGAGTGCAGTGTGTTAGGGGCAGCAGGAACAGGGTGAGTGTAGTGTGTTACGGGCTGCAGGAGCAGGGTGAGTGCAGTTTGTTACGGGCAGCAGAAACAGGGTAGGGCAGTGTGTTGCGGGCAGCAGGAGCAGGGTGAGTGCAGTGTGTTACGGGCAGCAGGAGCAGGGTGAGTGCAGTGTGTTACGGGCAGCAGGAGCAAGGTGAGGGCAGTGTGTTACGGGCAGCAGGAGCAAAGTGAGGGCAGTGTGCTACAGGCAGCAGGAGCAGGGTGAGGGCAGTGTGTTATGGGCAGCAGGAGCAGGGTGAGTGCAGTGTGCTATGGGCAGCAGGAGCAGGGTAAGTGCAGTGTGCTACGGGCCACAGGAACAGGGTGAGGGCAGTGTGTTACGGGCAGCAGAAGCAGGGTGAGGGCAGTGTGTTGCGGGCAGCAGGAGCAGGGTGAGGGCAGTGTGTTACGGGCAGCAGGAGCAGGGTGAGCAGTGTTTCGGGCAGCAGGAGCAAGGTGAGGGCAGTGTGCTACGGGCAGCAGGAGCAGGTTGAGGGCAGTGTGTTACGAGCAGCAGGAGCAGGGTGAGTGCGGTGTGTTACGGCAGCAGGAGCAGGGTGAGTGCAGTGTGTTGCGGGCAGCAGGAGCAGGGTGAGGGCAGTGTGTTGTGGGCAGCAGGAGCAGGGTGATGGCAGTGTCTTACAGATAGCAGGATGAGTGCATTGTGTTAGGGGCAGCAGGAGCAGGGTGAGTGCAGTGTGTTACGGCCGCAGGAGCAGCGTGAGTGCAGTGTGCTACGGGCAGCAGGAGCAGGGTGAGTGCAGTGTGCTACGGGTAGCAGGAGCAGGGTGAGTGCAGTGTGCTACGGGCAGCAGGAGCAGGGTGAGGGCAGTATGTTACGGGCAGCTGGAGCAGGGTGAGTACAGTGTGTTATGGGCAGCAGGAGCAGGGCGAATACAGTGTATTACGCAGGAGCAGGGTGAGTACAGTGTTATACGGGCAGCAGGAGCGAGCAGAGTGAGTACAGTGTGTTGCAGGAGCAGGGTGAATACAATGTGTTATGGGCAGCAGGAGCAGGGCGAATACAGTATGCTACGGGCAGCAGGACCAGGATGAGTACAGTGTGTTACAGGCAGCAGGAGCAGGGTGAGTGTAGTGTGTTACGGGCTGCAGGAGCAGGGTGAGTGCAGTGTGCTACGGACCGCAGGAGCAGGGTGAGTCCAGTGTGTTACAGGCTGCAGGAGCAGGGTGAGTGCAGTGTGTTAGGGGCAGCAGGAGAAGGGTGAGTGCAGTGTGTTAGGGGCAGCAGGAGAAGGGTGAGTGCAGCGTGTTACGTGCAGCAGGAGCAGGATGAGTGCAGTGTGTTACGGGCCACAGGAGCAGGATGAATGCAGTGTGTTACGGGCCACAGGAGCAGGGTGAGTGCAGTGTGTTACGGGCTACAAGAGCAAGGTGAGGGCAGTGTGCTACGGGCAGCAGGAGCAGGTTGAGGGCAGTGTGTTATGAGCAGCAGGAGCAGTGTGAGTGCGGTGTGTTAGGGCAGCAGGAGCAGGGTGAGGGCAGTGTGTTGTGGGCAGCAGGAGCAGGGTGAGGGCAGTGTCTTACAGATAGCAGGATGAGTGCATTGTGTTAGGGGCAGCAGGAGCAGGGTGAGTGCAGTGTGTTACGGCCGCAGGAGCAGGGTGAGTGCAGTGTGCTACGGGCAGCAGGAGCAGGGTGAGGGCAGTGTGCTATGGGCAGCAGGAGCAGGGTGAGTGCAGTGTGCTACGGGCAGCAGGAGCAGGGTGAGGGCAGTGTGTTATGGGCAGCTGGAGCAGGGTGAGTACAGTGTGTTATGGGCAGCAGGAGCAGGGCGAATACAGTGTATTACGCAGGAGCAGGGTGAGTACAGTGTTATACATGCAGCAGGAGCGAGCAGAGTGAGTACAGTGTGTTGCAGGAGCAGGGTGAATACAATGTGTTATGGGCAGCAGGAGCAGGGCGAATACAGTATGCTACAGGCAGCAGGACCAGGGTGAGTACAGTGTTTTATGGGCAGCAGGAGCGAGCAGGATGAGTACAGTGTGTTACAGGCAGCAGGAGCAGGGTGAGTGTAGTGTGTTACGGGCTGCAGGAGCAGGGTGAGTGCAGTGTGCTACGGACCGCAGGAGCAGGGTGAGTCCAGTGTGTTACAGGCTGCAGGAGCAGGGTGAGTGCAGTGTGTTAGGGGCAGCAGGAGAAGGGTGAGTGCAGTGTGTTAGGGGCAGCAGGAGAAGGGTGAGTGTCTCGACCCGCCACCACAATTGTGGATTACCAGGGCAATGGGGTACTCAGAGCCGAGCCCATGGAAGTCTATGGGGTTTTGTCACAGGTAGCTGTGGCTCGGTCTGTGGCCCTGGCGGTCTGGCGTATGTTGGGGGAATATTTACAGGGGATAGATTTATATACAGTTCGTGACGCCACCTGTAGTCTTCTGGTAATTTGTACCAGCGCTGCTGTAGATCTCTGAGGGGATGGTGAGGTAGCTAGATGTCGGGTCCCCTACAGGTGGGACTCTTCCCTCAGGTCGGTAGTTAGGTAGGGATTGTGCAGGCATGCAAGTAAATAACTCAGTCTCACACGGTCAGCGTCTTTCCATACCTTTACTTGCAAGATGGTAAGGCAGGTCCCAGGAGGCTGATGGGGTTGATGGAGGATGAGCTTTGAGGCAACGTGTTAAGCAAGTTAGGGGCCTCCTTTACTGTCCAATGATGATGAGTGCAACCAGCCTGAAGCGTAGTTCCCTCTATAATTCCAGCTATTCCAAAGCTGTTCTGCCCAGTCAGTTTTGTGGTCGGAGCCTTCCTGTGAGAGAGCTGAATTCCTATCTTGTCCTGCAGAGACTCAAGGTCCTCACTCCCCCTGACCCCAGTTACGTACTGACTATTTGGGGCTGTTTGCCGCGACCTAAGGTCCGGTAAATCTCTGGTTTTCTTACCACTATGCTTGAAGCTAATAGTGATCCTTCGGTCCCCAGTGACCGGTTACAATGTGCAGGACTTCTTCAATCCAAAAGCACTTTTCAAATAATCTTTCCACTGTGCCTTTCGCCTTGTCCTCGCTGGTAGCATAAACACTCACACTTGCAAAAAGTCATGTAATCACTCCCTTCTTCTCTTCCTTTAGAGTTAGTTCCAGACTCTCAGTTATCCACTAGGCAGGAGCACGTCTCTGAACCTTTCACTGTCCTTGGGACAGGTGACTGAAGTATTTCTGTACTAAGCTCTTCTTTCTTAATCAGTGTCTTCAAGTGAGGTACAGCTCTGACCAGGCTGAGGTGATCTATATCTCGCCCTTACTGGCCTCCACTTGCTGAACTGCTGCAGAACCAGGCTGGACTGCTTCCTCCCTCCAAGTCCCAGCTAGACTCCACACGTCTGCTCTGTCCGAAGACAGGAAGCTGACTACTCTAATCACTCAACGAATACACCCTGACCACTCCCTCACAAGTGACTACATTACCCTAAGGGTGTGTCTAGTGTATGTTGAGTGAATGGGTATTGAGCATTAAACTGCTATCTCTCCACACATTCTCCAGGGTACTGTGTGTGCCTAACACCAGGGCTACACATTCCCCCATGGTAAAAGACAGCACTCCCGGGCTGTAAAATACAAAGAGACATTTTGTTTATGCATGAAAACATCAACATTAAACATTAATTCGTCCCATCCGGGAGGTGAGGATGTCTTGAACGTTGCAAACAATAACATTATAGAAAAATACAAAAGTATTAAGGCATCAAAACATTCAATAAATATACAGTATTCTTGTGAAGGACCCGCACCAAACCTTCAACGTGGGTCCTGGGTGGGCTGCAGGACATCCGAATGCAGACCTCACTCAGTGCCACACCACACGGGTTTTTGTATTCAGAGGTAGTTGTGCTGGTTTTATGTAAAACCAAGATAAAGCACCGAAGCGCAACTATATACAAATAAGTTCTGGGCTGGCACAGTCCTCAACCTCAAAGTCCATTGTAAAACGAAGACATATTATATCACATTATAATAATAATAAAGTGCAAAACTTTTTCTGGTTACCCAGCCGGGCATTCTACTGTTAGAAATATATATATACGCTATATACACATTTAACTTGTGCAATAATTGGCAAACTACTTAAACTTTTTATAACATTACTTATGGTAGACCCCTATCTGGATCTCACCGTTTTTCTTTTACTGTTTAACTATTCATTTATTTCAAATACACTTTCCACCCCGGGGGCTGGAACAATGCGATGGTCCCTAGATCCCAGGACTAACAGGTCGTGACCTGCTATTGGGGTTTGAGTCGCCACAGTTCTTGTGCGAACCTCTAGGGGCGCAACGGGTACATTCTCCTTGCGAGACACCGATTGCGTTTCAATCTGAGTCACAGTTAACGATATGGATCGTGTCATGGATTGCGATGGAAACTGGGTCGCATGTTGCGATGTAGATGTTGCTTTCATTTGCGATGAGCCTGCAGGGGGCGATGCTGGGGCACGGCCGGATACTGCTTGAGCTGGAGACGGGGACGCTGCGGTAGTGGTGACGTTACCTGCGTCGGGGACGGGGTCACGGACGATGGTGACGTTAAGGGCATACCATCCCTTCATTCCCCAGTGCCGTGTATACGTGACAATGTCTCCATTAACTAAGTCCCTCCCGGGATGGCCTTGCGGTAGGTGGGATTCTACGTCCCTGCGACTAACAAAGACCCCTGGGTAGAGGCCCGGTTCACGGATGAAGCCCAGCCCTTCCGGAGCTGGAACTCAGTCACACACCCCTGCCGCCGCGGTTCCCTCAGGGTACCTTTCTCTCTCCGGACACTCTCCTTGTCCGCGATCAGCTCTGCATGTTGCCGCTGTCGATTCCGCTGAGCTTCCCGCTCTTCCTCCTGCTGGCGTTTCTGCTTCTCCTCACGACGCTGCCACTCATATTCCCACTGGGCGGTGTAGGCGACGTCATCCAGGCGCGCCATCTCGTCCCAGTCGACGTCTGGTAACGACGGACAGGACCCCTCCGGTGTCCCTGCCGGGGTTCGATCATCTGCTGCGGCCTCCTGGCCGGGCGGGAGTTCCGGAACTGGCGGTACCTCCTCAACCTCCTTCGCCTCCACCGCTTCACCGGTGGGATCAGGATCGGTACTTTCGGGGGCAGCCTCCGGTTGCTCCTTTGCCTTGGGCAGCAGAAGTTTTGGTAACTCCAGACGTAGAGGATCATCGAAGGGAGAGATCACCGCGTCCCACAGCCGCCGCTGCTCCAGGGTACGCCGGCGTCTCTCGATCTCTTCAAATCCAGGTTGGTGCTGGACCATCTTCTTCAGGCGTGCATTTTCTTCCTTAATTTCTAGCAACGCCTGCTGCAGGTGCAGGACCACGGATGACTCCGGTGCTGGTGGCAGCTTGGCTGGGGCACGGGGCCTGCCTTCCTCCGCTTCCCTGCTCGGCTGCACACGTCCTGCTTCCATGATGTTCCAGAAGATTCTTTCATCTTCCTCCAGAGACGTCCGGTCTCTTCCGTGGAGGCGGGGTTTGCGTCTCCTCCTCTTTGCAGGAAAGGTGAAGAGGAGGCGGACCTCCTTTGCTGTAGGGCAGGATCGCATGTTGTAATAGCACTTTGAGAGGGCAGGCATTTTCTTCGCGCCACAGGGGGGGTAGACGCCCACGAAGGTACGCCCACCTTCTTCTCCAGCGCCTGAGGGCGCGAATATGGCGACAAAGATGGCGATTTTTGGCGCCAAAAGTGCAAACAGTCCTTTTACAAAAACAACTCCATAGGCACACAGGGCTCGCAATTTTGCGAGTTTCGCATCCTGTTCGTGACGCCAATTTGTCTCGACCCGCCACCACAATTGTGGATTACCAGGGCAATGGGGTACTCAGAGCCGAGCCCATGGAAGTCTATGGGGTTTTGTCACAGGTAGCTGTGGCTCGGTCTGTGGCCCTGGCGGTCTGGCGTATGTTGGGGGAATATTTACAGGGGATAGATTTATATACAGTTCGTGACGCCACCTGTAGTCTTCTGGTAATTTGTACCAGCGCTGCTGTAGATCTCTGAGGGGATGGTGAGGTAGCTAGATGTCGGGTCCCCTACAGGTGGGACTCTTCCCTCAGGTCGGTAGTTAGGTAGGGATTGTGCAGGCATGCAAGTAAATAACTCAGTCTCACACGGTCAGCGTCTTTCCATACCTTTACTTGCAAGATGGTAAGGCAGGTCCCAGGGAGGCTGATGGGGTTGATGGAGGATGAGCTTTGAGGCAACGGTTAAGCAAGTTAGGGGCCTCCTTTACTGTCCAATGATGATGAGTGCAACCAGCCTGAAGCGTAGTTCCCTCTATAATTCCAGCTATTCCAAAGCTGTTCTGCCCAGTCAGTTTTGTGGTCGGAGCCTTCCTGTGAGAGAGCTGAATTCCTATCTTGTCCTGCAGAGACTCAAGGTCCTCACTCCCCCTGACCCCAGTTACGTACTGACTATTTGGGGCTGTTTGCCGCGACCTAAGGTCCGGTAAATCTCTGGTTTTCTTACCACTATGCTTGAAGCTAATAGTGATCCTTCGGTCCCCAGTGACCGGTTACAATGTGCAGGACTTCTTCAATCCAAAAGCACTTTTCAAATAATCTTTCCACTGTGCCTTTCGCCTTGTCCTCGCTGGTAGCATAAACACTCACACTTGCAAAAAGTCATGTAATCACTCCCTTCTTCTCTTCCTTTAGAGTTAGTTCCAGACTCTCAGTTATCCACTAGGCAGGAGCACGTCTCTGAACCTTTCACTGTCCTTGGGACAGGTGACTGAAGTATTTCTGTACTAAGCTCTTCTTTCTTAATCAGTGTCTTCAAGTGAGGTACAGCTCTGACCAGGCTGAGGTGATCTATATCTCGCCCTTACTGGCCTCCACTTGCTGAACTGCTGCAGAACCAGGCTGGACTGCTTCCTCCCTCCAAGTCCCAGCTAGACTCCACACGTCTGCTCTGTCCGAAGACAGGAAGCTGACTACTCTAATCACTCAACGAATACACCCTGACCACTCCCTCACAAGTGACTACACTACCCTAAGGGTGTGTCTAGTGTATGTTGAGTGAATGGGTATTGAGCATTAAACTGCTATCTCTCCACACATTCTCCAGGGTACTGCGTGTGCCTAACACCAGGGCTACACATGAGTGCAGTTTGTCACGGGCAGCAGGAGAAGGGTGAGTGCAGCGTGTTACGTGCAGCAGGAGCAGGATGAGTGCAGTGTGTTACGGGCCACAGGAGCAGGGTGAGTGCAGTGTGCTATGGGCAGCAGGAGCAGGGTAAGTGCAGTGTGCTACGGGCCGCAGGAACAGGGTGAGGGCAGTGTGTTACGGGCAGCAGAAGCAGGGTGAGGGCAGTGTGTTGCGGGCAGCAGGAGCAGGGTGAGGGCAGTGTGTTACGGGCAGCAGGAGCAGGGTGAGTGCAGTGTGTTACGGGCAGCAGGAGCAAGGTGAGGGCAGTGTGTTACGGGCAGCAGGAGCAAAGTGAGGGCAGTGTGCTATGGGCAGCAGGAGCAGGGTGAGGGCAGTGTGTTATGGGCAGCAGGAGCAGGGTGAGTGCAGTGTGCTACGGGCAGCAGGAGCAGGATGAGTGCAGTGTGCTACGGGCCACAGGAGCAGGGTGAGGGCAGTGTGTTATGGGCAGCAGGAGCAGGGTGAGTGCAGTGTGCTACGGGCAGCAGGAGCAGGGTGAGTGCAGTGTGCTATGGGCCACAGAAGCAGGGTGAGGGCAGTGTGTTGTGGGCAGCAGGAGCAGGGTGAGGGCAGTGTGTTACGGGCAGCAAGAGCAGGGTGAGGGCAGTGTGTTATGGGCAGCAGGAGCAGGGTGAGTGCGGTATGTTACGGCAGCAGGAGCAGGGTGAGTGTGGTGTGTTACGGGCAGCAGGATCAGGGTGAGGGAGTTGTGTTACCAGCAGCAGGGTGAGGGCAGTGTGTTACGGG
This sequence comes from Oophaga sylvatica, assembly GCA_033576555.1. Taxonomy (NCBI): domain Eukaryota; kingdom Metazoa; phylum Chordata; class Amphibia; order Anura; family Dendrobatidae; genus Oophaga; species Oophaga sylvatica. The sequence goes on from JARQOD010000002.1 coordinate 1,918,043, forward strand.
CAGCAGGAGCAGGGTGAGGGCGGTGTGTTACGGGCAGGGCTGGCGTCAGCACCCGGGCAAGTGCCAGGGCCCTGAGCAGGTGGGGAGCCCACTCACAGTCGGGGACACCGGCATGCTATGGGGCCCCGATGCCTGTGCCGGGGGCCGGTGCCTCGAGCAGAGCAGAGGCCAGTGAGGAGAGGTGAGTATTTCATTTTTTATTTTTTTTTATGTTTATGGCGCATTATATGGAGACCATCATATGGGGCCCATCATACACTGGAGTATCCTATATGGGGCCCATCATACACTGGCGCATCATATATGGAGCATTATATGGGGCCAATCATATACTGGAGCATCATATATGGGGCCCATAACATACTGGAACATCATATATAGGTCCATTATATATGAAGCATTATATGGGGCCCATCATGCACTGAAGCATCATATATGGGGCCCATCATATACTGGAGCAATATATGGGGCCCATTATATATGGAACATCATATGGGGCCCATTATATATGGAACATCATATGGGGCCCATTATATGTGGAGCATCATTTGGGGCCTATCATATATGGAGCATCTTATGGGGTCCATTATATATGGAGCATTATATGGGGCCCATTATATATGGAGCATTTTATGGAGCTCATTATTCTGTTTGGAGCACTATGGGGTGCCCATAATACTGTATGGATGACTATACTGTTTGTCTTTTGAGCTATTGTAGAATTTACAATAGATATCACTCATGTAATGTATGAAGTAATGAAATGTTTGGCTTTGTACTACACCTATATTTCTCTGCCGTATCTGTGCATCATGAATTGTGGTCTGTGTTAAAGGGGCCCATTGAGACTCTTTTGCCCGGGGCCCATGAAAACCTGGAGCCGACCCTGGTTACGGGCAGCAGATGCAGGGTGAGTGCAATGTGTTACGGGCAGCAGGAGCAGGGTGAAGGCAGTGTGTTGCGGGCAGCAGGAGCAGGGTGAGGGCAGTATGTTACGGGCAGCAGGAGCAGGGTGAGGGCAGTATGTTACGGGCAGCAGGAGCAGGGTGAGTGCAGTGTGTTACGGGCTACAAGAGCAAGGTGAGGGCAGTGTGTTACGGGCAGCAGGAGCAAAGTGAGGGCAGTGTGCTACGGGCAGCAGGAGCAGGGTGAGGGCAGTGTGTTACGGGAAGCAGGAGCAGGATGAGGGCAGTGTGTTACGGGCAGCGGGCGCATGGTGAGGGCAGTGTGTTACGGGCAGCAGGGTGAGGGCAGTGTGTTACGGGCAGCGGGAGTAGGGTGAGGGCAGTGTGTTACGGGCAGCAGGAGCAGGGTGAGTGCAGAGTTCTCCAGAGCCCGATTCGGATCCGGTTATGGTCTTCTACTGGTGCTGCTTATGGTCTTCTACTGGCACTGCAACGGTCTTATACTGGTGCTGGTTATGGTCTTATACTGGCACTGTTTACAGTCTTCTACTGGTGCTGTTTTGGTCTTACATTGGTACTGCTTACGGTCTTCTACTGGCGCTGGTTATGGTCTTCTACTGGCACTGATTACGGTCTTCTCCTGGAGCTGCTTATGGTCTGATACTGGCACTGCTTACGTTCTTCGACTGGTGCTGGTTACAGGTCTTCTTCAGAGCTCAGGCCTTCTATTGCATCTGACTGCTCTCAGACCCTTCTGTGGCGATGGTGATTGTAAGCCCACTTCAGCCACAAGACCTGCCTTGTACAGGTTCTGGAGCCAACTCCTCCCTTCTCTGGCCAACCAGGCCTTTTATATGTTGTTACTGTGACACAGGTGTCACCTGACTCGAGTGTCTTCCTGTGGGAACATAGTTACCCAATATTAGGTTCTTACTAATACAGATCTTTTGCTTTCACTTTCTGTTTGATCAGCAGGTGACAATGTTCGCCCATAGATACTCAGCGCTTTAAACATTGTTTTAAGTGTACCTTTGTCATGTGTGCATCGCCACGAAGATCGTCGCGGTTGCACATTCTGACTTCTCACAGCTGAGTTGCTGTTTCTTTGTGTTTGGCAGTTAGGGAGTTAATTCTGTCTGTGCTCAGTTCTGGGACTGGGTGCAGTTTCTCCCAGCTGCAATTAATTATTTGTTGATTGGTTTCCTTTAAATCTCTGGTTGTCTGTGTTGGGAGTTGCCAGTGAAATTCTTCATGCAGACCACAGATAGGATTGTATCTGTATAGACTTAAGTTAAAGAGCTCCTTAGTTGTTTTAAGCTCACCTTGCTTAGAGTTTAATATCCCAGATCATTTATGTTCCTTCTGTGTTTGAGTGTGTATGCAAGTCTGTGTTTTCTCCAGTCTGTCTTATATGTCTAATCTGTGTATTTAGCAGAGATCAGCCCATATCCCTTTGGTGGTAATCAGTATCCTTCTTAGGACTGATTACAGGGTTCAGGGACTGATAGGAGACAGGGTTAGGCTGGAGACTTGGACCTCTGAACCATTATCAGTACCTCCAAGGTGAGGGATTAGTTAGGACCCCAGTTTAGGGTCAGGTTAGACCCCCGGTCCTCCTCTTTCCTGGGACAGTGTATCAAGTCCTCAAGATTAACCATGAGTTCAACGGATATCATGTCAGGTAAATCTATTCTATATTTACATGCTGATGTTGCTAATCTATATGTTGTATAGAGTGTTGTTCTTTTAAGAATAGTTTACTGACATCGTACACATATCATAAGACCGCGTGACATTTTCACTGGCCATAAAATTATTCCCAGTTGCCATGGATCCAGTAGCCCAGCTGGCTCTGCAGTTGCAGGGATTATCCATGGAGCTGACGGACATTAAGTCCAAAGTTTTGTCTCCCTCGGAGCAAACCAGATTTGAACCTAAAGTAGCTCTCCCAGACAGGTTCACTGGTGGGCGAGACAAATTTTTTACCTTCAGGGAAGCATGTAAATTGTATTTTCGGCTTCGGCCTCGATCATCAGGGAGTGAAGAGCAGAGAGTGGGAATTGTTATCTCGCTCCTACAAGGGGACCCTCAATCCTGGGCCTTCTCCCTTCCTCCGGGATCCCCGGCTCTACAGTCAGTAGATCGATTTTTTACTGCCCTGGGTTTGGTATATGATGACCCAGATCGGGTCTCTCTTGCTGAGACAAAATTACGTAAGATACAGCAGGGAGATCGTCCGGCGGAGGAATTTGCTTCTGAGTTCCGTAGATGGGCCACAGATACTCAGTGGAATGACCCAGCTCTTAGAAGCCAGTTTTGTCATGGGCTTTCTGACAAATTAAAGGACGTTTTGGCTCAGTATGATTCTCCTCCATCACTGGAGGCTGCTATGGCCCTAGCTATCCGTACTGATAGACGGCTCCGGGAGAGGTGCGAGGTAACTCCGCCCCCGTTGTTACTCCACCTACTACTAAAGTCCCTTATGTTGAGGTTCCCCTTGTCTGTTCGGAGGAGCCTATGCAGTTGGGAGGGACATCATTTCGTAGGAGGGGATTGGCGGTACGCCGCAGGACTAGAAGGTGTTTCTTCTGCGGGAAAGAGGGACATTTTGTTGGGGGATGTCCATCCCGTGCCTTGTTGAGCAAAAAGTCGCCGGAAAACTGTTAATCCCAGGTTGTGTGGTGGACGACAACCTGGGAGTATGTATTTCGTCCGCTAGTTCTTCTCAGTTCCTTGTACCAGTGGAGGTGGTGGTTGGTACGAGAGTGGAGAGATTTTCTGTTCTTCTTGATAGTGGGTCCGGGGCTAATCTGGTTGACGCTCACTTTGCTCAGGCTCAAGGTATGCATCTGAGTGTATTGGTCAAACCGATCCCTATATTCTCCATTGACGCCAGGCCTCTCGGCCAAGGTAGCTTTGTTCATGAGGTTCATAACATTGACCTTCGGGTAGGGGCAATACATAGGGAACTATTATCTTGTTATGTGTTGGAGGGTCTACCTACTCCTATTGTGTTGGGACTTCCTTGGTTGGTTAAACATAACCCTGTGATTAATTGGCAGTCCAGAGATATAAGTCAATGGGGGGAGTTTTGCAAAAGTAACTGCATGAACACAGTCATCAGTGCGGTCGTGCCTAGTACTTTGCCTCCTTTTTTGGAGGACTTTGGGGATGTTTTCTCTGAGGAGGGGTGTCAGGAGTTGCCTCCTCATCGCGTGTATGACTGCTCTATTAATTTACTTCCTGATGCTAAGTTACCTAAAGCTAGGTTATATAACCTTTCTGGTCCTGAGAGGCAGGCTATGAAAGATTATATTTCGGAAAGTCTGGCCAAAGGGCATATTAGACCTTCATCTTCCCCAGTGGCCGCGGGGTTCTTCTTTGTGAAGAAAAAAGATGGAGGCCTACGCCCTTGCTTGGATTTCCGCGAACTTAATCGGATTACTGTTCGAGATCCGTATCCACTCCCTCTGATTCCTGATCTCTTCAATCAAATTGTTGGCGCCAAATGGTTCTCTAAATTGGATCTCAGGGGGGCGTATAATCTGATTAGGATAAAAGAGGGGGATGAGTGGAAAACGGCGTTTAACACGCCGGAGGGACATTATGAGAACCTTGTCATGCCTTTTGGTCTGACTACTGCACCAGCAGTATTCCAACATTTTGTTAATGACATTTTTCGTCATCTGGTGGGGCTGTTTGTGGTCGTATATTTGGATGACATTTTAATTTACTCACCAGATCTTGTGTCTCACCAGGAGCATGTGAGACAGGTGTTGCAGATCTTGCGAGACAATAAACTATACGCCAAACTGGATAAGTGTGTATTCGCCGTACAGGAACTTCAGTTTTTGGGTTTCTTGGTGTCAGCCTCCGGTTTCCGTATGGACCCTGAAAAGGTGAGAGCAGTGCTTGAATGGGATCAGCCAGAGGATCTTAAGGCTCTGCAGCGTTTTCTGGGGTTTGCTAACTACTACCGGAAATTTATTTGTAATTTCTCATCTGTTGTCAAACCTCTCACTGACATGACAAGAAAAGGGACGGATTTTTCTAAATGGTCGGACAAAGCTTGCCAAGCTTTTTCCTCTTTGAAAAATGTTTTGCTTCGGCACCCGTTCTCATCCAACCAGATGCATCACAGCCGTTCGTTGTGGAGGTGGACGCGTCTGACGTAGGGGTGGGTGCAATATTGTCCCAGGGTCCGTCCCCTGGTAAATGGCATCCGTGCGCTTTCTTTTCTAAAAAATTGTCGTCCGCCGAAAGGAATTATGATATCGGCAATAGGGAACTTTTGGCCATTAAGTTGGCTTTTGAAGAATGGCATCACTTTTTGGAGGGGGCAGTCCACCCGGTCACCGTCATTACTGATCACAAGAACCTGCTGTATTTGGAATCTGCTAAGCGTCTGAATTCCAGACAAGCTCGATGGTCGTTTTTTACCAGGTTTAATTTTGTTGTCACTTATCGCCCTGGATCTAAGAATGTTAAGGCGGATGCCTTGTCTCGCAGTTTCCCAGGGGCCGGGAAAATGGATGACCCGATTCCTATCCTTCAGGAGGGGGTGGTAGTGTCGGCTGTATGTTCTGAGCTTGAGGAGGAGGTGTTAGAGGCTCAGGGGGACGCCCCTGCAGGACCTCCAGGGAGACTGTTTGTCCCAAATCAGTTGAGACAAAAGGTTATTGAGGCACATCATAATTCTGCTTTAGCAGGACATCCAGGGAGTAAGGCTACTTTAGATCTCCTTTCTCGCCGGTTTTGGTGGCCTAACGTTAATAAAGATGTTTTAACTTTTGTCGCGTCCTGTGGGGTTTGTGCTCGCTCTAAGACCCCTCATACCCGTCTGTCTGGGACCCTCTTACCCTTGAAACTTCCGGAGCGTCCATGGACTCATTTGTCTATGGACTTCATCACGGACCTTCCTCAGTCGTCAGGGAAGACTGTCATACTGGTGGTTGTTGACAGGTTCAGTAAGATGGCACATTTCATTGCTCTTCCTGCCCTCCCTAATGCTAAAACTCTGGCACAGGTGTTCATTGGGGAGATTGTGAGACTTCATGGGTTGCCTTCTGATGTGGTGTCAGATAGGGGGTCTCAGTTTGTGTCCAAGTTTTGGAGGGCATTTTGTTTACGTCGGGGGATGCAATTGTCATTTTCCTCGGCTTTTCATCCGCAGACCAATGGTCAGACAGAGCGTCTGAATCAAAGCCTAGAGACTTATCTTCGGTGTTTTGTCTCAGAGAACCAGGAGGACTGGTCTTCTTTCTTGCCTCTGGCAGAGTTCGCTCTTAACAACAGGCGGAGCGAGTCCACTGGTAAGTCCCCGTTTTTTGGGGCATATGGTTTTCATCCCCAGTTTTGTACATTCAATGGGGGGGGCCCTTCTGGGGTTCCTGAGGAGGAGCGTTTCTCGTCGTCACTTGCTTCAGTGTGGAGAGGTGTATTGAATAATCTGAGTGCTATGGGGAACCGTTATAAACGTATGGCTGATAGGAGGAGAGTTTCTGGTCCAGATCTTAATGTGAACGATCTGGTATGGTTGTCTACCAGGAATATAAAACTTAAAGTTCCCTCCTGGAAGCTGGGCCCCAGATTCATCGGGCCGTACAGGATCAGTTCCATAATTAATCCTGTGGCATTTCGTCTGGACCTCCTCCTACGTTTAAAATCCACAATGTGTTCCACAAGTCATTACTTAAGAGGTACGTGGCACCAGTCATACCATCACCTCTACCTCCTCCTCCAGTGGTGGTCAATGGTAACTTGGAGTTTCAAGTGTCAAAGATCATTGACTCACGTCTGAATCGCCGGTCCCTTCAGTACTTGGTGCATTGGAAGGGGTATGGTCCAGAGGAGAGGACGTGGGTTCCTGCGTCTGACATTAACGCAGATCGTTTGGTGCGGACCTTCCACAGAACTCACCCGGGCAAACCTGGCCCTGAGGGTCCGGAGGCCCCTCGTAGAAGGGGGGGTACTGTCATGTGTGCATCGCCACGAAGATCGTCGCAGTTGCACATTCTGACTTCTCACAGCTGAGTTGCTGTTTCTTTGTGTTTGGCAGTTAGGGAGTTAATTCTGTCTGTGCTCAGTTCTGGGACTGGGTGCAGTTTCTCCCGGCTGCAATTAATTATTTGTTGATTGGTTTCCTTTAAATCTCTGGTTGTCTGTGTTGGGAGTTGCCAGTGAAATTCTTCATGCAGACCACAGATAGGATTGTATCTGTATAGACTTAAGTTAAAGAGCTCCTTAGTTGTTTTAAGCTCACCTTGCTTAGAGTTTAATATCCCAGATCATTTATGTTCCTTCTGTGTTTGAGTGTGTATGCAAGTCTGTGTTTTCTCCAGTCTGTCTTATATGTCTAATCTGTGTATTTAGCAGAGATCAGCCCATATCCCTTTGGTGGTAATCAGTATCCTTCTTAGGACTGATTACAGGGTTCAGGGACTGATAGGAGACAGGGTTAGGCTGGAGACTTGGACCTCTGAACCATTATCAGTACCTCCAAGGTGAGGGATTAGTTAGGACCCCAGTTTAGGGTCAGGTTAGACCCCCGGTCCTCCTCTTTCCTGTGACAGTGTATCAAGTCCTCAAGATTAACCATGAGTTCAACGGATATCGTGTCAGGTAAATCTATTCTATATTTACATGCTGATATTGCTAATCTATATGTTGTATAGAGTGTTGTTCTTTTAAGAATAGTTTACTGACATCGTACACATATCATAAGACCGCGTGACAACCTTCCCTTCTTCATCACCTTACATTCCTCTCTTCTCTAAACTTTCCAGTCCTCATCTGAGAAAGTTCAGTTCAGCCTTTAGATGCTCTCTTTGGGGCTGGCACCAGCATAGCTAATATCCAGGCACACACATGTGCCTTTTGTACAATCCATTGCCAGATGAATTAATCTTTTGCGTACCTCGCAGGTGGGACACCAGCATTGGCTTGTTCAGTTCTATGAGGCCCTTCCTGACTTACACTTAAGCCTTCTCACTCTTCTTTCACAGGTTCAGCATCTGGCCTATTCTCTTGGTAAATCTGAGGGAATGGTATTGACTCCCTAAGCGCTGCGGGTTCCACCCACCATTCATCTTAATCCTCTGTAGGGCTCTTTGCTACCGGGTTCCTCTGCTCTTTCAGAGACTTGGGCACTGTCTCCCCCTCAAACACACAGGGACGAAGGATTTTACAGTGTAACACTTTTCATGGTGCCCCTTCTTCTTCCTCTGGTTTAACCTAATACACTGGATTCTCAGGGTTTACCGTTCTGGTGACCCGGTGGTGAGTCTTCTCCTACCTGTAGTCTGTAGTGGTGTCTTCTGCATCGGGGTCATCTTTTGGATGGCTCATCTCCTGGAATTTCTGTTCAACGTGCCGTCTCAGTATCTGCAGCCAATCTTGATGTTCACACGCCAAGGTGGTTGTGCTTATCCTGGTGATATCTTCCTCTGGATCCAGCTCCATCTTGGTAATTTCACGGCCAGTATGGCCAAACAGCAACATGTGGGGCGTGTACTTGGCTGTGGTATGAGCTCTGTTATTGTGCACCCACCCAAGCTCTGGATAAACTCCTCAGCATTTATAGCAACATCATATTGAAGAGTTTGCAGTCCCTGTTCCCCTATGGGTGGTAAGGTGTTGTTTTGAGACTTCTCAATGACGTAGAGTCAATGTAGTGCTTCCATGACCTTCCCCTGGAATCAGGCCCCTCGATCCAAGTGGTCGCTCTTCGTGCACCCATACACTGAGATGCAGCCTCGGCAGATAGCACAGACCGCTGACTCGGCCGTTGGTCCCAGGTCAGGGCGACAACTGTGAACTTCATGAAATAGTGTGTCATCACCAGGCATTATTCGCATTCATAATGGGGTGAGCCAATCATGAGGTAGTCCACCATTAAAACTTCCAGTGGCTCAGAGGTACTTAATACTTGTGTGGATGCCCCTGTTCTGGTGGCTTAGCCAGTTCACACACAGCACTTCTGACAATCTTTTTCCACCACCTGACGTACATTCAGCCAATACACAAGCCACTGCAGCCATTGGAAGGTCCTCTCTGTTCCAAATTGCTTGCCCCTCTCATGGGCCTCTATCACCACACTTGGCACTATACCTTTCAAGATCGCCACTTGCCACGTAGTTCCGAACTCTCTGGGCAACTGTATCTACCAGTATAACAGACCTTTCTTCATACAGAGCTGTTCCCATTGTCCCACTGTCTCTAAGGAACCACTGGACAAAGCTGATCTTTCCTCCCTGCTGGGCTTCTGGCTTAGGGTCATCCACTTCCGTACCTCTGATAGTTCTGGGCCTGACTACTGAAGCTGTATCAATTCATCTCTTCGGTGTCCCAGCACTTGATTTAGTTGGTATACTTCTTACAAGAGCTGTCACAAAGTATCCGAAATAGGAGGTCTCATCACCTTCCAACTCTTCGTCCACTCTGGGCCGTTCGTTTGTGGGTCACACTGGATAGTGATCATTTTTGTCTTGTACCAATACTTGACAATCTTTGCGGCCCATTGTTATTCCAATGCTCCCAGTTTTGTGTTTTCTTCATGGGCAAGTGGGATGTTGCCAATCCGCAAATTAACTTCAGACCCTAGATACTCAGCAAACTTTTCGGTCATGGTCCATACCAGAGCCAACAATTCTAGTTTAAATGAGTTCTAGTTCTTTGGCTTTTTCTCTGTATCCCTTAGGGATCTACTAGTGTAGGCAATCACCAGTTTCTTATGATTCATGGACCTGGGCCTGCACTGACCCTAGCTTGTAGAGACTTACATTAGTGTATAACACAAAGAGAAGTAAGCATAAGCCAGGATAGGGGCATTAGTCAATGCAAGCTTCAGCGCCTGAAAGCCCTCTTCCTGTCTCAGCCCCCACTGGATCGGTTGACTCTTGGAAACACCTGCCGTTCCCCTTAGTAGCTCAGGTAGTGGTGCTGCAGTCTTTGCAAAATCCTTGATAAGTCTTCTATAGTATCCTGACAGGTCCAGGAATGCCCTAAACTCTCTCAGCATTGTCAGAGTTGGGCACTTCTGTACGGCAGCTACTTTTTCTTTGGTCAGGCACACACCTTCACTAGAGACTGTATGCCCCAAGTACTCGATTTGTTTTTGGAACAGATGACACTTCTGGGCTTTACCTTCAGTCTCTGCTTCTGAAGCTCCAGCACCTGCCCGAGTCTACCGAGATGCTACCCTTGTTGTTGTGAATGTGCTAGAAATGAATTCTGAGCAGAAGCTCCCTCTGGTGGTTACAAACAGTACTGAACTATCCAATGAAGATTGTGAAGATTGGCGATCAGGTGTTACAGACTGGTCTTATATAAGGGAGGTTCCCTCCATCAGGGTTGCCGGTGATCAATTGTTCTGGTCTCTACTTTGATTCCTGTTCACTTTGTAGCTTGCTGTTTCGTGCCTGCATCTTCAGCTAACAGATAAGACATTTTCTTCTTTTAGTTTTTGGTGCTTGCTTTTTGCATTTTGTCCTGCACTTCTGTGGGGGTCTGCCGGGTCCCCTCCGGGGGCTTGTGCTCCTCTCAGTTTAGTTCAGCCACTGTTGTTGTTCATTTGCCTTTTCCAGTTTTTTCAGTGGCTGATGTTTAGTTTTGTTACACCAGAGAACTAATTTAGGTGGTAGAGGTCGTGTAATCTCAGGTGTTTTTGTAATTAGTAGAGTTGGTACTTTTCAGGGTTTTTTGGGGTTGCAGTAAGTGTCCTTCCTATCCTTTTCTATTTAGGAAGTTTGGGCCCCAACGTTTGCTCATACTATTTTCTGTCTGTGTCTGTATTTTCCTCTTGTCTAACCGCCATTACATGTTTGGGGGCTTTCTATGTTCTTTGGGGATCTGCTCCGGGGCAGATAGTTTTCCTCTTTCTGTCTTTAGGTGTAGTTAGCTTCTCAGGCTGTGACGAGGCATCTAGGACCAACGTAGGTACGCTCCACGGCTGCCTTTAGTTGTGGTGGTTAGTCAGGGTACTGCAATCCCATAGATTCCAACCTCTCTGGTGTATTTCCTTTTTTGCTTGCTCTCCTCAGCTACCAAATCATAACAGTATCACCGGCCAAAAAAAAGAATTATTATTACCGTTAATTCGGTTTCTAGTAGCATTCCACGACAGCATAGGAGGATGTCTCCTTGTCCTATTGGGGGACAGGAATACAGAGAGGTTAAAAACCCCTCCCACCTCCCATTAACCAGTGTTTTACCACACATTTAAGAAACGGTTACCTTTAGTATTCTCAGAACTTAATCCAAGAATTTCGGGAGGGAATTGGCGCTGTCGTGGAATGCTACTAGAAACCGAATTAACGGTAAGAATAATTCTTTTTTCTCTAGTAGCCTTCCACGACAGCAAAGGAGGTATACCAACCAATTCAATTTTAAGGGGGGGTTATGGCCTGGAGAACTTTCCGGCCAAAGACTAAGTCCCGATTGGACCAAAAGTCCAATCTGTAATGCTTCGTGAAAGTATGCAAGGAAGACCATGTTGCAGCCCTGCAAATCTGCTCAGACGAAGCTCCAGCTCTTTCAGCCCAGGATGCTGCTACGGATCTTGTTGAGTGGGCCTTCAGGCCCGCTGGTGGAGCTATATTCTGGGCCAAGTAAGCTTCAGATATGATTTTCTTTATCCAAGTGGCAATTGTGTTTTTTGCCACTTTTTTACCTTTATTTTTACCGTATAGGTGAACAAAGAGATTCTGGTCAACTCTAAAAGATGATGAAAAATCAAGGTAGTGAAGAACAATTCTTCTAACGTCCAGGGTATGGAACTGTTGTTCTTTAAGGTTTGCCGGATTATTGCAAAATGAAGGTAAAACTATGTCCTGTGATCGGTGAAAATCTGATACAACCTTGGGAAGAAAAGATGGATCAGGACGAAATATAATAGCGTCATCTCTAATGAGCAAATATGGTTCTCGAATTGAGAGGCCTTGTAATTCCCCTATTCTTCTTGCTGTGGAAATGGCGATCAAAAAGGCTGTTTTACACGCTAGTAATTGAGGGGAACATGTCATCAAAGGTTCAAAGGGGGGTCCTGTAAGGCCTTTGAGAACTGTGTTTAAGTCCCATGGTGGGACAATAATTTGCTTCCTAGGGTTCAGTCTGAGTGCTGACACCATGAATCTTTTAATCCATTTATGGCCCGCTAAATTTTGGTCATACACCGAACTTAGAGCTGACACCTGGACTTTTAATGTGTTTGGTCTGAGACCAAGTTCCAATCCTTTCTGTAAAAAGTCTAGTATTTTAGATATATCAGGACGCAATGGGTCTGGAATATCAGGGTGACACCAGGAGGAGAACTTTTTCCAGACCTTATTGTAAATAGTATTAGTTACTAGTTTCCTGGATTTTTGAAGAGTGGCGATCACAGGTCCCGAAAGTCCTTTTTCCCTGAGGACCAGGGCTTCAACAACCAAGCTGCTAGGTTCAGTTTCCGGGGATCCGGATGATGGAGATGACCTTGTTGGAGGAGATCGACCTCCGGTTGCAACTGAATTGGTCCTTCTGTCCGCAACTCCAGAATGAGATGGAACCAACTCCTCTTTGGCCAGGCTGGTGCTACTAGTGTGACCGGGACTTGATCGTCTTGGATTTTTCGCAGAGTTTTTGCCAGGAGAGGTATCGGGGGAAAAACGTAGGCCAATCGGAAACTCCAAGGATGACTGAACGCATCTACCCCTAGGCATCCATCTCCTGGATTTAGGGAAAAAAATGTTTCTACCTGGGCATTCTGCCTTGAGGCCATCAAATCCACATCGGGAAGGCCCCACATCTCTGTAAGTGACCTGAAGACTTTTCTCTTTAGGCTCCATTCTCCTGGTTGCAGGTCTTGACGGCTCAGGAAGTCTGCCTGGGAGTTCTCTGAGCCTTTCAGGTGAACTGCTGATAAGGAAAGGAGATTGGCTTCGGCCCATTGGAGAATATGATTCGAAACGTTCCTCAGACTGTTGAATTTGGGACTCCCTTGGTGCTTGAGATGAGCCACTGTAGTCATGTTGTCCGAAAGAACTCTGACATGATAACCTGAGATTAGAGAACTGGCTGCCTGGAAGGCTTTTAGTACTGCCTTTAGTTCCCTGTAGTTGGAGGATTTGGCGCTGTCCTGCTGACACCATAGGCCTTGAAAGGGAGTCTGTAGCACCACTGCTCCCCAGCCTCTCGAACTTGCGTCGGTGGTCACTGTCAACAAGGGAGCTTGAGACCAGGCTATTCCCTTGCGTAGGTTTGAAAGATTTAGCCACCAAGACAGGGAGGTTTTGACTCTTCCTGGAGTTCGTATCTTTTTGTTCAGCAAGGCAGGATTTGCATTCCAATTTTCTAGAATGTGTGCCTGAAGAACTCTGGAATGGGCCTGAGCCCAAGCCACGGATTGTATACAGGCCGTCATTGAGCCTAGCAGGGACATAGCTACTCTCAGCGATGGAGATCTTTGACTTCTGAAGGCTAGAGTCTTGGATATCAGGTCTTGGCGGTGGTCGTCTGGAAGATAAGAAGTCTGATTCTCTGCGTCCAAGAGAACTCCTAGAAACCTTATTACTTTTGAAGGTTGGAGATGAGACTTCTTTGTATTGACGATCCAACCTAAACTCTTGAAGGATGTCTCGAGTCTGGTGTACCCTTGTCTCGAGGATTCTGGCTGAAGGACCGATGATTAGAAGGTCGTCTAGATAGGGAACTATAGCCACCCCTTGTTTTCGAATGTGAGCTATCGTTTCCGACATGATCCTTGAGAAAACCCTTGGGGCTGATGAAATGCCAAAGGGGAGTACTTTGAACTGGAAATGTACTATCTCGTGATCTAGACGGACCGCGAATCTCAGATACTTCCGATGAAGAGGATGTATTGGAATGTGGAAATAGGCGTCTTTGAGATCCATGGTCGCCATAAATGAGCAACGGGTTATCAAGGGAATGGCCGACTTTACAGATTCCATTTTGAATCTCTGGTAGGAAACTGACTGGTTGAGGGTTTTTAGATTTATTATAACCCGAGATTTCCCCGACGTTTTTTTATTTACTATGAAAATGCAGAAGTAATGGCCTTTCCCTTGCTCGTCTCGTGGGACCATGGAAATTGCGCCTGAAGCTACCAGATTTTGAATTTCTGCAGCGATAATGGATTGACTCTCTTGAGATGATAGAGAGGTTACTCTGAATAGCGGAGGAAGGGGAGACTCGAAGTCTATTAAGAGACCGTCTCTTATTACATTCAACACCCAGCGGCAGCTGGAAATTTTTTGCCAGTTGTTTAGAAACTTCGAGAGTCTCCCTCCTACCTGCTGGGAGTCATTGCTTCTCCTGTTGTGTCTGCTGGGGAACGAGGATATTTTTAGGTTTTCCTTTTGCATGACTCCATCTTCCCGTCTTCCCTTTACCTCTATACTGAGTAGGTTGAGCCCGGGAGGGTTGAAAAACTCGCTTCTTGGGAGGCCTTTGTTCTGGAAGAGCTTTCTTCCTATCCGTGGCCTTTTCCAGGATGTCATCCAGGGCTGGCCCGAATACATAGTCTCCTTTAAAAGGAATGGAGCACAATTTAATTTTGGAAGTAACATCCCCGCTCCACATTTTAAGCCAGAGGGCTCTACGGGCCGAATTCGTTTGGACCAGATTTCTAGCCGCAATGCGTATGGACTCCAAAGAAGAATCAGCCAAAAAACCCGCTGCTTTATGCAGGATGGGTAGAGAGTCTAGCATGTCATCTCTTGGAGTGCCCTGGGAGATATGAGTTTCCAGTTCCTGGAGCCAGCGATGAAGAGATCTGGCAACGCAGGTGGACGCTATATTGCTCTTGAGGGCCGAAGAGGAGGTCTCCCAAGATTTTTTAAGAAGACTTTCGACTTTCCTGTCCATGGGATCCTTCAGCTGGGAGGAATCCTCAAATGGCAGAGCCGTTTTCTTCGCTACCCTCGCCACCTGTACATCCACTTTAGGGATATCCCACTTGATAGGATTTTCATCCAGAGGAAATCTATTTTAAACTCTGAAGGGATCGCGAGGCGTTTCTCTGGAAGCTCCCACTCCCGATTTATCATGTCCGATATACTCTTATGGACTGGAAACCCGACCATCTGCTCCGTCTGAGCCCCGCCAAAAATTCATCCTGAACGGAATGAGGGACCGGTAGGTCCTCCAACCCCATAGTGTTACGTACCGCACTTACTAGCTCCTCAATATATTCTGAGGAGAAAAGGAATTTCCTTAATTCCACGGTTTTATGAACTAAGGGATTTTCCCACTTGGATGATGATGACCCCTGGGATATGTCGGACTCAGAATCCGAATGTTCCGCCTGGATCTTTCTCTTTTTTGGGAGAGATGGACCAGGTGAGGGTGGTGGAGTCGGGGGTGGGGGAGTTAATGCGGCTAGTGAAGATTGCACTTCTTGTTTCACCAGGGTACGGATCTCATCTAGCCACGATGGATGCTCTGCACTGATCACTTTATCTGTACACTTTTGGCAGAGTTTTTTCTCCCATTTGGGAGGTAATTTCAGGGAACAAATAGCGCATTTGCTCCTTTTAACTGAGGGTCTCTGGGATGAACCTTCTCCCTGTAATAGAGGGAGAGAGGAGTAAAGAAAATGGGGTTCCAGGAGCCTCTTACAAGGGAGGGGGCCTTTCAGTACTCACTGAGGCCAGAGAAGCGCTGGGCTCTGCAGTCGCAGGGCTGGACGTCTCCATAGCAGGTATTTCGGCCCATAGGCGCTTACCTGCTGACGTCTTCTGGCAGTTTTTATACCCTCGGTATAAGCGCTGCCCAGCGCTTGGATTCCCCCTCCCCCTCCGGTCCCGGCACAGGTGGATTCCGTGCGCCCGCGGTATCAGAAGCTCACAGGAGCCCTGCGTTCCACAGTGGAACGCGAGACCCGGAAGTGATGTCAGCTGCACTTCCGGGTTCCGCACGTGGAGGGGAAGATGCCGGAGAGCTCCAGGAGGCCTCCGGCGGGGAGAGAGCGGACCGCTTTATCCCCTCATGGGAACGCAGGGAGACCGCCTCAATGTGGTCCCAGCGTCGGGAGCAGCCACGGAGGAGGAAGACCGAGGACCCGACCACCGCTGCCCGGCAAGACGTTTCGCACGTGGAGTGCGCCAGGTAATACTGCACAGCCGGCCACCAGCATACCCGGATCTCTCCGTGCCCCAAGGGGGACAGGAAAACACTGGTTAATGGGAGGTGGGAGGGGTTTTAACCTCTCTGTATTCCTGTCCCCAATAGGACTGTAAGGTTCTATGTATATATTCCTGAAACTCAGTTTGTTCGTCAGCCATTTTACTTTCTGTCTTGCTGCAGCTATCTTGCCCTCAGTCAAAATGGAGTTTCCAGCTTGCATGTTCCCGCCCTGATTCTCTCCTTTGCTTCTTAAGCAGCCACAGCTGAGCAATCAGTGCTTCAGAATCTAGCCTGCAGTGAACCTGTGACTTGACTCCTGTAAGCCTTGGACCTTGTACTCCAGCTATTCCTACTGAGGAACTCTGAAGCACTTGTGGACTCTGAACCCTGCTCTTTGAAAGACCCACGTTTGCATGGACTTACGGTAACAGAGAAGAAGATCCTGAATCTGTATTGGAGAGTGATTGCTGAGCTTGGATTACTCTGGCCTGCTGTGTCTCCTGTTTCTGTGTCTGCAAACTGTGTGACTATTTCTGCCAACTTGTATGAAGTAATACAGGACTTTTCTATATCAAACCTGTGACTCCTGTGTTTTCATCGCACCCAAGCACAAGACGCTATATGAACTGTACTACATACATTACAAGATTCTGAAGCCAAAACGTTAGTGTCTGCTGGGTCTGGAAGGCTGTGTCTGCTGTACTGTGGATATCAGACGTCCGGTTGTACTTTCTGTGATGACAGTGGTTGTGACTTCTCACAACCATTCCAGGTGAGCAATTCCCTTAAGTTTTTTCTTTTTGCAGTGTTACCACAGGTAAACACTATTGTTTTGGTTTTTTTTCCTTTCTTTTCTCTTTTTTTTGTCTGCTGTAACTCTGGATATCAGATGTCTGGTTGAAACTTTCTGTGATGATAGTGGTTGTGACTTCTCACAACCATTCCAGGTGAGCAGTTCCCTTAATTTTTTTTTTCTCTCTGCAGTGTTGCCACAGGTGAACACTATTGTTTTTTTTCTCTCCTCTTCTTCCAGTAATCCTGTCTTAAAAGATCTGGAAAATGGAGGCCCGCATAAAGGAACTTTGCGGAGTGACTGATAATATCCTTGCAGATTTGCAGAATATAAAGACCCGTTTTACGAATCTACAGGACCTCACTAATCACAATTTGCAAGTGTTTGGACAGACTACCCAGGATTTGCGAGCCAGGATTGAGGTTCTAGAGGGGCGAGTCCAGGCTCCTGCCGTAGCCCCGAGTGCTGGGATTCCAAGTTGCCCCCTTTTAGTTTTGGCGGTGAACGTGAGAAATTCAGGGGATTTATTAATCAATGCAATCTTTTTTTTTCTGCACATGCTTCACAATTTCCCACTGAACGATCTAAGGTGCTTACTATAATTATGTTGCTTACCAACAAGGCTTTAATGTGGGCAAACCCTCTGATTGAGACTGAGGATGATTGTTTGAATCACCTTGATGATTTTATTTCAGCCATGGGGCAGGTGTTTGATGACCCCAATCGAGGTGCAACAGCTGAAGCAGCCATGTTAGCTTTGCGCCAAGGTAAGCACTCGGTAGCTGAATATGCCTTGGATTTCAGGAGATGGGCCCTTGATACCACCTGGGACAGTTCCGCCAAAAAATCTATTTTCGAAAGGGGTTATCTCCACTGATTAAGGATGAACTTGCTCGTGCCGACCCTCCCACTGCGTTAGGTGACTTTATTAACTACTGCATCCGTATTGATACTCGTCTGACTGAACGCAGGCAAGAGAGATGGTTCGAAAGCAATCGTACTAACCTTTTCCTACCTTCCTCTCCAGCTAAGGAACCTTTGAGTAGGATTACACGGGAACCTGAACCTGAACCCATGCAGGTAGACTCTTTACAACGACGGGTTAGTGATGCACGCAAGGAACATCGTTTTAAGGAGAATCTATGTTTCTATTGTGGTAAGTCAGGGCACTTCATTATAAACTGCCCCAGCCGTTCTCGTAAGACTACTGCAGCACTCATTCATTGTGAGTGTTGCGAGAGGGGATCTGTCAGGTCCGAGCCTCAGGCTCCAGAGAGATCTGCAGCAACAGATCTTGATTTCTCGGACTTAAACTCCGTTACCTCTGAGGACGGTGACTGTGTAAACGCTGCCATTTTTCAAGTTTCCTCAGCGGTGTCCCAGCTGAGTTGTAAGAAAAACAATTCTCATTGCTTTCTTTCCATCAAACTCTGGGTTGACTCAGCTTGGGTGTCTAGCTCTGCTATGATCGACTCAGGGGCAAGTGGAAATTTTATGGATGTCTCCTTTGCTCTGAAACAGGGAATACGTTCAGTGAAGAAGGCTACTCCAGTACAGATGGAAACTGTGGATGGCTCCCTGCTGACCTCTGGACCAGTGGATCAGGAAACAGAGCCTTTGAGGGTTCTTATGGGTAAAGATCATCAAGAGAAACTGTCCTTTATGCTTATCTCTTCTCCCCACTTTCCCATTATTCTAGGGCTACCATGGCTGCAGGCTCAGAATCCTACCATTAACTGGGAGACCAAGGAATTACACTTTCCAGAGAAACAGATGAGTCCAAAAATTTCAGCTTGCTCTGTTCCTAAAGGAATCATGTCAGTCCCTGAACTACCAGCTGTATACCAGGACTATGTGGATTTATGTGACAAGAAGAACGCTGACCAGCTTCCTCCTCACCGTCCATATGATTGTCCAATTGAATTATTGCCTGGAGCAGAGATACCTTTTGGTAAGATCTACCCCCTGGCGGGGCCCGAGCTAAAGGCTTTAAAGGATTACATAGATGAAAATCTAGCCAAGGGCTTCATACGCCCCTCTTCATCTCCTGCAGGTGCACCCATCTTCTTTGTAAAGAAGAAAGATGGATCTCTGAGACCATGCGTAGACTATAGGGAACTCAATAAGGTTACTATTAGAAACCGTTATCCATTGCCTTTAATCCCTGAGTTATTGGAGAGAGTGCGACATGCCAAAATTTTTTCTAAACTAGATCTTCGTGGGGCCTATAACTTAGTCCGTATTAGACCTGGGGATGAATGGAAGACTGCATTCAGGTCACGCTATGGACACTTTGAATATCTAGTTATGCCTTTTGGTCTGAGTACCGCCCCAGCCACTTTCCAACACTTGGTGAATGACATCTTCAGGGATCTCCTAGATACATTCGTGGTAATTTATTTGGATGATATTCTAATTTTTTCTACCTCCACAGAGGAACATCATGGACATGTGAGAATGGTCTTGGAACGTCTAAGACAAAATCATCTTTACATCAAACTTGAAAAGTGTGAATTCCATAGGACCGAAATTCAATTTCTGGGGTATGTACTGTCTACACAAGGAATTAGTATGGATGGAAGCAAAACCCAAGCCATCAAGGATTGGCCAAGTCCTAGAAATGTGAAGGAGGTACAGCGCTTCATCGGGTTTGCCAACTTCTATAGACGTTTCATTAGAAATTTCTCTGAGGTAGTGTCACCTATCACTCAACTTACCCGGAAAGAGTCTAGGTTTTCCTGGACTCCCCAAGCCCAGGAAGCATTTTCCCGTCTAAAAGATAAATTTACCACTGCACCTATCCTAGTACATCCCAACCCCGAGCTTGCCTTCATAATAGAGGTGGATGCTTCAGACTGTGCCGTTGGAGCTATACTCTCTCAGAGAACAGGTGAGAAGAATGTCTTGCATCCCTGTGCCTTCTTTTCCCAGCAGTTGTCTTCGGCTGAGAGGAACTACGATGTGGGCAATAGAGAGTTGTTGGCCATTATTGCCGCCTTCAAAGAATGGAGACACCTTCTTCAGGGAGCTGCACAGCAAATAGTCGTCCTGACAGACCATCGTAACCTTGAGTTTATCAGGTCAGCTAAGTGCCTGACTCCTCGCCAGGCTCGCTGGAATCTTTTCTTAAACCAATTTAATTTTATCATCTCTTATAGACCAGGATCGCGCAATGGAAAGGCTGATGCACTCTCTAGGATTTACTCAGCAGAGACACGTCCAATTACTCCTCCTAAGACTATTCTTCCTGACTCTAGATTCCTAGGAGTAATTCATAATCAAGACCTACTTAAGGACATCAAGGAAGCATACCATGCGGATTCCTTTTTGGCACAACCCCCAAGGGACGTAAGTCTTGTCTTTAAGAATGGTGTGTGGATTCAGGGACAACGTCTGTATATTCCTGAAACAGTCAGATTAAGAGTATTGCAACTCATTCACGATTCCAAGATAGCTGGGCATAGAGGAATTCTAAAGACACAGGAATTTCTTTCTCGTTTCTTTTGGTGGCCCACTTGCAGGAAGGATGTTTTGAATTATGTCACTTCATGTGAGGTCTGTGCAAGATGCAAAACACCTCGCTCCTCACCAACTGGTCTGTTACAGCCTCTTCCCACCCCGTCCCGCCCGTGGGGATCCATTTCTATGGACTTCATTGTGGACTTACCAACCTCTCAGGGGAAGAACAGCATTCTAGTGGTGGTTGACCGTCTAACAAAGGCAGCTCATTTTATCCCTTGTGTCGGCTTACCCACTGCAAAACAGACATCAGATTTGATGATTAAAGATGTGTTTCGCTTACATGGAGTACCGGATGAGGTTATTTCGGATCGAGGGGTGCAATTCACTTCTAGGTTTTGGCAAAATTTCTGTGCAGCATTGGACATTAAAGTAAACCTTTCTTCTGCTTTTCATCCCAGACTAATGGACAGACCGAACGAACCAATCAAACCCTGGAGCAGTATCTCCGCTGCTTTATCTGCCACCTACAGGATGATTGGGTGGATCTACTTCCATTAGCTGAGTTCTCGTATAACAACTCTCAGAGTGCCTCCACTAAACAGTCTCCTTTTTACTCTAATCTAGGTTATCATCCTAACATTCTACCACGATTTCCCATAGAAACGCCTTTACCAGCAGTGGCTGAAAGAATCACGTCTTTACAGAAGAATATGGATCTTCTAAAGGAAAATCTGGAATCGGCTCAAGAAAGGTACAAGAAAGCAGCAGATAAATTTCGTAAACCTGCACCAGCTTTCAAGGTAGGAGACTTGGTCTGGCTGTCAACCAGAAATCTTAAGTTAAGGATTCCATCGTCTAAGTTGGGACATAAGTACATTGGACCCTATAAAATCAGTAAAATTATAAGTGCCGTTGCTTGTCGTCTTCAACTGCCCAGAACTATGAGAATCCACCCTGTCTTTCATGTATCCCTACTAAAGGCTGCGACACCCAATACGTTTCCTGGACGTTCCTCTCCTTGCCCTGACCCAGTGCTAGTCGATGGTCAGGAAGAATTTGTGGTGGAAAGGATTTTAGATTCCAGGTTGTATAGAAATCAGTTACAATATCTGATTAAATGGCAGGGCTACCCAGTGGAGGACAACTCATGGGAACCGGTCAATAACGTTAATGCTCCTCGCTTGCTCCGTCAGTTTCATCAGAGGTACCCACACAAGCCTGGTCTGAGGTCATCCGGAGGTTGTCCTTAAGGGGGGAGTAATGTAAGGTTCTATGTATATATTCCTGAAACTCAGTTTGTTCGTCAGCCATTTTACTTTCTGTCTTGCTGCAGCTATCTTGCCCTCAGTCAAAATGGAGTTTCCAGCTTGCATGTTCCCGCCCTGATTCTCTCCTTTGCTTCTTAAGCAGCCACAGCTGAGCAATCAGTGCTTCAGAATCTAGCCTGCAGTGAACCTGTGACTTGACTCCTGTAAGCCTTGGACCTTGTACTCCAGCTATTCCTACTGAGGAACTCTGAAGCACTTGTGGACTCTGAACCCTGCTCTTTGAAAGACCCACGTTTGCATGGACTTACGGTAACAGAGAAGAAGATCCTGAATCTGTATTGGAGAGTGATTGCTGAGCTTGGATTACTCTGGCCTGCTGTGTCTCCTGTTTCTGTGTCTGCAAACTGTGTGACTATTTCTGCCAACTTGTATGAAGTAATACAGGACTTTTCTATATCAAACCTGTGACTCCTGTGTTTTCATCGCACCCAAGCACAAGACGCTATATGAACTGTACTACATACATTACAAGGACAAGGAGACATCCTCCTATGCTGTCGTGGAAGGCTACTAGAGAAAACTGATATTTGTATGGTACTCACAGAAGGGAAAAATAGTGTTAAAGAAAGAAGATTGTCAGAGTTGTCAGAGATTTTTTTTTTTTTTCCTCTGTTTCTCTGAATGCTGAGGAGGATTTTTTTTTCTCTCGATGGAGTTTGCACAGTTGTCTGGCCGTGTGGATCAGCTTGCCACTGAAGTTCGGAGTATTGCTACCTATCTTGCAGGGTTGCCTGTTGTGGAACCTAGGATTCCCATGCCAGATTTGTTTTTAGGGGATCGAGCTAAATTTCTGAATTTCAAAAATAACTGTAAGTTGTTTTTTGCCTTGAAATCTAAGTCCTCAGGGAACGCAGCACAGCAGGTTCAAATTGTCATCTCTCTCCTGCGCGGCGATCCTCAGGATTGGGCTTTTTCCCTGACACCTGGGGATCCTGTTTTGAGTAATGTTGATGCATTTTTTCAGGCTCTGGGGTTATTGTACGATGAGCCTAATGTCACTGATCAAGCTGAAAAAGCCTTGTTGGCATTAAATCAGGGGCTTGAGGATGCTGAGTTATACTGTCAGAGATTCCGAAGGTGGGCAGTCCTGACCAAATGGAATGACGATGCTTTGGCAGCCCTTTTTCGGAAGGGTCTGTCAGAGAATGTAAAGGATGTTATGGTGGGATTCCCTGTCCCCTCTGGTCTCAATGATTCTATGTCATTAGCGATTCAAATTGACAGACGTTTGCGTGAGCGTAGAGGTATGCGTGGAACAGTGTTGCCTTGTGAACCAGCTTCTGAACCCATGCAGTGTGATAGAGTGGCTTCTGGGGCACAGCGTCATGAGTTTCGTAAACGCAATGGGTTATGTTTCTACTGTGGTGATGCCTCTCATGCTATTTCAGTCTGCCCTAAGCGGGGAAGACGTTTTGCACGTTCAGTTGTCTTGGGTAGTGTTCAGACTAAATTTTTGTTGACTGTTACCCTGATTTGCTCCCTGTCCACATTTTCTGCTCAGGCTTTTGTTGATTCGGGAGCAGCTATTAACCTGATGGATTTTGATTTTGCTAAACGTTGTGGGTTTCCCTTGATACCCCTACGGAAGTCTATTCACCTACTGGGGATCGATTCTACCCCTTTGGCTGAGAATAAACCTCAGTTCTCTACTCAGGTGATAATGAGGGTTGAACCTGATCATCAGGAGAGTTGCAAATTTTTGGTGCTGTATAATCTCCATGACATTATCGTACTGGGTTTTCCCCAGTCTGGGTTTCACCAGTCTCATAATCCTCTTTTGGATTGGAAATCTGTGTCTGTAACCAGTTGGGGCTGCCAATGTGTTAATACCAACACTCCTGTTTTTTCTGCCTCCCCCCAGGCTCAGGATGTTCCTGACTTTTTGACTGATTTTTCTGATGTGTTTAGCGAAGGTAAATCTGCATCCTTGCCCCCCCATAGGAGCTATGACTGCGCTATTGAATTAGTGCCTGGTAGTAAATTCCCTAAAGGTCGCCTTTTTAACTTGTCTGTACCTGAACATGACGCTATGCGGTCTTATATCAAGGAGTCATTGGAGAAGGGTCATATCAGACCATCCTCTTCACCCTTGGGTGCCGGTTTTTTATTTGTGGCCAAAAAGGATGGTTCATTAAGGCCGTGTATTGATTATCGTCTCTTGAACAATATCACTGTGAAATATCAATATCCGTTACCCTTGATTTCTGACCTGTTTTCCAGGGTGAAAAGTGCTACTTGGTTTACCAAGCTTGACCTCAGGGGGGCATATAACCTTATTCGCATTAAGCACGGGGATGAATGGAAGACGGCATTTAATACCCCAGAGGGGCATTTTGAGTACCTAGTGATGCCCTTTGGGCTCACTAATGCTCCTTCTGTCTTCCAGTCCTTCATGAATGACATTTTCAGGGATTTTGTGGATAAATTTCTGATTGTTTATTTGGATGATACCTTGATTTTTTCCCAATGACTGGGACTCTCATGTGAAACATGTTCGGACTGTGTTCCAGATTTTGAGAGAGAATGCTCTGTATGTGAAGGGATCAAAGTGTCTTTTTGGCGTACAGAGGATCTCATTTCTGGGATTCATTTTGTCCCCATTTGTTATTGAAATGGACCCGGTCAAGGTTCAGGCCATCTGTGATTGGGTCCAACCTACTTCATTAAAGGCTCTTCAAAGATTCTTGGGTTTTGCCAATTTTTATCGTAAATTTATTGGTAATTTCTCTGTTATTGTTAAACCATTGACTGATTTGACCAAAAAGGGCTCTGATGTGGTGAATTGGCCTCCTGAGGCAGTCTCTGCGTTTCAGGAACTTAAGCAGAGATTCACTTCTGCTCCTGTTCTACGGCAGCCTGATGTTTCTCTGCCATTTCAGGTGGAGGTTGATGCCTCTGAAATTGGGGCAGGTGCTGTTTTGTCCCAAAGAGATCCAGAGACCTCTAAAAGTAACCCTTGTGCCTTTTTCTCTCGAAAATTTTCTCCAACTGAACGTAATTATGACGTGGGTAATCGGGAGTTATTGGCCATGAAGTGGGCTTTTGAAGAGTGGAGACATTGGCTGGAGGGAGCCAAACATCAGGTGGTGGTCCTCACGGACCATAAGAATCTGGTTTATCTGGAATCAGCCAAGCGACTTAATCCTAGACAGGCCAGGTGGGCCTTGTTTTTCACACGTTTTAATTTTGTGGTTTCCTTTCTTCCTGGCACTAAGAATGTTAAGGCGGATGCCCTCTCGAGGAGTTTCCTTGCGGACTCTCCTGGGTTATCTGATCCTGCTGTTATTTTGAAAGAGGGTGTAGTTCTTTCCGCCATCTCGCCCAATTTGAGACTGGCTCTGGAAGGGTGTCAGGAGGATAAACCCGAGCGCTGCCCTATTGGGAAATTGTTTGTCCCAGACCGGTGGAAAAAGAGTGTGATGTCTGAGATTCATTGTTCCGCGTTGGCCGGTCATCCCGGAATTTTTGGTACCAGAGACTTGGTTAGTCGGTCCTTTTGGTGGCCAACTTTGTCTCGTGACGTCAGGGAATTTGTGCAGTCCTGCGGGACTTGCTCTCGCTCCAAGCCTTTCTCTCGCTCTAGTGGTTTGTTGATGCCATTGCCTGTGCCCAAGAGACCATGGACCCATATCTCTATGGATTTCATTTCCGACCTCCCTGTTTCTCAGAGAATGACCGTTATCTGGGTGATTTGTGATAGGTTTTCCAAAATGATACATCTTGTGCCAAAGATGCCTTCCTCCTCTGAATTGGTGCCTTTGTTCCTTCAGCACGTGGTTCGGTTACACGGCATCCCTGAGAACATTGTGTCTTACAGAGGAGTCCAGTTTGTTTCCAGATTTTGGAGGACTTTTTGTTCTAAACTTGGTGTTCAATTGTCTTTCTCCTCGGCTTTTCATCCTCAGACCAATGGACAAACAGAGAACAAACCAGACATTGGAGACTTATCTGAGATGCTTTGTGTCTGCTGATCAGGATGACTGGGTCTCTTTTTTGCCTTTGGCTGAGTTTGCTCTTAATAATAGGGCTAGCTCTGCCACTTTGATGTCTCCATTTTTCTGCAATTTTGGGTTTCACCCTCGATTTTCTTCAGGACAGACGGAGGCTTCTGTCTGTCCAGGTGTTGACTCTGTTGTGGAGTGTATGCAACAGATTTGGGACCAGGTAGTGGAGAGGTTGTCCCTCTCTCAGGAGAGGGCCCAGCGGTTTGCTAACCGGCATAGGACTGATGGTCCTCGGTTTAAAGTGGGGGACTTGGTCTGGTTGTCCTCAAAAAATATTCCTATGAGAGTGGCATCTCCTAAATTTAAGCCTAGGTTCATTGGACCTTATAAGATCATGGAGATTCTTAATCCTGTTTCTTTTCGTTTGCTTCTTCCAGGGACATTTAAGATCCATAACGTGTTCCACAAGTCCTTGTTGAAGAGGTTTGTTGAGCCAGTGGTTCCTGCTGCTGTGCCTCCTGACCCTGTTTTGGTTGAGGGCAATCTGGAGTATGTGGTTGAGAAAATATTGAATTCTCGTTTTTCTAGACGGAAACTCCAGTATTTGGTTAAGTGGAGAGGTTATGGTCAGGAGGACAATTCTTGGGTGTTTGCTTCGGACATCCATGCTAGGAGACTCATCCGTGCGTATCACAGAGCTCATCCTGACCGACCTGGTTGCTCAAATGAGGGTTTGGTGACCCTCCTCAAGGGGGGGGTACTGTTGTGAATGTGCTAGAAATGAATTCTGAGCAGAAGCTCCCTCTGGTAGTTACAAACAGTACTGAACTATCCAATGAAGATTGTGAAGATTGGCGATCAGGTGTTACTGACTGGTCTTATATAAGGGAGGTTCCCTCCCATCAGGGTTGCCGGTGATCAATTGTTCTGGTCTCTTCTTTGATTCCTGTTCACTTTGTAGCTTGCTGTTTCGTGCCTGCATCTTCTGCTAACAGATAAGACATTTTCTTCTTTTAGTTTTTTGTGCTTGCTTTTTGCATTTTGTCCTGCACTTCTGTGGGGGTCTGCCGTGTCCCCTCCGGGGGCTTGTGCTCCTCTCAGTTTAGTTCAGCCACTGTTGTTTGTTCATTTGCCTTTTCCAGTTTTTTCAGTGGCTGATGTTTAGTTTTGTTACACCAGAGAACTAATTTAGGTGGAAGAGGTCGTGTGATCTCAGGTGTTTTTGTAATTAGTAGAGTTGGTACTTTTCAGGGTTTTTTGGGATTGCAGTAAGTGTCCTTCCTATCCTTTTCTATTTAGGAAGTTTGGGCCCCAACGTTTGCTCATACTATTTTCTGTCTGTGTCTGTATTTTCCTCTTGTCTAACCGCCATTACATGTTTGGGGGCTTTCTATGTTCTTTGGGGATCTGCTCCGGGGCAGATAGTTTTCCTCTTTCTGTCTTTAGGTGTAGTTAGCTTCTCAGGCTGTGACGAGGCGTCTAGGACCAACGTAGGTACGCTCCACGGCTGCCTTTAGTTGTGGTGGTTAGTCAGGGTACTGCAATCCCATAGATTCCAACCTCTCTGGTGTATTTCCTTTTTTGCCTGCTCTCCTCAGCTACCAAATCATAACACCTTGTAGTATAAAAGTTAAAGTCCCATAGAGAGACTAAGTAAGTACGACAATGACATCAGCAAATCACTCACCCACATGATGCCGTATACGCTGTCTGCCATCTGCCCTGTGCAGTGAAAACCGGGATTCATCAGTGAAGAGAACATCTCTCCAATGTTCCAGATGCCACTCAAGTCGGTTACCTTGATGGACTGCAGTCAGATGAAGACCCCAATGGGGATGATGAGCAATCAGATGAGCTTCCCTGGATGGTTTCTGACAGTTTTTGCAGAAATTCTTTAGTTTAGTTAGCTTCCTTTCTGACTCTTTACTTTGGAGCCTGGTTCAAGTGAAATAATTTCTGTCACCTCCAAGGTTGATCAGGATATTTTTTGCTGATTGGATGTTCCACGACCTGTGTTGGACCTGTGTTGGACCTCCCAGGTTCACAGTGACACTGGCGTTCTGGATACTGATGTTGGATTGTAAAGTTGGCGGGGCAATGACATCTTCTGGGTCTCTAGCCGAGTGTCCGCCGCAGGAGTTTTAACATTAGAGGGCTTGTAATAATGATAGTAACCTTGGTTTTCTCAATCAGTGGCTTGCTCTCCATTTCTGGCTTGGAACCCGACTCCAACTGGCAGCGCTCTTCTTGTTGTTCCTTTTCTGCAGCTCTCTCTTTTTTCCAAATTCTCTACATCTTCAGCTGTAGCCGGTCAGGTTACCCCAACACAATCTAGCCTTTCTAGGTCCAGAGTTTCATAAATGTCCCAATCTCTTCCAAGTACAAGTTGTGGAGATGAGAGGGAAAAAAATGTTCTCTTCACAATGCTGTCACTTACATAAATGTCCCCAGTATCGAACTCCTGAAGGAACCAGCACCCTCTCTGGATATTGAATCCCATTACATGACCTACATAGCACTGGTCCTCAAACAGGAATCTCCATGGCTCAGATAGCCACTCTTGAGTGTACTACTCTGTGGTTTATCGCTCCTCCACTAAATCAGTAAGCCAGTTGTGCCCTCCTTTTCTGGACCTCAATGGAGGTATGGGCAGGATGTGCAGGCCTGTGTCTGGCCCCATGATGTTTGCTGATAAGATGGCCGGGTCCCTGACCAAATCTATCCCCCATTCGATGGTAGTAGTACCTCACCGTGCTGTCCTGGGGGTGACACGGTCACATGTAGATGGCGGGCAAGAGTGTCAGTGCTCTGCATGGTTGGTGGTCAGGTTGTATTCTGGTGATAGTACTCACAACCTTACGCTAAAGCTTCTTCAGAAACATCAAGAACTGGCCTCAGCTCTTCCCAATGAAAGTGCAGGGCTGCCCTCCACCTCATCCCA
Organism: Oophaga sylvatica; assembly: GCA_033576555.1. Taxonomy (NCBI): domain Eukaryota; kingdom Metazoa; phylum Chordata; class Amphibia; order Anura; family Dendrobatidae; genus Oophaga; species Oophaga sylvatica. The sequence goes on from JARQOD010000002.1 coordinate 1,946,536, forward strand.
TTGTCGGTCAGCAATCTCCTCCAGGGCACACCTTCTGCCTATTGCTCCATTAAAGGCAATTCTTTGATGTACCTCCATAACCTCTGTTCTGCCATATTGAACTTAACAGACATATTGGTCACTTGCGGACTGTACTGTATGCACTGTTCTCCTCAGCTTCCATCAGAGCAATGGAGGCTGCTTATTAATGCGCTCTTTTTGCTTCGGCTGAACCCCTTCATGGGCCGCACCTTCACTTCTTTAGTTGCACCAAATGTCTCCTTCTGTGTCCTCACTTCACCTCCCAGTGTCCAGGCCTTTTCCTTCCACTGCACCCTCTTCTCATGTGCACCTCCCACAGTTGGCCAGCGTTTCCTCACAGGGCATCTTCTTCTCTAGGCTGTTCTTCCAGTGGGTTGTGCAAGTCTTCCCACCATTCTGTGAACTACACTTCTATGATAGACAAGTCTATCTCTCTCTGCACTGCACCACAGTTCGCCATCTTTGTGCTATTATGTACCATCTTCCTTGCGCCATCGGTCACATTCTTATGTCAGATAGTATTCAGGGGTTTTCATCCTGCCGACTACGCCAAGTATTGGTGTAATGTTTCGTTTGACCAAGTGTGATGTGGAAACCCTGAACACCGGTGACACGTGATGCAGTGACGACGTCTCCCTCGCACTATCGGTATTGCTCCCTCAGTGCCTGGTGGCAGTGGCCTGTGATGATGTGTGGTGGAGGGAACGAGCAAAAAAGCCAGAGAAGCCATTATAGGTAACAACAGAAAGTCTTTGTATGAAGGTAGAAGTTGGATTGACATAACGAATACCTGGCATCAGAGTGGACGGTATTCACACTTGGATTTGACAAAGTTTTCATACAGATGTCTATACATGGCAGACCTTTACATTTCATCTTCAGCACGATCTCACAATCATGCACATATATAATAGCAGAATCCTTCTGTGCTCCTTCCTGCACACCGGCTGCAGTAGCCACATCTCCAGATGCTCCATGAGGCGAAACATAAGAGTTCTTTCTCTAAATCTTCCATGCTAGGTTGGCACCTTGCACTCCACCACTGTATCGGGGTGACCTCATCCAGCCCACCACAGTCTCAGGCCCACCAGTAGCTCTGCTCCATCGATTTTACCACTTCGGGTGCAGTTAGATGGCTATATTAGTCGGAGCGAGATTGGAACACAGTGCACGGACAGAGGGTGACAGCTGTATAGAAATACATGACGCTGTCACGCTCAGGTTGGGAAAGTCATGGCTAGTCCATGCACAGCATTCCGATATCGATCTGACCAAGATGGCCATCTGACTGCTCCGGATTGGGCCTCTCCCACCTTCCCTTTAAGCTGTACTCACGTCCAGGATGATGATTCTGCTACTTTTCTGGATAACTGTCTTGTATATTTTGCTTTCTGTCTGGGTGATGCTCCCTGTGCTGTGACTACAGATATACTGGTGTATTAGGCCTTTATAACCACTGATATTGCTGAAGACCCTCGCTGAGCTGCTGTAGCACCCGCATCTCTGCCTGCAGTCCCTCTCTTCCTGCAGAGACACCATCGTACTCACCGCTGAGGCCCCCTCCTGCTCCTTCCAGGTCTGCTGCCGCCCGGGGTCCGTGCACTCCTAGCAAGTCTCCACGTGCTGTGTTTAGGGAGCAGCCACACACTTCCTCTTTTTTAAAGGGGCCGCGCGCGTTCCTTTAAAGTGTCCCCAGCCAATAGCTGGAGGTGACTTACTATTTAAACCACCTCCTCCAACAAGGAGGTGCCTGTGCAATGTTGTGAGTTTGTTCCTAACATGCTTGTCAGTTCTCAGGTCCCTGTACTTGCATCTCAGCCAGCTGCACCCGCCAGTGCTCCCTTCAACGGTAGCCGAGTCTGCTGCACCCGCCAGTGCTTCCTTCAACGGTAGCGAGTCTGCTGCACCCACCAGTGCTCACCTCAACAGCAGTCAAGCCAGCTGCACCCGTCAGTGCTCACCTCAGCAGCAGTCGAGCCAGCTGTACCCGCCAGTGCTCACCTCAGCAGCAGCCGAGCCAGCTGCATCCACCAGTGCTCACCTCAGCAGCAGCCAAGCCAGCTGCATCCACCAGTGCTCACCTCAGCAGCAGTCGAGCCAGCTGTACCCGCCAGTGCTCACCTCAGCAGCAGTCGAGCCAGCTGCACCCGTCAGTGCTCACCTCAGCAGCAGTCGAGCCAGCTGCATCCACCAGTGCTCACCTCAGCAGCAGCCGAGCCAGCTGCATCCACCAGTGCTCACCTCAGCAGCAGTCGAGCCAGCTGTACCCGCCAGTGCTCACCTCAGCAGCAGCTGAGCCAGCTGCACCCACCAGTGCTCACCTCAGGAGCAGTCGAGCCAGCTGTACCCGCTAGTGCTCACCTCAACGGCAGCCGAGCCAGCTGCATCCGCCAGTGCTCACCTCAGCAGCAGCCGAGCCAGCTGCACCCGTCAGTGCTCACCTCAGCAGCAGCCGAGCCAGCTGCACCCGTCAGTGCTCACCTCAGCAGCAGTCGAGCCAGCTGTACCCGCCAGTGCTCACCTCAGCAGCAGTCGAGCCAGCTGCACCCACCAGTGCTCACCTCAACAGCAGCCGAGCCAGCTACACCCACCAGTGCTCACCTCAGGAGCAGTCGAGCCAGCTGTACCCGCTAGTGCTCACCTCAACGGCAGCCGAGCCAGCTGCATCCGCCAGTGCTCACCTCAGCAGCAGCCGAGCCAGCTGCACCCGTCAGTGCTCACCTCAGCAGCAGCTGAGCCAGCTGCACCCGTCAGTGCTCACCTCAGCAGCAGTCGAGCCAGCTGTACCCGCCAGTGCTCACCTCAGCAGCAGTCGAGCCAGCTGCACCCACCAGTGCTCACCTCAACAGCAGCCGAGCCAGCTACACCCACCAGTGCTCACCTCAGCAGTCGAGCCAGCTGTACCTGCCAGTGCTCACCTCAGCAGCAGCCGAGCCAGCTACACCCACCAGTGCTCACCTCAGCAGCAGTCGAGCCAGCTGTACCTGCCAGTGCTCACCTCAACAGCAGCCGAGCCAGCTGCACCCGCCAGTGCTCACCTCAATGACAGCCGAGCCAGCTGCACCCGTCAGTGTTCATCTCAATGGCAGCCGAGCCAGCTGCACCCGTCAGTGCTCATCTCAGCAGCAGCCGAGCCAGCTGCACCTGTCAGTGCTCACCTCAGCAGCAGCCGAGCCAGCTGCACCTGTCAGTGCTCACCTCAGCAGCAGCCGAGCCAGCTGCACCCACCAGTGCTCACCTCAGCAGCAGCCGAGCCAGCTGCACCCACCAGTGCTCACCTCAGCAGCAGCCGAGCCAGCTGCACCTGTCAGTGCTCACCTCAGCAGCAGCCGAACCAGCTGCACCCAACAGTGCTCACCTCAGCAGCAGTCGAGCCAGCTGTACCCGCCAGTGCTCACCTCAACAGCAGCCGAGCCAGCTGCACCCACCAGTGCTTACCTCAACAGCAGCCGAGCCAGCTGCACCCACCAATGCTCACCTCAACGGCAGCTGAGCCAGCTGCACCCACCAGTGCTCATCTCTCCGTCAGACTGTCCTGTCTGCAACTGCGATTCCTGTCATCTTCTCTACCTGCCTGCATCTGTTGGACATTCCCCCGACCTTTTCAGCTACCCATTCCTAAGGGTCAGCCGCCATCTACCCAAGGTCAGTACTGGAGTAGCACCTGGATCACCTCCCTTGTCTCTCCACGGACCGCGGTGTTGTTAGCTGCTGCATGTCTGTGGTCAGATTGGGTGAGGCTCCTAGTTACGCCCCTCCAGGTCTTCCTTGGGCTTTGGCGCAGTGGTTCCACCAACCAGCTCGTTACAGCTTCCCACTAGTTTCCTGCCCAAAATTCCTGCAGCAGCAATAGTTTCCACATTACACATATAAATCAATGCAACAGCTGAGAAATGCAGCAAAATAACACAATGCAATACAATATTATACATCTTCACAGCACACTTATTCTTCCACACTCTAACAGGTGTACTCATTTATGCTGAGTGCTGTATGTCACCAAAAAGAGATATCATAAGGTAAGAGAAAATCCTTGTACCCATTATATACAGCTGAAACCAGAAGTTTCCATACACTATGTACAGTGAGGGAAATAAGTATTTGATCTCTTGCTGATTTTGTAAGTTTGCCCACTGACACAGACATGAACAGTCTATGATATTAACCCCTTTATTCCATCTGACGTACTATTCCGTCCATGTGACCTGGGACTTAATTCCCAAGGACGGAATAGTGCGTCACATGCGATCAGCTGCGCTCCCGGGGGGAGAGCAGCTGATCGCGGCCGGGTGTCAGCTGATTATCACAGCTGACACCCGGCACTATGTGCCAGCAGTGGTCACAGACTGCTCCCGGCACATTAACCTCTGGCACACTGCGATCAAAGATGATTGCAGTGTTCCGGCTGTACAGGGAAGCATTGCGCAGGGAGGGGGCTCCCTGCATGCTTCCCTGATACCCTCAGAACAGAGCGATGTATCGCGCTGTTCCGAGGGACCCTCCTCCCTGCAGGATCCCGGATCCAAGATGGCCGCGGGGTCCTTCCGGGTCCTGCAGGGAGGCGGCTTCCTCAGTGCCTGCTGAGAGCAGGCGCTGAGAAAGCCTCCACCAGTGCCTGTCAGATCGCCGATCTGACACTGTGCTGTGCAAACTGTCAGACCAGCGATCTGACTTTATACAGTGATGTCCCACGCTGGGACAAAGTAAAAAAAATAATAATTCCTAAATAAAGAAAAAAAAAAATATTCCCCAATAAATTCATTTCTTCATGTAAATAAATAATAATAAAAAAAAAACAATAAAAGTACACATATTTAGTATCGCTGCGTCCGTAACGACCCGCCCTATAAACCTGTCTCAATAGTTAACCCCTTTGGTGAACCCCTTAAAAAAAAAAAAAAAAAAAGATTTATCATCATACCGCAGAAGAAAAAGTGGAATAACACGCGATCAAAAAGACGGATATAAATAAACATGATACCGCTGAAAACGTCATCTTGTCCCGCAAAAACGAGCCGCCATACAGCGTCATCAGCGAAAAAATAAAAAAATTATAGCTCGCAGAATAAAGAGATGCAAAAATAATTATTTTTTATATATAAACGTTTTTATTGTATAAAAGCGCCAAAACAGAAAAAAATTATATAAATGAGCTAATAAAAAGCGATCAAAAAATGTTATGTGCCCGAAAATGGTACCAATAAAAACGTCAACTCGTCCCGCAAAAAATAAGACCTCACATGACTCTGTGGGCCAAAATATGGAAAAATTATAGCTCTCAAAATGTGGTGATGCAAAAACTATTTTTTGCAATAAAAAGTGTTTTTTAGCGTGACAGCTGCCAATCATAAAAACCCGCTATAAATAGTAAATCAAACCCCCCTTTATCACCCCCTTAGTTAGGGAAAAATAATAAAATTAAAAAAATGTATTTATTTCCATTTTCCCATTAGGGTTAGGGCTAAAGTTAGGGTTAGAGTTGGGGCTAGGGTTAGGGTTGGGATTAGGGTTAGGGGTGTGTTACGGTTCGGTTTGTGGTTAAGGTTATGATTAGGGTTGGGATTAGGTTTAGGGGTGTGTTGGGGTTAGGGTTGGAGTTAGAATTGGGGGGTTTCCACTGTTTAGGCACATCAGGGGCTCTCCAAATGTGACATTGCATCTGATCTCAATTCCAGCCAATTCGGCATTGAAAAAGTCAAACGGTGCTCCTTCCCTTCTGAGCTCTGCCATGCGCCCAAACAGTAGTTTACCCCTACATATGGGGTATCAGCGTACTCAGGACAAATTGCACAATAACTCTTGGGGTCCAGTTTCTTCTGTTACCCTTGTGAAAATAAAAAATTGGGGGCGAAAATATCATTTTTGTGAAAAAAATGATTTTTTATTTTTATGGCTCTACGTTATAAACTTATGTGAAGCACTTGGGGGTTCAAAGTTCTCACCACACATCTAGATAAGTTCCTTTGGGGGTCTATGTTCCAAAATTGGGTCACTTGTGGGGAGTTTCCACTGTTTAGGCACATAGGGGCTCTCCAAACGCGACATGACACCCGCAGATCATTCCATCAAAGTCTGCATTACAAAACGTCACTACTTCTATTCCGAGCCCTGACGTGTGCCCATACAGTAGTTTTCTCCCACATATGGGAGAACAACTTTTGGGGTCCAATTTCTCCCCTTACCCTTGGGAAAATAAAAAATTGGTGACTAAAAGATCATTTTTGTGGGAAAAAAAAATAGGCTTTTTTATTTTCATGCCCGGGCATTATAAACTTGTGTGAAGCACTTGGGGGTTCAAAGTTCTCAACACAGATCTAGATAAGTTCCTGAAGGGGTCTAGTTTCCAAAATCGGGTCACTTGTGGGGGGTTTCCACTATTTAGGCACATCAGGGGCTCTGCATTCCAAAATGTCATTACTTCCTTTCCGAGCCCTGCTGTGCTCCCGAACAGTATCTCTCCCCCACATATGGGGTATCAGCGTACTCAGGACAAATTGGACAACAACTTTTGGGCTCCAATTTTCTTGGGAAAAAAATCAAAAATTGGAGACTAAATAATAATTTTTGTGGAATTTTTTTTTTTTCACACCCAGCCATTATAAACTTTACTGAAACACTTGGGGGTTGAACGTGCTCACCACAGATCTAGATAAGTTCCTTAGGGGGTCTAGTTTCCAAAATGGTGTCACTTGTGGGGGTTTCCACTGTTTAGGCGCATCAGGGGCTCTCCAAATGCGACATGGCGTCCAATCTCAATTCCAGCCAATTTTGGTTTGAAAAAGTCAAACGGCGCTCCTTACCTTCCAAGCCCCGCCGTGCGCCCAGACAGTGGTTTTCCCCCACATATGGGGTATCGGCGTACTCAGGAGAAATTGCACATCAACTTTTTCTGTCCATTTTCTCCTTTTACCCTTGTTAAAATAAAAAAAATTTTTTATAAAAGATAATTTTTGTGACTAAAAAGTTAAATGTTTATTTTTTCCTTCCAAGTTGCTTCAGCTCCTGTGAAGCACCTGAAGGGTTAATAAACTTCTTGAATGTGGTTTTGAGCACCTTGAGGGGTGCAGTTTTTTGAATGGTGTCACTTTTGGGTATTTTCTGCCATATAGACCCCTCAACGTGACTTCAAATGTGAGGTGGTCCTAAAAAAAATGTTTTTGTATAATTTGTTGTAAAAATGAGAAATTGCTGGTCAACTTTTAACCCTTATAACTTCGTAACAAAAAAAAGTTTCTAAAACTGTGCTAATGTAAAGTAGACATGTGGAAAATGTTATTTACAAACTATTTTGTGTGACATATTTCTCTGTTTTAAGGGAATAAAAATTCAAAGTTTGAAAATTGCAAAAATTTTCCAAATTTCCGCCATATTTCCATTTTTTTTATAAATAAACGCAAGTTATATCGAATAAATTTTACCACTATCATGAAGTACAATATGTCACGAGTAAACAATCTCAGAATCGCGAAGATCCGTTGAAGCGTTCCAAAGTTATAGCCTCATAAAGAGACAGTGGTCAGAATTGTAAAAACTGGCCCGGTCATTAACGTGCAAACTACCCTTGGGGGTTAAGGGTCGGTTAACTTTAACATTGAGAGATAAAATATCAAAAATAAAATCCAGAAAATCACATTGTATAAATAATAAACATTTCTTTGTATTTTGCAGTGAGAAGTAAGTATTTGATCCCTCCGGCAAACAAGACATAATATTGGTGGTAAAACCCTTGTTGGCAGTCAGACGTTTCTTGTAGTTGATGATGAGGTTTGCGCACATGTCAGGAGGATATTTGCTCCTCTTCTCTTTGCAGATCATCTCTAAATCATTAAGATTTTGCATTTGTCGCTTGGAAACTCGGAGCTTCACCTCCCTCCATAAGTTTTCTATGGGATTAAGGTCTGGAGACTGGCTAGGCCACTCCATGACCTTAATGTGCTTTTTTTTTTGAGTCACTCCTTTGTTGCCTTAGCTGTATGTTTTGGGTTATTGTCTTGCTGGAAGACCCAGCCACGACGCATTTTTAATGTCCTGGCGGAGGGAAGGAGGTTGTCACTCAGGATTTTACGGCACATGGCTCCATCCATTCTCCCATTGATGCAGTGAAGTAGTCTTGTGCCTTTAGCAGAGAAACACCCCCAAAACATAATGTTTCCACCTCCATGCTTGACAGTGGGGACGGTGTTCTTTGGGTCATAGGCAGCATTTCTCTTCCTCCAAACACGGCGAGTTGAGTTAGTGCCAAAGATCTCAATTTTTGTCTCATCTGACCACAGCACCTTCTCCAATCACTCACAGAATCATCCAGGTGTCATTGGTAAACTTCAGACGGGCTGCACATGTGTCTTCTTGAGCCGCGGGACCTTGCGGGCACTGCAGGATTGTAAACCTTTACGGCGTAATGTGTTACCAGTGGTTTTCTTGGTGACTGTAGTCCCAGCTGCCTTGAGATCATTAACAAGTTCCCCACGTGTAGTTTTAGGCTGATCTCTCACCTTCCTCTTGATCAAGGATACCCCACGAGGTGAGATTTTGCATGGTGCCTCAGATCGATGTCGATTGACAGTCATTTTGTATTTCTTCCATTTTTACTATTGCACCAACAGTTGTCTCCTTCTCACCCAGCGTCTCACTTATGGTTTTGTAGCCTATTCCAGCATTGTGCAGGTCTATGAACTTGTCCCTGACATCCTTATAAAGCTCTTTGGTCTTGCCCATGTTGTAGAGGTTACAGTCTGACTGATTAATTGAGTCTGTGGACAGGAGTCTTTTATAAAGGTGACTATGTAAGAGCTGTCTGTAATGCAGGGAACGAGTCTAACTGGTCTGTAGGAGTGAGAACTTTTAATGGTTGGTAGAGGATCAAATACTTATTTCTCACTGCAAAATGCAAAAAAAAATTATATAATGTATACAGTGTGATTTTCTGGATTTTATTTTTGATATTCTATCTCTCAATGTTAAAATTAACCGACCCTTACAATTATAGACTGTTCATGTCTGTGTCAGTGGGAAACTTACAAAATCAGCAAGGGATCAAATACTTATTTTCCTCATTGTATAAAGACACATCTGCATGTTTTTCTCAATATCGGACATGAAATCAGAATAAACCTTTCCCGTTTTAGGTCAATTAGGATTATCATAATTATTAACTCCTTAGTGACAGAGCCAATTTGCTACTTAATGACCGGGCCAATTTTTACAATTCTGACCACAGTCACTTTATGAGGTAATAACTCTGGAACGCTTTAACGGATCCCGCTAATTCTGAGAATGTTTTTTCGTGACATATTGTACTTCACGTTAGTGGTAAAATTTCTTCGATATAACTTGCATTTATTTATGAAAAAAATGGAAATATTCCAAAATTTTTATAATTTTGCAATTTTCAAACTTTTAATTTTTATGCCCTTAAATCAGAGATATGTCACACAAAATAGTTAATAAGTAACATTTCCCACATTTACTTAAAATCAGCACAATTTTGGAAACTATTTTTTTTTGTTAGGAAGTTATAAGGGTTAAAAGTTCTCATAACTACAACAAAATTTACAAAACCAGTTTTTTCAGGGACCACCTCACATTTGAAGTCACTTTGAGGGGTCTATATGATAGAAAATACCCAAAAGTGACACCATTCTAAAAACTGCACCCCTCAAGCTACTCAAAACCCCATTCAAGAAATGTATTAACCCTTTACGTGCTTCACAGGAACTGACGCAATGTGGAAGGAAAAAATTAACATTTAACTTTTTTAACAAACAATTTTACTTCAGAACCAATTTTTTTATTTTCACAAGTGTAAAAAAGGGAAAATGAACCATAAAAGTTATTGTGCAATTTCTCCTGCATACGCTGATACCCCATATGTGGGGGTAAACCACTGTTTGGGCGCACGGCAGGGCTCGGAAGGGAAGGAGCGCCGTTTGACTTTTTCAAACCAAAATTGGCTGGAATTGAGATCGAACGCCATGTTGCGTTTGGAGAGCCCCTGATGTGCCTAAACAGTGGAAACCCCCCAATTATAAATCCAACCCTAACCCCAATACTCCCCTAACCCTAATCCCAACCCTAATTATAACCCTAACCACAACACAACGCTAACCGAAATCCCAACCCTGGCCCCAACTCTAACCCTAACTTTAGCTCAACCCACCTTAGCCCAACTCTAACCCTAATAGGAAAATGGAAATACATTTTTTATTTTATTATTTTTCTCTAACTAAGGGGCTGATAAAGGGGGGTTTGATTTACTATTTTTTATTTTGATCACTGTGATAGCGTCTATCACAGTGATCAAAATGAACCAATAGGAAAAATCTATTGTTGCCGGATGCCGAGCGGCAAATCTTAGCAGGCGCACTGCGCATGCGCCCGCCATTTTCTCCCGGAAGACGCTGGCGGCCCGTGGGACTTCAGGGAGGCATGCAGGGATCACATCAGAGGAGAGACAAATTAAATGGAAAATCTGACTTTGTTTTTTGCAGTTGCCGTTATACCGTCAATAATAGGGATCGCAACAGAGATCTCTAAAATGTAACCGTTGTGCAGCTAGGATGTACGATAAGTCCATATTCTCCTTATGAGATCATAACTGACTGAACAAAGCAGTTAGACCACATGTTATCCACAGGGGTCTTGCTGTAGGAGCTTAGATCCTAGCTAGCTGGTTGGGGTGTAAATTTCTTCTTTTAAACTGAGAAGGCTGGGACCCCTGCTGAGCCAGGTGTCCTGTTACAGCTACACAAAAGAATGGGGTTTTATAATTCCAAGCAAAACAGGATACAACTGATTGACATGAAATTATATTGTCGCGACTCTGTTGTCAGGTGTCCCGGGACAAGGATCTCCTTCCCTGTCCCTAACGCTAGGGGTGCCCTAGCTCTCCTGTTCCCAGGATTATTTCTGATGGTTAAGACACCGGGGCCACGTACCTTGCCTTAGCTCCTGAATCTGCCCTCAGTCTGTACCCTTCCCCCCCCCAGGGAAGAGGGGAGTAGTAGTGCAATATAATACACAAATCAGACTAACAAGGTAATATGAACAGGGGTAATGTTAAATATCAAACATACAAATATACTCAAACAGACAACAGAGGAATGCATCAGGGAGTAGGAGAGGAAAGGGAATCATACACTAAAAACCTAGCAACAGTCACAGATAAATCCACCATCCGCTTTCTCCAATAACCACCTCCAGTCATGCAGCATAAGCTATCTCTGACCATGAGTGCCAGCCAGGGCCCAGATAATATAGGAGATGGGAGTGGTTTTTAGTGCACAGTTAAGAGCCTTAAGGCAGGAAAGCTTCCAGGAGCTCTCAACTGAGCAGATTAACCCCTGCACTGCTAACAGAAACTTGCTCTGTATAATATGAATGGGAAGTGCTTCTTAACAGTACAGGAGTATGAGAAATCAGACGCTGCGGTCTTCTGGCTTCTCTCTCGCAGTAAACCCATGACAGGAACCCTCCTTCTTCAAGGGACCTCCGGAATCTCAGAACCGGGTTTATCAGAGTGTGCCACATGAAAAGACCAGATCAGCCTGGCCGTATGCACGTCAGATGCTAGTACCCACATCCTCTCTTCAGGACCATATCCCTTCCAATGTACTAGATACTGAAGCAACCGACAAACTAAGCAATAATTAATGATAAATAAGTACACACCCTCAAGCAAGAATTAATGATCTTAGCTATCTGAAATTCCAAATTTCCATCCACAATGACTTGAGATGGCGGTAGTGGTGATGGTACAGAGGGCGCAATGTATTTTTTCAGTAGAGATCGATGAAATACATTATGCATCTTAAAAGTGGGTGAGTGGCAAAGCAAGGCATAATGTTAAGGGATTGACAATGGTCAAAATCATATAAAGACCGATGAACCTGGGACCTAATTTCCAAAAGGGAACCATCAACTTAATGTTCCTTGAGGACAACCACACCAAGTCACCAACACACAGGTCTGGACCCACCAAACCTCTCCAATCAGCCACACTCTTATATTTGGACCCCCACCTTCCTCAAATTATCAAGAACCCCTTGCCACACAGACATAATTGATGATAAAAACTGTATTCCAGAAGAACGATTCCTATTAAATGAGCTGAACTGAGGATGAATTCAGCTAGAGATAAGTAGGTGAACTTTTGAGCGCAACTGTATGTATATCAGATTAAGGCCGGGGTCAGACTTGCGAGAAAGTCGCATGAGTCTCTCGCATCAACACCCGGCACTGCTGCCGGCACTGGGACCGGAGCATGCGGCTGCATAGAAATACATGCAGCTGCTCACTCCGGTCCGAGTGCCGGCGGCAGTGCCGGTGTCATGTGTGCATTGCCACGAAGATCGTCGCGGTTGCACATTTTGACTTCTCACAGCTGAGTTGCTGTTTCTTTGTGTTTGGCAGCTTGGGAGTTAATTCTGTCTGTGCTCGGTGCTGGGACTGGGTGCAGTTTCTCCGGCTGCAATTGATTATTTGTTGATTGGTTTCCTTTAAATTCCTGGTTGTCTGCTTTGGGAGTTGCCAGTGAAATCCTTCATGCAGACCACAGATAGGAATGAATCTGTATAGACTTAAGTTGAGAGCTCCTTAGCTGTTTTAAGCTCAACTTGCTTAGAGTTTATTTCCAGACCATTTATGTTCCTTCGGTGTTTGAGTGTGTATGCAAGTGAGTGCTATCCTGTCTGTCTTATATGTCTAATCTGTGTATTTAGCTGAGATCAGCCCATATCCCTTTGGTGGTAATCAGGATCCTTCTTAGGACTGATTACAGGGTTCAGGGTCTGACAGGAGACAGGGTTAGGCTGGAGACTTGGACCTCTGAACCATTATCAGTACCTCCAAGGTAAGGGATTAGTTAGGACCCCAGTGTAGGGTCAGGTTAGACCCCGGTCCTCCTCTTTCCTGTTACAGCTCATCAAGTCCTCAAGATTAACCCTGAGTTCAACTATATCGTTCCTGCACATCTAGTCCTCAAGATTAACCCTAAAGTTCTGCAGAGATTGTGTCAGGTAAATCTATTTTATACTTACATTCTGATGTTGCTAAACTATATGTTGTATAGAGTGTGATTCCTGTATAAATAGTTTACTGACATTGTATTCATATCATTAGACAGCGTGACATTTTCACTGGCCATAAAAAATTATCTCTAGTTACCATGGATCCAGTAGCCCAGCTGGCTCTGCAGTTGCAGGGATTATCCATGGAGCTGACGGACATTAAGTCCAAAGTTTTGTCTCCCTGGAGCAAACCAGAGTTGAACCTAAAGCAGCTCTTCCAGATAGGTTCACTGGTGGGCGAGACAAATTTTTTACCTTCCGGGAGGCATGTAAATTGTATTTTCGGCTTCGGCCGCGATCATCAGGGAGTGAGGAGCAGAGAGTGGGAATTGTTATCTCACTTCTGCAAGGGGACCCTCAATCCTGGGCATTTTCCCTTCCTCCGGGTTCCCCGGCTCTACAGTCTGTAGATCAATTTTTTACTGCTCTGGGATTGGTATATGATGACCCAGATCGGGTCTCTCTTGCTGAGACCAAATTACGTAAGTTACAGCAGGGAGATCGTCCGGCGGAGGAATTTGCTTCTGAGTTTCATAGATGGGCCACGGATACTCAGTGGAATGACCCAGCTCTTAGAAGCCAGTTTTGTCATGGGCTTTCTGACAAATTAAAAGACGTTTTGGCCCAGTATGAGTCTCCTCCTTCTCTGGAGGCTGCTATGGCCCTAGCTATCCGTACTGATAGACGGCTTCGGGAGAGGGGTGAGGTAACTCCACTCCCTGTTGTTTCTCCACCTACTACTAAAGTCCCTTATGTTGAGGTTCCCCTTGTCTGTTCGGATGAGCCTATGCAGTTGGGAGGGACATCTTTTCGTAGTAGGGGATTGGCGGCACGCCGCAGGACTAGAAGGTGTTTTTTCTGCGGGAAAGAGGGACATTTTGTTGGAGAATGTCCATCCCGTGTCTTGTTAAGTAAAAAGTCGCCGGAAAACTGCTAATCCCAGGTTGTGTGGTGGACGACAACCTGGGAGTATGTATTTCATCCGCCGGTTCTTCTCAGTTCCTTGTACCAGTGGAGGTGGTGGTTGGTACTAGAGTGAAGAGATTGTCTGTTCTTCTGGATAGTGGTTCTGGGGCTAATCTGGTTGACGCTCAGTTTGCTCAGGCTCAAGGTATGCATCTGAGTGTATTGGTCAAACCGATCCCTATTTTCTCCATTGACGCCAGGCCTCTCGGCCAAGGTAGCTTTGTTCATGAGGTTCATAACATTGACCTTCGGGTAGGGGCAATACATAGGGAACAATTATCTTGTTATGTGTTGGAGGGTCTACCTACTCCCATTGTGTTGGGACTTCCTTGGCTGGTTAAACATAACCCTGTGATTAATTGGCAGTCCAGAGAGATAAGCCAATGGGGTGAGTTTTGCAAAAGCAACTGCATGAACACAGTCATCAGTGCGGTCGTGCCTAGTACATTGCCTCCTTTTTTGGAGGATTTTGGGGATGTTTTCTCTGAGGAGGGGTGTCGGGAGTTGCCTCCTCATCGCGTGTATGAATGCTCTATTAATCTACTTCCTGATGCTAAGTTGCCTAAAGCTAGGTTGTATAATCTTTCTGGTCCTGAAAGACAGGCTATGAAAGATTATATTTCTGAAAGTCTGGCCAAAGGGCATATTAGACCTTCATCTTCCCCTGTGGCCGCGGGGTTCTTCTTTGTGAAGAAAAAGATGGAGGCCTGCGCCCTTGCTTGGATTTCCGCGAACTTAATCGGATTACTGTTCGAGATCCGTATCCACTACCTCTTATTCCTGATCTCTTCAATCAAATTGTTGGCGCCAAATGGTTCTCTAAATTGGATCTCAGGGGGGCGTATAATCTGATTAGGATAAAAGAGGGAGATGAGTGGAAAACGGCGTTTAACACGCCGGAGGGACATTATGAAAACCTGGTCATGCCTTTTGGTCTGACTACTGCTCCAGCAGTATTCCAACATTTTGTTAATGACATTTTTCGTCACCTTGTGGGGGTGTTTGTGGTCGTATATTTGGATGACATTTTAATTTACTCGCCAGATCTTGTGTCTCACCAGGAGCATGTGAGACAGGTGTTGCAGATCTTGCGAGACAATAAACTATACGCCAAACTGGAGAAGTGTGTTTTTGCCGTACAGGAACTTCAGTTTTTGGGTTTTTTGGTGTCAGCCTCCGGTTTCCGGATGGACCCTGAAAAGGTGAGAGCAGTGCTTGAATGGGATCAGCCAGGGGATCTTAAGGCTCTGCAGCGTTTTTTGGGGTTTGCTAATTACTACCGGAAATTTATTTGTAATTTCTCGTCTGTCGTCAAACCTCTCACTGACATGACGAGAAAAGGGACGGATTTTTCTAAGTGGTCGGACAAAGCTTGCCAAGCCTTTTCCTCTTTAAAAAGATGTTTTGCTTCGGCACCCGTTCTCATCCAACCAGATGTATCTCAGCCGTTCATTGTGGAGGTGGACGCGTCTGACGTAGGAGTGGGTGCTATATTGTCCCAGGGTCCGTCCCCTGGTAAATGGCATCCGTGCGCTTTCTTTTCTAAGAAATTGTCGTCCGCC
The DNA here is from genome assembly GCA_033576555.1 of Oophaga sylvatica. NCBI lineage: Eukaryota > Metazoa > Chordata > Amphibia > Anura > Dendrobatidae > Oophaga > Oophaga sylvatica. Next base: position 1,962,149 of record JARQOD010000002.1, read on the forward strand.
GAAAGGAATTATGATATCGGCAATAGGGAACTTTTGGCCATTAAATTGGCTTTTGAAGAATGGCGTCACTTTTTGGAGGGGGCAGTCCACCGGTCACCGTTATTACTGATCACAAGAACCTGCTGTATTTAGAATCCGCTAAGCGTCTGAATTCCAGACAAGCTCGATGGTCATTGTTTTTTACCAGGTTTAATTTTGTCGTCACTTATCGTCCGGGGTCTAAGAATGTAAAGGCTGATGCCTTGTCTCGCAGTTTCCCAGGGGCCGGGAAAACGGACGACCTGATTCCTATCCTTCAGGAGGGGGTGGTAGTGTCGGCTGTATGTTCTGAGCTTGAGGAGGAGGTGTTAGAGGCTCAGGGGGATGCCCCTGCAGGACCTCCAGGGAGACTGTTTGTCCCGAATCAGTTGAGACAAAAGGTTATTGAGGCACATCATAATTCTGCTTTAGCAGGACATCCAGGGAGTAAGGCTACTTTAGATCTCCTTTCCCGCCGATTTTGGTGGCCTAACGCTAATAAAGATGTTATAACTTTTGTCGCGTCCTGTGGGGTTTGTGCTCGCTCTAAAACTCCTCATACCCGTCCGTCTGGGACCCTTTTACCCTTGAAACTTCTGGAGCGTCCATGGACTCATTTATCTATGGACTTCATTACGGACCTTCCTCCGTCGTCTGGGAATACTGTCATACTGGTGGTTGTTGACAGGTTCAGTAAGATGGCACATTTCGTTGCTCTTCCTGCACTCCCTAATGCTAAAACTCTGGCGCAGGTGTTCATTAGGGAGATCGTGAGACTTCATGGGTTGCCTTCTGATGTGGTGTCAGATAGGGGGTCTCAGTTTGTGTCCAAATTTTGGAGGGCATTTTGTTTACGTCGGGGGATGCAATTGTCGTTTTCCTCGGCTTTTCATCCACAGACCAATGGTCAGACAGAGCGTCTGAATCAGAGTTTAGAGACATATCTCCGGTGTTTTGTATCGGAGAACCAGGTGGACTGGTCTTCTTTCTTGCCTCTGGCAGAGTTCGCTCTTAACAACAGGCGGAGCGAGTCCACTGGTAAGTCCCCGTTTTTTAGGGCATATGGTTTTCATCCCAGTTTTGTACTTTCAATGGGGGGGGTCCTTCTGGGGTTCCTGAGGAGGAGCGTTTCTCGTCGTCACTTGCTTCTGTATGGCGAGGTGTATTTAATAATTTGAGTACGATGGGGAACCGTTACAAACGTATGGCTGATAGGAGGAGAGTTTCTGGTCCAGATCTGAATGTGAACGATCTGGTATGGTTGTCTACCAGGAATATAAAACTTAAAGTGCCCTCCTGGAAACTGGGTCCCAGATTCATCGGGCCGTACAGGATCAGTTCCATAATTAATCCTGTGGCATTTCGTCTGGAACTTCCTTCTACGTTTAAAATTCATAATGTGTTCCACAAGTCATTACTTAAAAGGTATGTGGCACCAGTCATACCGTCACCTCTACCTCCTCCTCCAGTGTTGGTCAATGGTAATTTGGAATTTCAAGTATCAAAAATCATTGACTCTCGTCTGAATCGCCGGTCCCTTCAGTACTTGGTGCATTGGAAGGGGTATGGTCCGGAGGAGAGGACGTGGGTCCCTGCGTCTGATGTTAACGCAGATCGTTTGGTTCGGACCTTCCACAGAACTCACCCGGGCAGGCCTGGCCCTGAGGGTCCGGAGGCCCCTCGTAGAAGGGGGGGTACTGTCATGTGTGCATTGCCACGAAGATCGTCGCGGTTGCACATTTTGACTTCTCACAGCTGAGTTGCTGTTTCTTTGTGTTTGGCAGCTTGGGAGTTAATTCTGTCTGTGCTCGGTGCTGGGACTGGGTGCAGTTTCTCCCGGCTGCAATTGATTATTTGTTGATTGGTTTCCTTTAAATTCCTGGTTGTCTGCTTTGGGAGTTGCCAGTGAAATCCTTCATGCAGACCACAGATAGGAATGAATCTGTATAGACTTAAGTTGAGAGCTCCTTAGCTGTTTTAAGCTCAACTTGCTTAGAGTTTATTTCCCAGACCATTTATGTTCCTTCGGTGTTTGAGTGTGTATGCAAGAGAGTGCTATCCTGTCTGTCTTATATGTCTAATCTGTGTATTTAGCTGAGATCAGCTCATATCCCTTTGGTGGTAATCAGGATCCTTCTTAGGACTGATTACAGGGTTCAGGGTCTGACAGGAGACAGGGTTAGGCTGGAGACTTGGACCTCTGAACCATTATCAGTACCTCCAAGGTAAAGGGATTAGTTAGGACCCCAGTGTAGGGTCAGGTTAGACCCCGGTCCTCCTCTTTCCTGTTACAGCTCATCAAGTCCTCAAGATTAACCCTGAGTTCAACTATATTGTTCCTGCACATCTAGTCCTCAAGATTAACCCTAAAGTTCTGCAGAGATTGTGTCAGGTAAATCTATTTTATACTTACATTCTGATGTTGCTAAACTATATGTTGTATAGAGTGTGATTCCTGTATAAATAGTTTACTGACATTGTATTCATATCATTAGACAGCGTGACAGCCGGGTGTTGATGGAAGAGACTCGCACGAGAATCGTGCGAGTTTCTCGCAAGTGTGACCCCGGCCTAAGGCTGTACTGACCTAATGTATGTAAGTACATATGTAAACCTTGGCTATGAATGGTCACTAAGTGTATATGACAGTAGACCATACTCATTCTAAGGAGACACCCATTAAAGTGATTAACTCATTCCGGGTGTACCCACCTATTTTTCCTGCACCTGTGACATATTGTCTCTACTGTTTGTTTTTAGATCATGTTGTCAATAAAAGTATTAATATTTTATCTGGATTTTTCACCATATGTAAAGTGTATTCTTTGGAGTCTTATTTAATTTGTGATTTATGGTCATGTACATATAGAGGATAACGTTGGTGTATTTATGTTTAATATGAAGTGCTTCTAATCAGTGCAAGAGTAGGAGAAATCAGACACTGCGGTCCTCTGACTCCTATCTGTCATGGTAAACATGACATATTTCCAATATTATTCACAGTGGCCAACCTGCCGTAGAGTATGGATGGGATATATCACTTCCTCCCCTGTATCCCCTGGGTAGCGTCCCTCAGACCCTCCTGGCTCGTTTTGGCAGATGTTGATCAGCTGGGCCAGTAGACTGGCTATTGACATGAGGCCCTGGCCCTGAGGACACACTTTGGCCATGTGTGCAAGGCACCTGCATGTATAAGGGTCTTCTGGGATAGGTGGGCATATCGGGTCTCCAGCAGGGTCATTAGGCTGAAAACTTGTCGGCCAATCAGGCTTCTTGCTCTGTAGGGTCAGGCTTCCGTTCGGCTACCCACTCTCGTATTTATGGGACCATGTTCTCCATAAGTTGCTAAAGCATGATCACGTCTCAGAGGGCATCAGCAAAATGGGCATCCCTACCGTTGAGCCAGCGGTTGCAGTGTCGTCAGAGTGGACTGCCATTTTCTACATAGGAGACCCCCTGGCGAGACAATGCCCGGAACTTGGTACAATATCTCTTGGAGAGGATGGTAAAAAGGGCCAACAGGGTGTCTTAAATAGTTCCATAGTCTAGGCAGTCCCATGGCCCAAGCGACCTGACAGCATCCTGTGCCCGGCCATTCAAACAAATCCACAGGTATTTAGCCCAGTCAGCTGTGGGCACCTGGTGCATCAGCATCAGAGTCTAAAAATCTTGCAGATGTTTATTGACTTCGGTGTTGACCTCATTTAACACTGGCAAGTCTCTGTGTCTCTGTAGTGGAGAGGAGTTACTTGGTGGGGGACAACCATGAGGGTAGGGTCCAGTGCTGATGGTAGGGGTACTGGAACTCCCAAAACTGATTCAATAACACAAGCCTTTTCCCAACTTCATCCTTTCCCTATTTGAGGCTCCAGGTCCTAATGCAACCAACAACTTGTGGATTCGGGACTGAGTTGATTCCAGACCGCCACTGGATCCTACCTCTGGCAAGCAGTTTAATTCCTCTGGGTCCACATCAGCTGAGTTTTCATCATCCTCCATGATGTGCTGGGCATTCCAATGGACCAACTCCTGGATCAAATCTTACCGAATGTTTAAGGCCCGGTATAGCACAGCTCTTGTAGTTGCTGTTTTTTGTTACGGCTATATATCCACTCCAGTCCTCTTCTCAAGGGTGAGCTGGTGGTGTTAGACATGGTGGCATTGGAAACCGGCTGTGTATGCCTCACCTATGGTCTGCTGGGCCTGTATATATGCCTTCTTGGTTGTGGAGCCCTTGTATGGTGTCTACGAACACCAGTCCCCTGCAGCTCCCCTGGATCACCCGGGTTGAGTAGTATCCTACTACTGCCACCACATGTGGAGACACGAGGGTCAGTGGGTGCTCTTGTCCACTGGCCTGGTGGTCTTAAGAAAGACCACAAAGACCAGGGCTCATCCCACTGAACGCCCACACTCCTTTCCCATGGGCAGAATACCACTCAGACAACACAGGGTGAGGGTAAAACAGTGTGGCAATAATTTACTGAACTATCAACAGACAATAACTGTAAGGAAAAGGTTGTCGCCATTTTGTATAGGGCCTGTACCAGCCTCCATTTTGTCAGTTCACACAGCCACAGACTTTTAGCTACACAGGGCCTATTAGCATATTCAGTACGGCCAGCTTTGATGTCCACTATGAATCAATAGGCCTTTACATGCTAATTGGTTTAGGCCAGGGTCTGAATATGATGGTCAGTCGTATGGTAAATAGCTCCAGCTCAAGCCATTGTTTCCTGCCCCATATGAATTGCAGGCCAGTTAATATGCGTGCTTCAAAGCAAAAGGGGAGGGGCCTAGCAGGGTTAAAAGCTGTAGCCAAGAAGAGGCTGGTCTCTCATTCCATTTTCACACACAGAAGCACCAGGGACAGACTTGCCAAATGGAGCTGCAGCACATGCATTGGGGGCTGTCCAGCAACTGAAGACTTTCACCTGGGGAACGCAGAGCTCCATGCCTCCCCATGACCATACAACCCGGTAATATTGATCTATAGCTTATACCTTTAAGCCTTGTACATTATTGTTGTATTCTTACTCTGACTGCAAATCCATTGTAATTACGTTGTATAGCTTTACTGTATATTCCTGTAATTATCTAGTGCGCCCTTAAGGCAAATTAAACCATAAAATTAATCTTGGGCTGATGCTTTTACTCTGATCACGAATCTTAGAATACCCAGTGGGTAACAGGACACCTTCCCCGGCGGCCATTTGCTCTAGGTGCAGTTCTCTTACTGACCTGAGAGACAAAGGGGGGCGCCGGAGAGCTGTACCTGTGGAGTTACGTCCCATTGGTGACGTGGGAGGAAGGGGATCGTCCGTCACATTTGGTAGCGGTGGTGGTATCAGAAGCTGTGATACCCGGGCTACCGTGTGGCGGCCGGCTTAGTTCCTCACAAATTGGTGGCAGCGGTGGGATCAGAGTAATAGTGTGCGTGGGACCCCTACTCCCAGACACTAGAGACTACCAGCAGTACTTTCACTGCTGGGGTCTTAAGGTCAGCCCAGCACTAGACGGTCAGAGTGTAAATATAATAAGTTGTGTGCAAGGTCAGGGTTGCAGCTGTGTCAGTAACCAAAGGTTCCCAAGATGGCGGAAGGCACCAGGAGTAGGGCAAAGGGGGAGGCCAATGCTGTGGTCTATGAGGGGTTCGATACCGATGAGGGGGAGCTCAGCCAGGGCTCCCCAAGGAGCCCGACCCCCGTGCTCAGTCTCACAGCGGACTGTCCACCCCTGCCCGTCCCAGCCTGTCCAGGTCGGAGGCCCTTTTCCAAGCGGCTATGGCACAGCTCGAGGCTGGTAATGACGCCGCCTATGACAGACTTCTAGCAGCGGCAGAGAGAGCAGCGGAGCGGGAGCATACAGAACGCCGTGAAGCTGCGGAGCACCGGCACCGACTGGAGATGGCTCAGCACGGGCCCCCACTGGACGCACCAGGCCCACTGGAGACAAGGGCTTCCAAGGTCCGGGCGGAGGACTTTCCCTTGCTTGAAAAGGATGGAGACCTGGATTCCTTTTTGCTGGCTTTTGAGAGGACATGCTTCCAACATCATCTGGCCCCGGATCAGTGGGCAAGGTACCTGACCCCACGTTTGAGGGGTAAGTCCCTGGAAGTTTTGGGGGACCTACCTGCCGGGGAGGAGCAGGACTACAACAGCATCAAGCGGGCCCTGATCCAGCACTACAACCTCACCCCGGAGTCGTACCGCAGGAAGTTCAGGAGCCTGCAGCGGGGTTCAAAGGACACCTGGACCGACCATATGCGGGCCCTGTTGAGAGCTGCGGAGCACTGGACCTCGGGTCTAGAGCTCACTACCCGCCAGGAGGTCCAGGAACTGTTTGTCGTGGAGCAATTTTTGACCGGAAACCAAAGGGGGCTTCTGCTACAGCCGCCCTGGCAGACGAGTATGCCAACAACAGGGCGCCGGAGCCAAAGAAGCCTGCCAGCAGCACCTGGAGAGGGGGTAAGCCCAATCCTGCCCCAGCCCCATATCCAGCCCCCAGAGTGCAAGGGGTGTACCCCCTGCTGCCCTCTCCAGGCCAGGAACAGAACCCAGACGTTGCCATAATTGCAATCAGCCAGGACACTTTAAGGCTGCATGTCCCCAGCGCCAGAAGGCCCCATCCCTGTCCCAGAAACCGTCCACTGTTTTGTGTGTGGGAGGGGGTGGTGGGAGGTCCCTAGACAATTACCAACCCGTCACCATCGGCCGCTCAGCGGTCATGGGACTGCGGGACACAGGCGCTGAACGAACCCTGGTACGCCCTGAGGTGGTGTCCCCTCAAGACTTGGTACCTGGGAAAACCCTTTCCGTCTCCGGAATTGGAGGCGTTGAACCGGCGCTGCCCGTTGCCAAGGTGTATTTGGATTGGGGTGCCGGGAGGGGGATGCGGGAGGTGGGAGTAACGCCGAATATTCCTGCAAATGTGTTGCTTGGGACCGATTTGGGGCGGCTAGTGTCCCAGTATGTGGCCACTGAACCCCCAAGTACGGCTCCCCAAGAATGTCATGACTCTACTGTGAATGCTAATGTTAATGTATTGAATGTGCCTCCAACCGTGGAGGAGGGAGTGAAACCTGATGGCAAGCCATGCACTGACACTACACACACAGGGCTCACAGGGAGGACAGGTGAGGAGGCTGTAGGGGAGAGCTCAGAGGTGGAGGGAGGGGCTGCTATGAGCAGTGTAGGGCCCCTAAGTGAACCCAGCCTGCTGAGTCTAGGGCCCCTGCAGGAAGAGGAACAGGCCATGGGGGGAGAGGGTGTCCCGGGAGAGGAGCCACCTGGTAGGACCCCAGGTCAGGAGTTCCCCACATCCGGGATGTCAGGAAGTCAGGGAAGTCTGCCTGACCCGGCGACTTGGTCAGAGGATGAGGGAAAGCAGGCGCTACCCGTGGACTCAGCGGTCGTGGCCGCTGTTACCAGGAGTGGGAGCGCTGAAGCCCAAGGAGCCTCGCGGAGGTCCGACGGTTTCCCCATCTCTGACCAAGTGGCTGCTGAGTCAGACAGTAGCCAGGAGACAGATCCCGGGGAATTGACAGAGGACAGGGCAGTTTCATCAATTCTTGCCATATCTAGTCAGGGATTTCAGGCAGCGTTGGAAGCTGACCCTAGCCTGAAGACTCTCAAGGAATAGGCGGCACAGCCTCCCCTGGAGTCCGACCGCGAGCGAGTGGTCTGGGACCAGGGACGGCTGTACGGGTAACGGTCCAGCAGGGTTCACCGGAGGCGTGGCCCAGGGACCGACAGTTAGTGGTACCCCATCCGTTCAGGGCGGAATTGTTGGGGATCGCACACGAGATTCCAATGGCCGGACACCTAGGGATCACTAAAACCAGGGCCAGGCTAGCTCAGCATTTCTACTGGCCTGGAATGAGGACCGAGGTGATAGCCTACTGCCGTTCGTGTGACACCTGTCAGAGGGTGGGGAAGGCGGGGCCGCGCCCCAAAGCCCCACTGGTAACTCTGCCCATCATCGAAGAGCCTTTCTCGAGGGTGGCTGTGGATCTCATTGGACCTCTGTCCACTCCCAGCCGCTCCGGGAAATGCTTCATACTAACGGTAGTGGACTATGCCACCCGGTACCCGGAGGCGGTAGCTTTGTCGTCCATTCGGGCCGACAAAGTGGCCACTGCCTTACTGGAGATTTTCTCCAGAGTGGGGTTTCCCAAGGAAATGCTCACCGACCGAGGGACCCAGTTCATGTCGCAGCTGATGGAGTCTCTCTGTAAGCAGGTACAGGTGCAACATCTGGTGGCCAGCCCGTATCACCCACAGACCAATGGCTTGTGTGAGCGGTTCAATGGCACCTTAAAGCAGATGCTGAAGATGTTGGTCGACTCCCACGGGAGAGACTGGGAGCGGTATCTCCCACACCTGCTGTTTGCCTACCGGGAGGTCCCACAGGCCTCAACGGGGTTCTCCCCCTTTGAGCTCCTGTACGGGCGACGTGTGCGGGGGCCCCTTGCTCTGGTGAAGGAAGCATGGGAAGGGAAATTAGCCACCCCTGGAGTGTCGGTCATTGAGTATGTCGTGCGCTTCCGGGACCGAATGATGGCCTTGACGCGGCTGCTGCATGACAATATGGCCCAAGCTCAGGCTGACCAGAAGCGATGGTACGACCAGAATGCTTGTGAGCGGACCTACCAGGTGGGTCAAAAGGTGTGGGTACTGGTCCCGTACCCAAAAACAAGCTTCAGGCGGCCTGGGAGGGTCCATACCTCGTGCACGAGCAGCTCAACGCCGTCACCTACCTGGTCACCCTGGACCACGCCCGTGGTAGGAGGAAGGCCTTCCATGTGAACATGATGAAGGCCCACCATGAGCGGGAGGCTTATGCTCACCCAGTGTGCAACCTTCCAGAGGAAGGAGAGGACAGAGTCAGAAATCCTCGTGGATCTGCCACCCTAGCCAAAGAGAGGATGCTGTAGGGCGCACGGGGGAACACAGGAATGTGATACCCCTAGCGCCCTCAAAAGCAGGGAGGTGTAAGGAAAAGGTTGTCGCCATTTTGTATAGGGCCTGTACCAGCCTCCATTTTGTCAGTTCACACAGCCACAGACTTTTAGCTACACAGGGCCTATTAGCATATTCAGTACGGCCAGCTTTGATGTCCACTATGAATCAATAGGCCTTTACATGCTAATTGGTTTAGGCCAGGGTCTGAATAAGATGGTCAGTCGTATGGTAAATAGCTCAAGCTCAAGCCATTGTTTCCTGCCCCATATGAATTGCAGGCCAGTTAATATGCGTGCTTCAAAGCAAATGGGGAAGGGCCTAGCAGGGTTAAAAGCTGTAGCCAAGAAGAGGCTGGCCTCTCATTCCATTTTCACACACAGAAGCACCAGGGACAGACTTGCCAAATGGAGCTGCAGCACATGCATTGGGGGCTGTCCAGCAACTGAAGACTTTCACCTGGGGAACGCAGAGCTCCATGCCTCCCCATGACCATACAACCCGGTAATATTGATCTATAGCTTATACCTTTAAGCCTTGTACATTATTGTTGTATTCTTACTCTGACTGCAAATCCATTGTAATTACGTTGTATAGCTTTACTGTATATTCCTGTAATTATCTAGTGCGCCCTTAAGGCAAATTAAACCATAAAATTAATCTTGGGCTGATGCTTTTACTCTGATCACGAATCTTAGAATACCCAGTGGGTAACAGGACACCTTCCCCGGCGGCCATTTGCTCTAGGTGCAGTTCTCTTACTGACCTGAGAGACAAAGGGGGGCGCCGGAGAGCTGTACCTGTGGAGTTACGTCCCATTGGTGACGTGGGAGGAAGGGGATCGTCCGTCACATTTGGTAGCGGCGGTGGTATCAGAAGCTGTGATACCCAGGCTACCGTGTGGCGGCCGGCTTAGTTCCTCACAATAACATATAGAACAGTCCCAGCAAATACCCAAGATGGTGCAAATTACAGAATCCCACCCTTCTGCTGGCTCACCGACATTAGAGCATCTGTGTTGGAATATGTTTGGTGCAACAACTCCATTCCTGTCTATGAGTGTTAACTTGCTAAATTTATATGCTGTTCATAAAGTTAGAACAAAAAAAACTCCCATAGGCTCACACAGGGAGAGCATGTGACTGTATTTCCTGTTTTCCTGTGTCTGTGTATGAGAGAAGCAGCCTGCTGTAGATGATGCACAGATAGAGACACACAAATTATTTATTCCAGATCTATTAAGCTTATCATATAAAGAAGCTCTGTTGTCACATCGTTAGAGAGTATCCTGAATAATCCGCTGCCAACAGATTATGGGCCCAGAGTGACACAGAACCCCAGAGTAACACAGCAACAGAAGCCAAAAGCAAAAGCATCACAGAGCAACAGAGAAGATGTCCACTAGCAGCAATCCTGTCAAGTTCTCAGTGCAAGCCTCACTAACCAGAGCTACCAGTCCTGGTAATTCAAGGTGAAGATGCTGCTCATAAAAGAAGGTGCGTGGAAATATACTCAAAAACAGATGCCTCATTCATTACCAGATGATTGGCTAGAGAAGGATCAGAAAGCACAAAGCACGATCTCCCTCAGTGTAGATGATAATCAGATTGTGCATATATGCAAGTGTGCAACTGCAAAGGAGATGTGGGATGTGTTACAGAAAGTGCATGAAAGAGCAAATCTCAGCAATAAGCTTTGTCTCATGAGAAAGCTGTATCAGTCTAAGCTAAGTGATGGACAGAATATGCAGGACTATATAAGAAACACCCTAGAGATTGTGGAGCATCTCAGGGGTATTGGAGAAGAAATTAAAGATTTTCATGTTGCTGCACTTCTATTAAGTGGTCTTCCAGATAGTTATGATGCACTTGTGACTGCACTAGATGCACGGCCAGATGATGTGCTGACACTAGAGTATGTTAAAGGCAAACTTGTGGATGAATTCAAGAGAAAAAAAGCAGCATGTAAGCAGCAGTAATGAATCCAGAGCAGAAACAGCATTAAAGACACAGGATTTCCCTAAATATAAGAGCAATCTAAGAGAAACTCGTGAATGTTTTGTCTGTAAAAAGCCCGGCCCACTTTAAAACAGACTGCAGAATTTGGAAAGCAAGAATGAGTCAGCTTAAAAAGCAGAACAGTCATTAAAGGGTTAAAACAGCTGTAAAGGAAGATTCTGCATGTGTTGAAGCTGCATTTAATGCCAGTACAGGCCCATCTGCAAAGCATACAGTACATGGTGTACAGATTCTGGTGCAAGCAGTCATATGACAAATAACAAGGATTTCTTCACTGACCTTAATGAAAGCAAGTCAGAAAAGGTCACCTTAGCTAATGGTCACTATATGACTTCAGAAGGAATAGGAGATGGCTACCTCCACTGTCCAGTTTCCTCAGCACAAAGCAGAAAGATCCCAATAAAGGATGTTCTCTATGTTCCCAGCCTTGAAAGCAATCTTCTGTCAGTAAAGAAGCTCACGCAAAAGGCTAATGTAGTTACTTTTACAGATAACACCTGCATCATCTCAAAGAAGGGTCACACTCAAAGAAAGAGTGTACAGTGCTAGACAAGATCTGCATAAGAACTGTATCCATGTATGGCACAGACGTCTTGGGCACAGAGACCCAGAAGCAGTAAGGAAGCTGGCTCAATTTGCAAATGGTATTGAAATCAACCAGTGTAGCCAAATGATGAAGTGCTCTAGCTGTCTTAAAGGGAAAATGTCCAGAAAATCCTTTCCTAAAATAAGCACCACTAGATCTGGGCAGCCTCTGGATTTAATACATGCAAATGTATGTGGTCCAATGAGTGTTCAAATTCCTAGCAAGAAGAGATATTTTCTCACATTTATTGATGACTCCTCCAGATATACAGTCTTCCACCTGCTTCACAGTAAGGATGAAGTTCCACAGAAACTTGAAGAATATCTTGCTGTCATGTTTAACAGATTTGGAAGAATGCCAAAAGCCCTGAGTGCAGATAATGGAGCCAAATATACAAGTGGTAAGGTGAAAACCATTTTGATAAAGGATGGAATCGTGTTCCAGACTACCATTCCATACAACCAGAACAAAATGGCATTGCAGAGAGAATAGAACCGTACTCTTGTGAAAGTGGAAGAAGTATGTTGTTTGATGCAAATCTACCTACAACGTATTGGGGAGATGCCATCATGACAGCTTGCTATCTTCAAAACAAAGTGCCAGATAAAGCCACAAATAAAACTCCATATGAGCTATGGAACTGCGAGAATCCTAACCTGAAGCACCTCAGGATATGTGGAAGCAAAACGTTTGTGTATGTTCCCAAAGAAAAAAGTTCCAAGAGGGAATCACATGGAAAGCAAGGAGTCCTGGTGGGCTATAGCGAAACCCAAAAGGGATACAGAATCCTGCACCCAGAGACCAACACAGTAACAATCAGCGGAGATGTACTGATTGATGAAAACTCTGTATCGCTAAAATTCCATGAAGTTACTCCAGTTATTCAACCTAAGAAGCAAGAACAAGAATCTCAATCACCAATCCCAGACACCAAAACGGAAAACACTGAAGTGTGGATAAACTCTGAAGCCACCAAGGAAGACACAGAAGAACCAAGTCAACCTCCAGTCAGAAGATCAGAAAGGCCAAACAAAGGTATCCCAGCTATTTTTATATCACAATATCCTGATGCTAAGATATTATGCCTGGGAGATTTTAATATGATTCTTAATCTTTATTTGGATAGAATGAGTGCTGCAAATCCTCGGCCCAGCAGCCAGGACTCTACTGTGTTGGGCGCTTTTATAGCGGAGCTGGGCTGGATTGATTTATGGAGTCAACAGCATCCTTTTAAGAAAGAATTCTCCTGCTACACGTCGGCCGCCCGCTGTTTATCCAGAATTGATCGTGCATTTGGAAATAGTGCTGTATTATCACATCTACGTGAAATTGAGAACCTCCCTAGGGCAGTATCAGACCAGTCTCCATTGATGGTGTGCCTTCATCTGGATGGCTCTGGTAGACATAAGAGATTCCGTATACATCCATTTTGGCTGTCGCTTATAGGGGAGCAAGATAGAATAATAGACCAGCTAGATGTCTTAATAACAGACCATGCTGATTTCCCTGATAGGTTGGTGTTGTGGCATACGCTTAAGTCACATTTGAGGGGATGTGTTAAATCCACAATTTCGGATATTAAAAGGGAATCCTGTATTGGGAGGGAGGCTTGCTGAGGAGTGTAAATCATTGGAAGCCGAATATATTAATAACCCTTCTGATAATTCTTTTTATAAATGGTTCGGGAAGGGAGGGAATATCTGTTATGTTTACAGGAAAAAGCCCGGAGAAAACTGCTCTTCACTAAACAGACTTATTTTGAACTAGGTAACCAATCCAATAAATATTTGGCATCTATAGTCCAACAAAATCCAATGTCCCCTCCATTCTGTCCATTAACACGAGGGAGGGAACCCCGTTACTCCAGTCTGACCAAATTGCAAACAGGTTTGACGAGCACGTTAGAGAGTTGTATAATTCCCATTGAACCGTACTGTAGAGGAGATTGATGAGTATCTAGAGCAGATTGAATTTCCTAAACTTTCTTATGAGGACCAGGCATTCTCGGATAGGGATATCACTTTGGAGGAAATCCGGGAAGCAACCATGTCCCTTTCTAATGGAAACACTCCCGGACCTGATGGTATGCCCACGAGCTATAGAAAAGCTATCTAGCCGAGTAGATTACATAAATTCAGCAGGAGAGTAAATGATGAATGTGATAGGTGCCGGGAGGTGGGAGCGGATTTTTGGCATCTCATCTGGGATTGTAGAGTTATAAGTATATATTGGATGCAATTTTTACACTAGAAAGGATAATTGTGATACCAATCGAATGGAGTCCAGAGCTGCGTGTGTTGTGGACGAGGAGATGTGGACTCGTTATGATAGAATATTTCTCCGGGAGGTTCTGTTTATGGCCAGGAAGGCGATAGCTGAGGTGGATGGGGGGTGGCAGTCTCCTTCGATCAATCAGTGGAAGAAATTAGTAAACGATATAATTCCATATGAGAACATATTATACAGAAACAGAGGATGTCCCCAGAAGTTCCATAGAATTTGGGACATGTTGTGTGACTCCCCTTGACACACCTAGCCCCTGATGCCATAATTTACTCAACCGTGCGATATAATCCAGGAGGTATTTCTTTTTCAGTGCATGAACATCAAGCTTTATGTGGACTCAGGAATATTTGCTTATTCTAACCTGAATTGTTACAAGCTCAGAACCCTGATAAAGACCCTCCCGGCTGGTGCGACGCTGCGGACAATAATAAACCCTGATAAAGACCCTCCCAGCTGGTGCGATGCTGCGGAGAATAATAAACCCTGATAAAGACCCTCCCGGCTGGTGCGACGCTGCGGAGAATAATAAACCCTGATAAAGACCCAACCGGCTGGTGTGATGCTGCAGAGAATAATAAACCTGATAAATACCCTCCCGGCTGGTGCGATGCTGCGGAGAATAATAAACCCTGATAAAGATCCTCCCAGCTGGTGCGATGCTGCGGAGAATAATAAACCCTGATAAAGACCCTCCTGGCTGGTGCGATGCTGCGGAGAATAATCAACCCTGATAAAGACCCTCCCGGCTGGTGTGATGCTGCAGAGAATAATAAACCCTGATAAGGACCCTCCCGGCTGGTGTGATGCTGCAGAGAATAATAAACCTGATAAATACCCTCCCGGCTGGTGCGATGCTGCGGAGAATAATAAACCCTGATAAAGATCCTCCCAGCTGGTGCGATGCTGCGGAGAATAATAAACCCTGATAAAGACCCTCCTGGCTGGTGCGATGCTGCGGAGAATAATAAACCCTGATAAGGACCCTCCCGGCTGGTGCGATGCTGCGGAGAATAATCAACCCTGATAAAGACCCTTCCGGCTGGTGTGATGCTGCGGAGAATAATAAACCTGATAAGGACCCTCCCGGCTGGTGCGATGCTGCGGAGAATAATAAACCCTGATAAAGACCCTCCCGGCTGGTGCGATGCTGCAGAGAATAATAAACCCTGATAAAGACCCTCCCGGCTGGTGCGATGCTGCAGAGAATAATAAACCCTGATCAAGACCCTCCCGGCTGGTGCGATGCTGCGGAGAATAATAAACCTTGATAAAGACCCACCTGGCTGGTGCGATGCTGCGGAGAATAATAAACCCTGATAAAGACCCTCCCGTCTGGTGTGATGCTGCTGCGGAGAATAATAAACCCTGATAAAGACCCTCCCGGCTGGTGTGATGCTGCGGAGAATAATAAACCCTGATAAAGACCCTCCCGGCTGGTGCGATGCTGCGGAGAATAATAAACCCTGATAAATACCCTCCCGGCTGGTGCGATGCTGCGGAGAATAATAAACCCTGATAAAGACCCTCCCGGCTGGTGTGATGCTGCGGAGAATAATAAACCCTGATAAATACCCTCCCGGCTGGTGCGATGCTGCGGAGAATAATAAACCCTGATAAAGACCCTCCCGGCTGGTGTGATGCTGCGGAAAATAATAAACCCTGATAAAGACCCTCCCGGCTGGTGTGATGCTGCGGAGAATAATAAACCCTGATAAAGACCCTCCCGGCTGGTGCGATGCTGCGGAGACTAATAAACCCTGATAAAGACCCTCCCGGCTGGTGCGATGATGCGGAGAATAATAAACCCTGATAAAGACCCTCCCGGCTGGTGTGATGCTGCGGAGACTAATAAACCCTGATAAAGACCCTCCCGGCTGGTGCGATGCTGCGGAGACTAATAAACCCTGATAAAGACCCTCCCGGCTGGTGCGATGATGCGGAGAATGTTCAATGTTCTATTTCACTTGTTTTGTTTGCTGACTTTGTCATTGAAAGTCTGATTTTATAACTGATATTGTGGACGGTGATTAGATGGATTACTCGGATTTTACACTGCAATGTCACATGCTTGTTCTATTATTTTGTGGAATCTTTCAATAAAAAGACTTTAAGGCTGTGGTTCCACGGTCCGGAACCACAGCGCATTTGACGAAGCGGAAATTCCGCTCCGTCCTAAGCCCCGCCCCCTTTTTGACGGGCGTTCTTTCCGGATGTGTTCCGGACACCTCCGGAACACATCCGGAAAGAACGCAGGGCTACATAGCCCTGTGTTAAATTCCGTTGCGGCGACGCAGCGTCGCCGCAATACGCTAGGACATGCTGCGGTCTGAAAAGACGCGCTGCATGTCTGGATACGCAGGTCTTCCGCCTGCGTGTTGTTACGCATAGTGGAGACGGGATTTCTTGAAATCCCCTCCACTATGCTGTAACATCTGGACGCTGCGTGTTTGGCGCTGCGCCAACGCACAGCGCCAAACACGCAGCATTTCCTGAAGGAATCCTGATCATGGAAACTCACCCTAAAAAAAAAAAAAGTTATCCCAGCTAGGCGCCTTTCTTATATGGTCAGAACACTTCCTGAACCAGAGCCACAGTCATGGCAAGAGATGCAACAACTGCCTGTCCACGAGAAGCAGAAATGGATAAATGCTGCTAATGAAGAGATGGAGTCCCTTCACCAACTCCAGACATGGGAGCTTACTGAGCTACCACAAGGAAAAAGAGCTATCGGATGTAAGTGGGTCTTCAAAAACAAATATAAAAAATTAAAACTTGGCACTCAACTGAAGAGGATTGCGTGAAGAAAACCTTTAGTGCAGACCATACAACAAACAGAAACGTTTCGCTCTTCCAAAGACCTTCATCAGTCTTTTATAGTATAAAAAATAAAAAATGAAACAAACCAAATCATCCAATATATGAAAAAAAAATAACAAGAAAGAAAAACATGATATATCTCATCATAGTGGTATTTATACATATCGCTCTTTAGCAAAAGGGTTGATGGATAGGGAAAATAGGGGGGAACGAGGAAGGAAAGGAACGGGGTACGGGGGTACCTACCCGACTGCTAGTGGACTGAGGGTATTGTAGTTCTGAGCCTGAAATGTGTAAACAAACTATTTAAAAAAAAGGGACTATCTGAATTAGTTGTGGAAGAGTATCAGAAAATGATAGTACCTGAAAATGTATAACAGGCATTATCTGAGGAGGGTACACTGTATATGGCAGCCGAAGGAAGATAAATAATGAGGAGAAAATTATTAAGGACCTTAACCCCTTAGTGACAGAGCCATTTTGCAGCTTAATGACGGGGCCAATTTTTACAATTCTGACCACTGTCAATTTATGAGGTTATAACTCTGGAACGCTTTAACGAATCCCGCTGATTCTGAGATTGTTTTTTCGTGACTTATTGTACTTCACGTTAGTGGTAAAATTTCTTTGATATGACTTGTGTTTATGAAAAAAACAGAAATATGGCGAAAATTTTGAAAGTTTAACAATTTTCAAACTTTAAATTTTTATGCCCTTAAATCAGAGAGATATGTCACACAAATTTCTTAATAAATAACATTTCCCACATGTCTACTTTACATCAGCACAATTTTGGGAACAAAATTTTTTTTTGTTGCGAAGTTATAAGGGTTAAAAGTTGACCAGCGATTTCTCATTTTTACAACACCATTTTTATTTTAGGGACCACCTCACATTTGAAGTCACTTTGAGGGGTCTATATGATAGAAAATACCCAAAAGTGACACCATTATAAAAACTGCACCCCTCAAGGTGCTCAAAACCACATTCAAGAAGTTTATTAACCCTTTACGTGCTTCACAGGAACTGAAGCAATGTGGAAGGAAAAAATTAACATTTAACTTTTTTTGCAAAAACTTTACTTCAGAACCAATTTTTTTTTATTTTCACAAGTGTTAAAAGAAAAAATGAACCACAAAATTTGTTGTGCAATTTCTCCTGAATAAGCCGATACCCCATATGTGGGGGTAAACCACTTTTTGGGCGCACGGCAGAGGTCGCAAGGGAAGGAGCGACATTTTACTTTTTCAACGCAGAATTGGCTGGACGTCATGTCGCGTTTGTAGAGGCCCTGATGTGTCTAAACAGTGGAAACCCATCACAAGTGACCCCATTTTGGAAACTAGACCCCTAAGGAGCTTATCTAGATGTGTGGTGAGCACTTTGAACCCCCAAGTGCTTCACAGAAATTTATAAACGCAGAGCCGTGAAAATGAAAAATCATTTTTTTTCTCAAAAATGATTTTTTTTAGCCAGCTATTTTTTATTTTCCCAAGGGTAACAGGAGAAATTAGAATGCCAAAATTGGTGTGCAATTTGTCCTGAGTATGCTGTTACCCCATATGTTGGGGTAAACCACTGTTTGGGCGCACGGCAGGGCTCGGAAGGGAGGGAGCGCCATTTGACTTTTTGAACGCCACGTCGTGTTTGGAGACCCACTGATGTGTCTAAACAGTGGAAACCCCCCACAAGTGACCCCATTTTGGAAACTAGACCCCTTAAGGAACTTATCTAGATGTGTGGTGAGCACTTTGAACCCCCAAGTGTTTCACAGAAATTTATAAACGCAGAGCTGTGAAAATAAAAAATCATTTTTTTTCTCAAAAATGATTTTTTTAGCCAGCTATTTTTTATTTTTCCAAGGGTAACAGGAGAAGTTAGAACCCCAAAATTGGTGTGCAATTTGTCCTGAGTATGCTGTTACCCCATATGTTGGGGTAAACCACTGTTTGGGCGCACGGCAGGGCTCGGAAGGGAGGGAGCGCCATTTGACTTTTTGAACGCCACGTCGTGTTTGGAGACCCACTGATGTGTCTAAACAGTGGAAACCCCCACAAGTGACCCCATTTTGGAAACTAGACCCCTTAAGGAGCTTATCTAGATCTGTGGTGAGCACTTTGAACCCCCAAGTGTTTCACAGAAATTTATAAACGCAGAGCTGTGAAAATAAAAAATCATTTTTTTTCTCAAAAATGATTTTTTTAGCCAGCTATTTTTTATTTTCCCAAGGGTAACAGGAGAAATTAGAACCCCAAAATTGGTGTGCAATTTGTCCTGAGTACGCTGATACCCATATGTTGGGGTAAACCACTGTTTGGGCGAACGGCAGGGCACGGAAGGGAGGGAGCGCCATTTGACTTTTTGAACGCCACGTCGTGTTTGGAGACCCCCTGATGTGCCTAAATAGTGGAAATTCCTCAATTCTAGCTCCAACCCTAACCCCAACACACCCCTAACCCTAATCCCAACCTAAATCCCAACCCTAATTCCAACCCTAATTGTAACCCTAACCTTAATTGTAACCCTAACTCTAATTGTAACCCTAACCCTAATTTTAACCCTAACCTAATGTACCTAACTAATTGTAACCCTAACCCTAATTATAACCCTAATTATAACCCTAACCCTAAGGCTAGGTTCATTTTGCGTTTTACCAGCCCGTTCAACACATAGAGTTGACGGGCTGGTAACGGTATAGCATAACACAATCGCGTTATGCTATACCCGCTAGCGCAGAGGAATCAGTGATGATTCCTCTGCGCTAGCGGTAACGGAGCCCAGACGCTGCAGCCCGCGTCCGAGGCTCCGTCACTGAATGATGGCACGTCGCAAACGCATGCTGCTTTACGGCATTCGTCGCGATGCGCCCTCAAATGGGGGTGAATGGCAGCGTTAATAGACTGTGTTACACCGCGTTATACCGTGGTGTAACGCAGTCCGTCTAACGGACTGCCATAACGCAGTATGAACCCAGCCTAATCCTAACCCTAATTATAACCCTAACCCTAATTATAACCCTAACCCTAATGCTAACCCTAATGCTAACCCTAACCCTAATGCTAACCCTAACCCTAATTATAACCCTAACCCTAATTATAACCCTAACCCTAACGGAAAAATGAAAATAAATATAATTTCTATATTTCATTTTATGTCCCTAACTAAGGGGGTGATAAATGGGGGGGTTATGTACTGTTTTTTTTATTTTGATCACTGTGATAGTTTATCACAGTGATCAAAATGCACTTTCTGGAGAATGAATGAAAAAAAATTTGAATCTGCCGCCAAGCAGATCGGCGGGCGCACTGCGCATGCGCCCGCCATTTTTTTTTTCCAGGAAGAAGACCGGGAGGATCGGAGGCCAGGGGGACCTGCCGGAGGACATCGGCAGGTACAGGGGGGCTTCGGGGGGAGCTGGGGACCCTCATTTTCTCCCCACTGATGTGCGATCACATCAGAGGGGAGAAAAATAATTTTTTTTTTTTTTTTGCGGTCGCCGTTATGCTGTATAGCGGCGATCGCAAAACCGGGATAGGTGAATACCGACCCGGATCATGTTCTCTGGGGTCTCGGCTACCCCCGGTAGCTGAGACCCCAGAGAATATTGCCCATCCCCCCCAGCACATAGCGGCGGGCGCACTAAGCATGCGCCCGCCATTTTCTCCATAGCGGCGGCACCGGGGGACAATGTAGGGCCCGGGGGCCACATGCAGGGGATCGGGGGCCACATGACATCAGAGGACAGAGAAATTAAATGCCACAACTTTTTTTTGTTGTGATCGCCGTTATAGGGTTAATAACGGCGATCGCAACATCGGTGTCGGTAAAAACTGACCCGATTCATGTTCTCTGGAGAAAATGCGCCTCTGGGGGGCGCTATTCACTTTTTGCACAGCGCCGTTAATTAACGGCGCTGTGGTTTAAGTACCCTTAATGACCGCCGTTAAAAGGCGTATCGGCGGTCGTTAAGGGGTTAATCGAGGAGACCAAAATGCAGGGTAATAAAAGAGCTTCTAAATGACTGATTTATTCCTGATCTACTGAGCTTATCATACATTGTTCCTGAATAAAGAAGCTCCGTTGTCACATGCTTGGAGAGTATCGACAGCGACTTCAGGGCTTCAAGAGCCCACTACCCCCACCAGTGGCACCCCGCTTCTGACGGGCACCCACAGAGAGGAGGTAACGAGAAGCTCACCGAGTGCAGTGAGGTGTGTGATCAGCTGATACGATAATAATAATAATAATCTTTATTTATATGGCGCCATCATATTCCGCAGCGCTTTACAGTTTAACAGTTTCAAAACACAAGTCATAAGTAACAACGTTAACAATACAATAATTAAAGCAAAATCAGCCGCCCCTGCTGGTGAGAGCTTACAATCTACAATGAGGTGTGGGAGATACAAAGTACAGGTGTTTATATACAATGGTGCATTTACAATGATGTTCCAGCCATCTTGAGTGAGGGATGGATGGAGATAGTGAATGGGCTACACACACACACTTAAACATAGAATGACTTTGATTAGTGAATGTGATAGGCCGCTCTGAACAAATGTGTTTTGAGGGAGCGCCTGAAACCATGCAAATTGTGGATAGTCCTAATTTCTTGGGGTAGAGCATTCCAGAGGATTGGCGCAGCGCGGGAGAAGTCTTGGAGTCGGGAGTGGGAGGTACGGATTAGTGCAGAGGTTAGTCGAAAGTCGTTTGCAGAGCACAGCAGTCGGTTAGGCCGATAGATAGTGTGTAGCCCTGGTATGTAAGGCACACATTATCCGGGAGGATGAGTGGAGAGGTAACGGTTAAGGCTCGACATCACTCATATACATTTCAGACACACCCAGCAGGGGTGTATAGGGGAGTGTCCTGTAGCACAGTGCAGTCTGAAAGTTCTCCTGTGAGCGTGCAGAGAGTCGGGACTGGTGCCTTTTGGAGAGCCGAGATCTCCTGTCAACACAGGGAGACGGTAGAAAAGTGGAGGCTAGTACGGATGATCGAATATTATCCTAGCCTAGTCAGTGCTGATATTAAGAGCGCGAGCAGGGCGAAGGGCGCAGTGGAAAGAATTATAGAAGTGCTTGAAGGATTGGACTATCCTGCATTAGTCACCGGTCACTGGGGACCGAAGTGTCGCTACAGCTTCAAGCGTAGTGATAGAATAGCCAGAGGTTCGCTGGACTTCAAGTCACAGGAACAAGCCCTGTTGTCAGTACGAAACCGGGGTCAGGTAGAACAAGAACTTTGAGTCAGTGCACGACAAGAGAAGGAACTTAGTTCTATCCATTAGAAGACTCGACCACCATGCTGACCGGGCAGTACAGCTACAGAATTAGCTGGAGTTTTTGAGTGAACTTAGCTTCATGCAAGTTGGACTCGTTACATTGAAAGTTAAGGAGGCCTCTAACCTGCTCAGCCGTTACCTTGAAACGCATCCTCCATCCACCCCAACAGCTTCCCGGGACCTGCCTTATCATCTTGGAAAGTAAAAGGTATGGAAAGAAGCTTTAATGTGTGAGACTGTGTCATTTAACTGCACACCTTCACGACATCATAATCACTATAGACCCTGAGGGAAGACTCCCACCTGTAGGGGACCCGACATCTAGCTGCCACACCATCCCCTCAGAGATCTACAGCAGCGCTGGTCTTAGTGATCAGAAAACTACAGGTGGCGTCACGAACTGTTATATACAAGTCCCCTGTAAATAACCCCCCCCCAACATACGCCTGACCGCCAGGGCCACAGACCGAGCCACCGCTACCTGTGACAACCCCATAGACTTCCATGGGCTCGGCTCTGGGTACCCCATTGCCCTGGTAACCCACAATTGTGGTGCGGGTCACGACAAAACTTGGCGTCACGAACAGGATCCGAAACTTGCAGCATTGCGAGCCCTGTGTGCCTGTGGAGTGCTTTGTGAAAAAGACTGTTGCTGTTGTTTGGCGCCAAATACCGCCATATTTGCCACCATATTCGCACCCTAAGGCGCTGGAGAAGAAGGTGGGCGTACCTGAAAGAGCGCGCAAAGTCTTGGACACGCCCCCGGCTCTGACTCAGCGGCAGGTCCTGCGACAGGAAGTGGACGCTCTGACATCAGAGCACCTGCGACGAAGGTCCTGTCCCCACCGCTGTGCCTGTGGAATAGCAGCTTCTGAAACCGGTAGGCTCCGTTTAACCAAGGGGGCGCTAATATGTCACAACAACCGGCCGACAGTGCGGCCCCAGCCGGAGGCCCCGACCCCGCACCGCGTGGCATTGTAGCGCCGGATGGGGGCGCAGGCCCCGCACCCAGTCCGGTAGTCCCGATCATGCCACCAACGCTCCCATATATGCCTGGGGCGAAATGGCTTCCCCAGTACAGCGGTGAGCCAGGCACATTAGCAGGCTTCAAGCGGAAGTTATGCAGCATCCTAGAAATGTACTCCATGCCTGAGAGACAAAAAGCTGCTGTGCTGATAGGGCAGCTAACTGGCGCTGCTGAGAGGGAAGTGGAGACTTGGGATACCGTTGATCAGGAGTCGGTACCTGCGATCCTCTTTAAGCTACATGCCATGTTTGAAAACCGCACAGAAACGGATCTCCGGATGGCCTTCTACCACTGTTCACAACAGCCAGGTGACAGCATCAGGGACTACGCTTGCCGACTACGAGGAGCCCTGAGAGCCTTAAGCAGATTAATAATTTAAATGCTATCGACGAAAATAAGATGCTGAAAGAACAATTTGTACAGGGATTGAGATCCCAAGAGGAGCGCAGAACTGTAAACTGGTGGTCCTTAGATCATCCTGATGCTACCTTTGATGCCCTAAAGGACATGGCAATAAAAGGGCTGCGACCCCTGGGCAAACCTGAGGTGTCAACCCAACATCACCAGGGTGAAGTCACTCTGGAACAGGCAGTACCCCCCTTTTCCCCGCTAGTGGCAGAAGCCAAAACGCAGGTGACACCCCCTAGTGAATTGGACTGTCTGCGCTCAGAGGTGCGCCAGCTGACTAAAAATCTGGCTGCTGTGATGAGTGCCCTGCAGCTGCGGAAAGAGGAAGAAGGGAAGATCTTATTAGCTGACTGCCCAGAAGACGTCCCGTGGATGAACCGGAGAAGAAGGAAGACGTCGCCCCCCCGGAGGAGGACAACGCCACCCCCAGGAGCGACCTCTGATCAACACCCTCCTCGTCGGGAGATCACCTGTTACCGTTGCAACCGGAAAGGTCATATGTCTCCACAGTGTCCTTTAAACGGGCAGAACCTGGGTCCGAGGGCCAACACCCAGGAGGAGATCCGTCAGGCCCCTTAGATTGGAACCGCAGGTATGTGGGTGGACGACCCTACCTGTCTATCATTCTAGATGGTATTGCAGTTCCGGCATTGTTAGACACTGGGTCTCAGGTGACCCTAATACCTGATGCCCTATATACTAAGTTCTGGTCAATGGACAGTCTTAAACCCCCGAGCCCTGACTTTACCGTGTATGCTTCTAATGGTCTTCCTGTAGAAGTACTCGGGACAAAATGTGTGGATGTGAAAGTGGGCAGAGAGGAGTTGAAAGACCAGGGGCTTCTAGTAGTAAAGACTGTAAATGAAGAGAACGGTTTAAATATAATTTTGGGTACTAACATTATCAGTAACTGTCTGGGAGAAGTTGTGTTCTTACTCCAACAGCTCGCTGAAATTGCCAGACCAAGGCAGAAGGGAGTGATCCAGAGAGAGATCCGGGCCCTGATGTGTCAGCAGCAAGCGAAGCTTACAGACGGCGAAATTGGTAATGTACGGGTCACTGACTCGAATCCCATTGTGATACCCCCAATGAGTGAAATGATAATCTGGTGCAGGGCAGCCATAGGTCTGAGAGGACAGAACTACCAAGCTGTAGTAGAACCCCACCATTCAGAACATAGACCTACACTTATGACTGCTAGAGGAGTAGTAGAAGTGGTGAATGGGAGAGTACCGGTACGGCTTCTCAACTGGGGAGATGATGAGGTAAACTTACCCCGTTATGCAACCATTGCTAAACTACATGCTGTCGACAATAATTCTATTCTCCCGGCTGAGTCCTTAGACTCCCGCCAAATAGCGGAGGACAATGACCCGGCAACCCAGGTGGCAGAATGGTGTCAGCAACTCCATGTTGGGACGGACACCACTCCCGCTCACCAGAAGCAAGGGGTATTACGGGTGGTACAAGAGTACGCCCAAGTGTTTAGCAAGCACCCACTTGATTTTGGGATAATTAAGGGAGTACAACATCATATCCCTACAGGCAGTCATCCTCCCATCAAGGAGCGGTACAGGCCTATACCCCCAGCCCATTATCAGAAGGCTAAAGAAATGTTGCGAGATATGAAAGAAGCCGGAGTAATCAGGGATAGTTGTAGTCCCTGGGCAGCACCTCTAGTCCTGGTTAGAAAAAAAGATGGTAGCTTGAGAATGTGTGTGGATTACAGGCAGGTGAACCGCATAACACATAAGGACGCATACCCGTTACCACGTATAGAGGAATCATTAGCTGCTCTGAAAACGGCTAACTACTTTTCTACCCTCGATCTGACTAGTGGGTACTGGCAAGTGGCTGTGGCTGAGGAGGATCGTGAGAAAACGGCTTTCACCACCCCAATGGGGCTCTGTGAGTTCGACAGAATGCCGTTTGGGCTCAGCAGTGCCCCAGGAACATTTCAGAGAGTGATGGAGAACTGCCTGGGACATCTCAATTTTGAAACCGTGCTGCTATACCTAGACGACGTCATCGTGTACTCCAAGACATATGAGGACCATCTGAAGCACCTGGCAGAAGTATTTGAGTCCCTGTCCAGGTACGGGATGAAGTTGAAACCCTCAAAATGCCATCTACTCAAACAGAAGGTACAATACTTGGGGCACATCGTCAGTTCGGAAGGAGTAGCGCCGGACCCAGAGAAAGTCACTGCTATCCAGAAGTGGCCGGAGCCGAAGAACCTCAAGGAAGTGCGACAGTTCCTGGGACTCACGGGTTACTACAGAAGGTTCGTGAAAGATTACACGAAGAAGGCAGCCCCTTTACAGGACCTCCTAGTAGGACAATCCCTAAAGAGCAGAAACCCTCCCTTTAATTGGGGTAAGGAACAGGCTGAAGCATTCCAAAAGATGAAAGAGATCCTTACAGGCGATGAGATCTTGACCTATCCTGATTACAGCCAACCGTTCCTGCTGTACACCGATGCAAGTAATGAAGGTTTAGGAGCAGTTCTCAGTCAGAAGCAGAATGGCCAAGAAAAAGTCATCGCATATGCCAGCAGAAAACTCAGGCCAACTGAGAGGAATCCGGAAAATTATAGCAGCTTCAAGCTGGAGTTTCTGGCGCTGGTCTGGGCCATTACTGAAAGATTTAAGCACTATCTGGCCTCCAACCAGTTCACTGCGTTTACAGACAACAACCCCTTAACGCACCTGGACACAGCCAAGCTGGGCGCCATGGAGCAGCGTTGGATGGCTCGGTTGTCCAATTA
This sequence comes from Oophaga sylvatica, assembly GCA_033576555.1. Taxonomy (NCBI): domain Eukaryota; kingdom Metazoa; phylum Chordata; class Amphibia; order Anura; family Dendrobatidae; genus Oophaga; species Oophaga sylvatica. Next base: position 1,988,320 of record JARQOD010000002.1, read on the forward strand.
CCAGTTTACCATCAAGTACCGGGCAGGCCGAAAGAATGCTAATGCTGACGCATTGTCCCGAATGCCGCATGAATCTGACACGGAAGAAGAATCGGACGACCTGGAAGAAATTGAGCTACCTGCGTTCCATCGAAATGGGATAGTCCACGAGCAGCGAGTCTACAGAAAGCAGTATGGTGCAACGTTAAATCCCTTACCCCATCACAGCTGGAAAGAGACTCAGGACAGCGATCCAGTGGTCAGCCGTATCAAGGAGTTGTTAAGACAGGAAGGTTCCTCCTTGGAAAAAGATGCACCTATGTCAGCAAAGCTCCTGTGGAACGAGAGAAGCCGGTTGTTCCTATACCATGAGAAGTTGTGCAGGAGATACGTCAACCCCAGGACCCATGAGATGGTCTGGCAGATAGTGGTCCCCAAGGCAGACGTCCAAATGGTGTTGGAAGCATACCACGATCAAGCAGGACACTTTGGCTGGAGAAAGCTGGAGACCCTGTTGAGGTGCCGGTTCTACTGGGTAGGGATGTGCAGCTCCATCGAGAGGTGGTGTCGGAACTGTGGACCCTGTGGTCTCAGAAGAAAGGACTACGGTAGTCAGAAGGCACCCCTGCAGCCTATCCGGACGACTCGCCCCTTGGAGATTGTGGCCTTGGACCACGTCAAATTGTCGCCAAGTAGATCTGGATACTCATACGCCTTGACCATGGTGGACCATTACTCTAGATTTTTGGTGGTTGTTCCAGTTAAGGATCAGACAGCAGTGACGGCAGCAAGAACCTTTCAAGCAAGCTTCTGCAGACCGCATGGGTATCCGGAGCAAGTATTAACTGATCAAGGACCTGCTTTTGAGGCTGACCTATTCAAGGAATTCTGTCACATGTATGGGTGTAAGAAAATTAGAACAACACCATACCATCCTCAAACCAACGGCCTTTGCGAGAAAATGAACCACATTGTCCTTGATTTGTTGAAATCCATACCGTTGGAAGACAGAAATCGGTGGCCGGACGTACTACCTGATTTGGTTGACTTGTATAACCATATACCTGTAAGTTCCACTAACTGCACTCCAGCCTATCTTATGAGAGCAAGGCCCGGAAGACTACCAATGGATTTAGAACTTGGAGTGGTAGAACCGGAGGCAGATGACGCCGTTGAAAACTGGGACATCAATCGGCAAGAGCAATACAGACGAGTGCAAGTCTGTGTAGAAGAAAGTCTCAACAAGACACGGGAAAAACAGGAAGATATTTACAACAGGAATGCTCCTGCCAAGCCTTTGATGCCTGGAGAAGTGGTATTGAAAAGAAAAAGGAAGATGCACAAATTGGACAACCAGTGGGAACAAGAACCCTATGTCGTACAAGACTCCAAATATGACAACAGAAAAGTTTGTATCATCAGTAAGGACGGAGGAAGAACAATATCCACTGTGTCCAGAGACCATTTGAAATTGTGTCCAGAAACCTTAAAACTTCGTGAAGAGAACCCTGTCGTCAATCGAGAAGAAAGAAAAGAAGAGGTCATACACACGGATCTGGGAGATTTCCCTGCGGATTGGCCCAGACTGGGAGATGCTGTAATCATTCCGGTGTTGCAGTTTTATCAGCCACAAGAGGAAGTTCTACCTCCAGTTGTGCCCATGGTGCCAGTTGAGCCAGTTCAGGAGTTACCTATTCCAGTAACACCCCAGCCTACAGAATCTCAAGAAGGACCATCAGAAGCAGCGCCCCATGCTATGGGATCCCCTGGTGAAGCTGACTCACACCGCCCAGCCATCAGTACGCTTGCCAGATCCATAGAAAGATTGAGACAGTTCTATAGTTTGCCGTTACGCAGAGCAGGTAGATCACAGACTAATATACCTGAAGCTACTCCACGTAGATCAGAGCGAACCACGAAAGGGAAGATACCTATTCGATATCAACAGTAATTCTAGCAAAATAATGTAATTTAACCCAAAAAAGTTTACCTTATGTGAATATTGTAAAAAGTATTGTTATGGTATTGTGCATTACTAAATAGGAGGAATAATGGACTTCGAGGCTGTGGACTATGTCAGCCCCAGAACTGATAATGTATATAGTTGCACTTTATGCATTCTCGTGGTTCTATATCCAACTGTAACAATTACCTCTGAACATAAAACCCGTGTGGTGTGGCACTGAGCGAGGTCTGCAGCCAGATGTCCTGCAGCCCACCCAGGACCCACGTTGAAGGTTTGGTGCGGGTCCTTCACAAGAATACTGTTTGATATGACATATTTATTGAAAGTATGTTTTTGTATTTTTCTATGTCCATTGTACATAATGCAACGTTTAAGAATTTCTCACCTCCCTGCTGGGAAGAGTTTGATGTTAAATGTTTATTGTTAATGCAAAACAAAATGTCTTTCTTTTTATATTTCACAGCCCGGGAGTGCTGTATTTTACCAAGGGGAATGTGTAGCCCTGGTATGTAAGGCACACATTATCCGGGAGGATGAGTGGAGAGGTAACGGTTAAGGCTCGACATCACTCATATACATTTCAGACACACCCAGCAGGGGTGTATAGGGGAGTGTCCTGTAGCACAGTGCAGTCTGAAAGTTCTCCTGTGAGCGTGCAGAGAGTCGGGACTGGTGCCTTTTGGAGAGCCGAGATCTCCTGTCAACACAGGGAGACGGTACAAAAGTGGAGGCTAGTACGGATGATCGAATATTATCCTAGTCTAGTCAGTGCTGATATTAAGAGCGCGAGCAGGGCGAAGGGCGCAGTGGAAAGAATTATAGAAGTGCTTGAAGGATTGGACTATCCTGCATTAGTCACCGGTCACTGGGGACCGAAGTGTCGCTACAGCTTCAAGCGTAGTGATAGAATAGCCAGAGGTTCGCTGGACTTCAAGTCACAGGAACAAGCCCTGTTGTCAGTACGAAACCGGGGTCAGGTAGAACAAGAACTTTGAGTCAGTGCACGACAAGAGAAGGAACTTAGTTCTATCCATTAGAAGACTCGACCACCATGCTGACCGGGCAGTACAGCTACAGAATTAGCTGGAGTTTTTGAGTGAACTTAGCTTCATGCAAGTTGGACTCGTTACATTGAAAGTTAAGGAGGCCTCTAACCTGCTCAGCCGTTACCTTGAAACACATCCTCCATCCACCCCAACAGCTTCCGGGACCTGCCTTATCATCTTGGAAAGTAAAAGGTATGGAAAGAAGCTTTAATGTGTGAGACTGTGTCATTTAACTGCACACCTTCACGACATCATAATCACTATAGACCCTGAGGGAAGAGTCCCACCTGTAGGGGACCCGACATCTAGCTGCCACACCATCCCCTCAGAGATCTACAGCAGCGCTGGTCTTAGTGATCAGAAAACTACAGGTGGCGTCACGAACTGTTATATACAAGTCCCCTGTAAATAACCCCCCCAAACATACGCCTGACCGCCAGGGCCACAGACCGAACCACCGCTACCTGTGACAACCCCATAGACTTCCATGGGCTCGGCTCTGGGTACCCCATTGCCCTGGTAACCCACAATTGTGGTGCGGGTCACGACAATAGAAATGAGGGAGGAGATGTAGGGGGGCTGCACTGTGGAGAGGACGGGCAGGGTGATAGATAGAAATGAGGGAGGAGATGTAGGGGGGTGCTGCACTGTGGAGAGGACGGGCAGGTGATAGATAGAAATGAGGGAGGAGATGTAGGGGGTGCTGCACTGTGGAGAGGACGGGCAGGTGATAGATAGAAATGAGGGAGGAGATGTAGGGGGGCCGCACTGTGGAGAGGACAGGCAGGTGATAGATAGAAATGGAGAATGTAGGGGCGCATGTGGAGAGATGGCATGTAGAATGAAGGAGGAGATGTAGGGGGGCCGCACTGTGGAGAGGACGGGCAGGTGATAGATAGAAATGAGGGAGGAGATGTAGGGGGTGCGCACTGTGGAAAGGACGGGCAGGTGATAGATAGAAATGAGGGAGGAGATGTAGGGGGGTGCTGCACTGTGGAGAGGACGGGCAGGGTGATAGATAGAAATGAGGGAGGAGATGTAGGGGTGCTGCACTGTGGAGAGGACGGGCAGGGTGTGATAGAAATGAGGGAGGAGATGTAGGGGTGCTGCACTGTGGAGAGGACGGGCAGGGTGATAGATAGAATGAGGGAGGAGATGTAGGGGGTGCTGCACTGTGGAGAGGACGGGCAGGTGATAGATAGAAATGAGGGAGGAGATGTAGGGGGGCTGCACTGTGGAGGACGGGCAGGTGATAGATAGAAATGAGGGAGGAGATGTAGGGGGTGCTGCACTGTGGAGAGGACGGGCAGGTGATAGATAGAAATGAGGGAGGAGATGTAGGGGGGCGCACTGTGGAGAGGACAGGCAGGTGATAGATAGAAATGAGGGAGGAGATGTAGGGGGTGCTGCACTGTGGAGAGGACGGGCAGGGTGATAGATAGAAATGAGGGAGGAGATGTAGGGGTGCTGCACTGTGGAGAGGACGGGCAGGGTGATAGATAGAAATGAGGGAGGAGATGTAGGGGGGTGCTGCACTGTGGAGAGGACGGGCAGGGTGATAGATAGAAATGAGGGAGGAGATGTAGGGGTGCTGCACTGTGGAGAGGACGGGCAGGGTGATAGATAGAAATGAGGGAGGAGATGTAGGGGGGTGCTGCACTGTGGAGAGGACGGGCAGGTGATAGATAGAAATGAGGGAGGAGATGTAGGGGGGTGCTGCACTGTGGAGAGGACGGGCAGGTGATAGATAGAAATGAGGGAGGAGATGTAGGGGGGTGCTGCACTGTGGAGAGGACGGGTAGGGTGATAGAAATGAGGGAGGAGATGTAGGGGGGTGCTGCACTGTGGAGAGGATGGGTAGGTGATAGATAGAAATGAGGGAGGAGATGTAGGGGGGTGCCGCACTGTGGAGAGGATGGGTAGGTGATAGATAGAAATGAGGGAGGAGATGTAGGAGGTGCTGCACTGTGGATAGGACGGGCAGGTGATAGATAGAAATGAGGGAGGAGATGTAGGGGGGCCGCACTGTGGAGAGGACGGGCAGGTGATAGATAGAAATGAGGGAGGAGATGTAGGGGGGCGCACTGTGGAGAGGACGGGCAGGGTGATAGATAGAAATGAGGGAGGAGATGTAGGGGGTGCTGCACTGTGAGAGGACGGGCAGGGTGATAGAAATGAGGGAGGAGATGTAGGGGGGTGCTGCACTGTGAAGAGGATGGGTAGGGTGATAGATAGAAATGAGGAGGAGATGTAGGGGGTGCTGCACTGTGGAGAGGACGGGTAGGTGATAGATAGAAATGAGGGAGGAGATGTAGGGGGGGCTGCACTGTGGAGAGGACGGGCAGGTGATAGATAGAAATGAGGAGGAGATGTAGGGGGCTGCACTGTGGAGAGGACGGGTAGGTGATAGATAGAAATGAGGAGGAGATGTAGGGGGTGCTGCAGTGTGGAGAGCTTTGTGGGTGAGAACAAGTACTTTGAATTGGATCCTATAATGAATGGGCAGCCAGTGTAAGGACTGGCGAAGAGCGGACGCGTCCGAGTACCGATTAGCCAGATGGATGACCCTGGCTGCTGCATTAAGGATGGACTGGAGAGGGGATAGTCGAGTAATGGGGAGGCCAAGTAATAGTGCGTTGCAGTAGTCCAGGCGGGAGTGGATCAATGCTACAGTGAGGGTTTTTGTTGTTTCCATGGTGAGAAAAGGGCGGATTCTAGAGATGTTCTTTAGGTGTAGGCAGCAAGAGCGGGCAAGAGATTGTATATGGGAGGTGAAGGAGAGATTGGTGTCAAACATAACACCAGACAGCGAGCCTGCTGCCGGGGTGTTATTATGGTGCCGCCCACGGAGAGGGAAATGTCAGATTTAGGGAGGTTAGTAGACGGCGGGAGCAGAAGAAGTTCAGTTTTGGAGAGGTTAAGTTTCAGATAGAGAGCGGACATGATGTTGGAGACTGCGGACAGACAGTCGGTGGCGTTCTGTAGTACAGCGGGGGTAAGGTCGGGGGATGACGTGTATAGTTGTGTGTCATCAGCATAAAGATGGTACTGAAATCTGCTGATGGTCTGTCCAATTGGGGCCGTGTAGAGAGAGAAGAGAAGGGGGCCAAGGACTGAGCCCTGGGGTACACCGACAGTGAGAGGAAGAGGAGATGACGTGGAGCCAGAGAACGAAACACTGAAGGAGCGGTCAGAAAGATAGGAGGAGAACCAGGAGAGAACAGTGTCCTTAATACCTAGTGACCGGAGCCTAGACAGTAGGAGACGGTGGTCAACTGTGTCGAAAGCTCCAGAAAGGTCGAGAAGAATGAGCAGAGAGTGGTCACCGTTACGTTTTGCTGTAAGAAGGTCATTGGTCACTTTGATGAGTGCAGTTTCGGTCGAATGTAGGGGGCGGAAGCAGGACTGTGAAGGGTCTAAAAGGGAGTAAGTGGAGAGGTAACGGGTGAGGCGGGAGTAGACTAGGCGCTCCAAAAGTTTAGAGATGAAGGGGAGATTGGAGACTGGTCTGTAGTTGTTTGTGCAGGAAGGGTCGAGAGCGGGTTTCTTTAGTAGTGGAGTAATGATGGAGTGTTTGAAGGAGGATGGGAAAATGCCAGAGAGTGAGAGATTAAAGATTTTAGTTAGGTGAGTTGTGACAACTGGAGAGAGAGACTGGAGGAGATGTGAGGGAATGGGGTCGGTAGTGCATGTGTGTCGACCCGCACCACAATTGTGGGTTACCAGGGATATGGGTACTCGGAGCCGAGCCTGTAGATTTCTATAGGGAATGTCACTGGTAGCGTGGCTCGTTCCGTGTCCCTGGCGGCCAGGCGTTAAAGGGGTTTATTTACAGGGGATTTGGTAGATAACAGTTTGTGACGCCACCTGTAGTTTTCTAGTCACTAAGACCAGCGCTGCTGTAGATCTCTGAGGGGATGTTATGGCAGCTAGATGACGGGTCCCCCACAGGTGGGACTGGTCCCTCAAAGTCTATGGTATTAATGATGTAGGGTGCAGATAAATGAATCAGTCTCACACCATCCAGTGTCTTTCCATACCTTTTACTTGTCAGATGATAAGGCAGGTCCCAGGGAGGCTGTTGGGGTGGAGGATGTGCTTCGAGATAACAGCTGAACAGGTTAGAGGCCTCCTTTACTTCCACGATGATGAGTCCAACTAGCATAGAGCTAAGTTCACTCCGAATACTCCAGCTAACTCCATAGCTGTACTGCCCGGTCAGTTTTGTGATGAAGCCTTCTTTTGAGAGAGCTGGTTGCTTACTGTTGTCCTGCAGAACTCAGAGTTCCCACTCTCCCTGACCCCTGTTACGTACCGACACTCCAAGGGCTGCTTTCCGCGACCTAAGGTCCAGTAAGACTCTGGTTTTCCTGTCACTACGCCTGAAGCTGTAGCGACGCTTCGGTCTCCAGTGACTAATGCGGGATAGTCCAATCCTTAAGGCACTTCTAGAATTCTTTCTACTGCGCCCTTCGGCCTGCTCGCACTCTTAATATCAGCACTGACTAGGCTAAGATAATATTCGGTTATCCGTACTAGCCTCCACTTGTGTACTGTCTCTCTGTGTTGACAGGAATCTCGGCTCTCCAAAAAGCACACGTCCTCACTCCCTCCACACTCTCTCAGGAGAACTTTCAGACTGCACTGTGCTACAGGACACTCCCCTATACACCCCTGCTGGGTGTGTCTGAGTGTATGTGAATGATGTCGTGCCTTTAACCGTTACCTCTCCGCACATCCTCCAGGGTACTGTGTGCCTGACATACCAGGGCTACACACATGTAGTCGGACGAGAAGAAGAGAGGAGTCTGGAGACTTCTTCTTCTGTGATGGGATCAAATGTGGAAAGTGAGCCAGGGGAACTGCAGGGTGGGATGGGAGTCACAGCACTTGGTGGTTGAGAGCAGATTTCCTGACGGATAGTATCTATTTTTTCTATAAAGTGGGAGGCCAGGTCGTCAGCACAAATGTCTGTGATAGGGGCTGGTGCTTTTGGCCTGAGGAGGGAATGAAAAGTGTCAAAAAGTTTCTTGGGGTTGTTGGCTAGTGAGGAGATCAGGGTGGTGAAGTAGGTCTGTTTGGCGAGGTGAAGGGCAGCATTATAAGTTCTTAACATGAATTTAAAGTGGATGAAGTCTTCTGGTGTGCGGGTTTTTCTCCAGAGGCGTTCAGCACTCCTAGAGCATCGCTGAAGAAGTTGAGTTTGCAATGTGAGCCAGGGCTGTTTTACTGTGTGTTTGGAAGTTCTGAGGGTGAGCGGTGCTACTTGGTCAAGGGTGCTTCTAAGAGTGTCATTGTAGTGATGAACAGCCAGATTAGGACAAGAAAAAGAGGAGATTGGAGACAGCGATGAGTGTAGGGAGTCTGAAAGTGTCTGAGGGTTAATGGCTTAATGTAGATTTCTGAATGTGTGGTAGGTAGGAGTGCGCTGGGGTGGTCGAGGATTTGTGAGCGTGAAGGAGAGAATGTTGTGGTCAGAGAGTGGAAGCGGTGAGTTATTTAGATGGGAGATTGAACAGAGGCGGACAAAGACCAGGTC